>JARCFY010000010.1:45637193-46019693 GCA_029233225.1 Lepidodactylus listeri | reverse complement strand
TTGAATTGCAAAGGCATTGTACTGCCCATGAAATTGTCTACTTATTATACTAAATACTGCTATTTCAGGTAAATGTTAGTGGTGTTGGAAACAAAGCACAGCAGTAGAGAGTAAAAATGTCATTAATATCTAAAGATGGATATCATTCATAACAGAAAGTGCAAAACATTTCCCTCCTCTCCCTCTATGAAGAACACAAATCAACATCCAACATCGGTTTGAACAAGTTTTCTCAAAGCACGCAACTTTTATAGGAGTGCGTTCATTGTCAACACATGATACAGAAAAGGTCAACAGTTAATTAAATAATCCATCACCTTAGGATAGAGAGCAGTTCTCAACTCTGACAACCCATGACAGAAATATTAAAAGGTCAAAAAATGAGTTACTATAGAATTCTATATTGTTATTGTGCATTATAAAGATGTGGCATGACTTGAGAAACATAACTATGAAGATAGGTACTGGGGGGGAGGGACTCTCTCAAGCTCTGTCAGCCCAAATATCTCCTGTACTACAGCATGGAGAGCTGCTACCTAGGAATATGTCTAGAAAACTAATCAAAATCCAACCCCAAGTATGTTGTTAACTCTCAGAAGGGTTACTAATTTGAATGAAATTACTTCCAGCTTCTGGATCAGAGCCAGCTAGGCCAGAACTTGCTGTCTTTCTGGTGGCACCATGATGTCAGCATTCATTTCCATTTCCCACAGGCAGCAAGGGAAGAAGGGCAGTGAGTTACTCAGCCTGATGGACTGATATTTGCCT
Organism: Lepidodactylus listeri; assembly: GCA_029233225.1. Classification (NCBI taxonomy): domain Eukaryota; kingdom Metazoa; phylum Chordata; class Lepidosauria; order Squamata; family Gekkonidae; genus Lepidodactylus; species Lepidodactylus listeri. The sequence continues at coordinate 46,018,925 of JARCFY010000010.1, read as the reverse complement.
GATGGGCATTCTGTCCATCTTCTCATAAAAAGGTCTCCTGCTTTTCCTCAAGGACACATTGCTGAGAGTCTTCTCTACTAGACTTGGTAAGCATCCATTTTGTCCATTTTTGTAATTTGTTTGTGAAGCAATTAAGTGAACATATGTATCAATAGGCAAACTCTCCTCAGCTCCATTCAAAATGGCATTGGCTGATTATCTGTTGTCTAAAAAACAAAATAATAACATGCTTTATTTGGAGCCCAACTCTGAAATTTAGATCTTACATACTCAAGGACATCACTGAAGCATGACGAAGTCTGAATGCCTCTCTACAATTCTGCCTTAAGCCCCTGAAGTCTTCCCTGCTATCCCTTTCCACCAAATGCACCAGAGGAAGATCTTTCTGGAGGTCTCTCTGGAAGGCCTCTATTCTTTTTTTCTTTCCCAGTGCCTGACATAGCAGTATCCTTGAGACTCTGAGAAATTACAGTGTCATAGACCATGACAACTTCATGCTAAGTATTCAGATGCCTTGCAGTATTGTATTTCTTAATCTTCCCAATGCCTGGGGGCTTTCCATTTCGTTACTGAAGGTGCCAAGGATGGGGACAGAAATGCTTAAGTGTTCCCTGTAAATGCTGTTTTTCTAGTGAGGGCTGCCTGCACCTGATCTCCAAGTGGCAAAATCACCACTTGGAGATCAGGGAAGGCATATGGCCACCCCTCCCCCCCACTGCCCCACAAAATTTCTCCATGCCCCACCAACCCAAAATTTCTGGCTGCAGGCCAGTTTGGTGTAGTGGTTAGGAGCATGGACTCTGATCTAGTGTGCCACTCCTCCACAGGCAGCTGCTGGTATGATCTTGGGTCAGTTACAAGTTCTCTCATGAGCAGTTCTCAAAAGAACTCTCTCAGCCCCACCTACCCCACAGGGTGTCTGTTCTGGGGAGGGGAAGGGAAAGGAGATTGTAAGCCACTCTGAGGTTGTGATACACACAATTCACCCCAACATAGGTGCAAATGCCAGGCGCATTAAAGAAGTGCAATCAGACACCAACATCTGGCAAGCACCCTACAGCCATCGGCAAGCTGTTTTGCTCTGCTGCATAAGCGGAGTAAAAAAATACCTTGGAAAGTCCTGTAGCAAACAGGTTGGATTTTCCTTCATCTGATTGCCCCAGCGCACTCCCATGGCATTGGGATAGCCTGATCAGACTTTCCCAAAGCCATGCCATTGTTTTTTTCCCCTTCTCAGTATGTGCATCACCACATACTGTCATAAAAAGCCCTCAGGGCAGAGATGCAGTTCATCCATCCCCTGTTTAAGCAAATTGGAAAACAATGGCAAACCCCCCCCCCCCCGACTCACCCACGGTTGCATCTGATCATGGGGTGGTGGGCAGTGCTCGCATATACAAAACTCTGTGTGATTGTGCAACTGTGGGTCAATTTTCTCCGGAGGAAATAGCCTTGCTTCCCCCCCCCCCCCCGCTTTATCTCGCGTGTGTGACCACCACCTTTGTGACTCACGTGTGTGACTCCTTTGAGGAGTGAAGGGCGGGGTATAAATCCAATCTCTTCTTCTTCTTCTAAAGCAATGGCCTTAAACACTGAAAGAGTTTAGCAGTTTAGAATGGTGAAAGAGGGGGATTGCTTTCCCTATAGTCACTGAATGAAGAGGCAGAAGCCAGGCTGGTTAAAAAAAGGTGAGGATTATATATGAACTGGAAAAAAACCTGGGTATCCGTCCAACACGCATGCTCACCTTCAAGCTGATCACCTTCTTCTAAATGTTTCTCTTACTTAGAAAATGCATGAGAGCCTTTGGCTAGTGAGTGTGCATTAAGACCAGGCTCCATGGGAGATGATACTGGTTGACCCTCCTACTATGTTTTGGCAAGCATTGCTATTTGTGTGTACTGCAGACACACACAGGAATGCAGAGAATGAAAACTATAGTGCACCAGAACTGGCACTGAAGGAAGATAATGGGGGGAAATTTTGAACATGATCCAAACAATGACATCATCACGTGCATGCTAAATAAATCACAAGGTCTCTCACACAACACAGTCCAGTTTAGCAGTAAGCAATTATGAAAAGCAAAACCAGCTATGGAACGGTAACCTGTAAATTTCAATGAGAGAAATGAATCTGAATAGTCAAAGAAATTATGCTATGCTGCTTCATAGACTTCTACATAGTGAACCACCCATCTTGCCAATGCATACTTTGGGCTACTGAAACTGGGAAAGCTACATAAGCCTTATTGTTCCTTGGGGTTTTTTGTTGCTGTACAATACATTATGTGTATCCCATATGAGAAACGTCTCTGTCCGTGTTATTCTGGTATGGTAGAAACAATTGAGCATGTCCTCTTATACTGTCAGTTTTATCAGAACATTCGGAATGTATACATCACTCCACTAGTGCACAATTATCCTGGCAGATCTAATCAATTTTATGTTTCACTCCTTCTTGGCGATCGTTGTAATGAAATCACTTTTAAAGTAGCTAGATTTTGTGCCCTGGCATGTTTAATTAGGCAGAAGAACATGGCTGTTTTAACAAATTTTATTTAAGAATGGCATTTTATGTTTAGCATACATTATATGACGTGTATTTAATGTATATATCTGTTGATGATTCGGGTTGGTTTCTGATCTTGGATCATAATAAACATTGATTGATTGCTATACAATACATTATGTGTCGATTTGAAGAAATAACTAACTGCCAAGTTCAGGCAACTTCAGAGCTGAACTCTTGCAGAGGGTGGGATGAGACCAACAGTCTAATCTTATTTGTATTTACTCACAAGTAAAGATCACTGAGTTCAGTCATGGGGCTACAGCAACCATGTGTGGAGAGTTGGAATCGTTTACTTTATTTCTGACCATAAGATCATAGCATATTGAGATACTTGCATGTGCAGAACTTTGGGGATATATGCTGGTGGTAGGGTTGCCAGGTCCCCTGGGCAGGCAGGGGTTTGCCCACCTGATGGACCATTTACCCGCTGGCCCAGAACCAGCCACCAGGGGGAATCCCACCCCCAAAGTTCCGGTATTGCGGCAATATGCCCTGATGTGATGACATCACCCGGAGGTGATGTCATCACACTGGGACATGTTGCGGGGGATGCTCTAGCACTTGAGGGAAAACTCTATGGTTTCCCCCTCAGATGGCAGTGCCCCACCCCCAATGTGCCTGACATGATGATGTCACTTCAAGGTGACATCACTGCGCCAAACAAGTCCCAAAGAGGGACTGGGGGACCCCCGCCCCTCGCAGGTTTGGGGCATAATGCCATAGAGTCCCACTTCAAAAATGGCTGTTTTCTCCAGGTGAACTAGTCTCTGTCACCAGGAGATCAGTTATAATAGTGGGAGATCTCCAGCTATCATCTGGAGGTTGGGAACCCTAGGGAGGAGGCCCTAAGCCTTGAACTTACCCTTATTTTCAACACCGGGGTTACACAACATCTGGTTTATTTATTTAATTCATTTGTACCTTATTTTTCTCCCTGATGGGGACCCCAAGTGGCTTACATCATTCTCTTCTCCTTCATTTTATCCTCACAGCAACCATGCATGGTGGGTTAAGCTGAGAAAGTGTGACTGGCCCAAGGTCACACAGTGACCTTCCACAGCACAAGTGGGGATTTGAACCCAGATACTAGTATGAAGAAGAGAAGAAGAAGAAGAAGAAGAGATTGGATTTATACCCCGCCCTCCACTCCCCAAGGGAGTCTCAGAGCAGCTTACAAACTCCTTTCCCTTCCCCTCCCCACAACAGACACCCTGTGAGGTAGGTGGGGCTGAGAGAGCTCTTTCCCAAGCTGTCCTTGAGGGAACAGGTGGTACAGAGCTATGGCTTGCCCAAGGTCATCCAGCCAGGTGCAAGTGGAGGAGTGGGGAATCAAACCCGGTTCTCCCAGATTAGAGTCTGCACACTTAACCACTACACCAAACTGTCTCTACACCAAACTGGCTCTAGTATGAAATGCTTAACCACTACACCACACTAGTTTTCTACCTTCTCATTCATTTAATTGCTATTTTGGATAGTCCAGCAGAGAATATGTGATCTGTTTGCTCTTGCTTTGTGTTTGATTCCCACTCCCTCTGTGCAACCTCTATTCCTGTTCTTTATTGTGTCTCTTACCCACCATAAGTCACCAAAACTGTAAACATCTCGATTTTCTCTGCTTTTAAACATCATAAAACATAACTGGGTCACCTTCACTGATGGTTTATCCTGTTCTTCACTTAATTCAGTTATTCTCATTCTTTCAGAATCCGAAGAGCAGACACTGCCCTACCTCTAATTTTTAGATAATCGTGTTTCTAACTTTCTTGCTTATTTTCAGTATTTTACATTTTTGCACCTATAATTTCTCTCTCTCTCTCTCTCTCTCTCTCTCTCACACACACACACACACACACACAAATTCAAGGCTCCAAGTGACCCCTGGTGCCTAAAAGCGGGGTCTTAGCAACTAGCACCTGAATTGCTGAACTGATCAAGAAGCACATTTCTCCTTATTTATTTATTTGGGCAATTCTATGCTGCCTCTTCAGACTCCTTACAATTAAAACAATGTCATTATATAGAAACAAGCAATTAAAAAAACAAGCCATTCAATCTGGCTCCTTACAAACATTCCCAATTCCTCAAAATATTAGAAGGGAGAAGAGACAATTCTTTCCCCTCTATACTTTAAAAGTTTCCTTATCCTTTCTACCCAACCCATGAAATCTCATGGGCAGTTGTATGTCTGTTTATTGTAGAGCTGAGCTACAGCTCAGTAAAATAATACCTGCAATTCCATCAGGATAACTAACACTTATAATTATATTATGCAAATACATTATGCAAGTAATTATGATATCATTTTGCATATCAAGGGATGGCTGTGAGATACAAAACCAGTACAAAATAGCTCTCTTTCCTCTTACTAGCCTGCAATATATGTGTGTTTTTATTAGCATTGCTGCAACTGCTAAAATTTGTGCCCCTTTATTTTTTCTGGCTTCACTGTGCACAGTCTTCTCTGTCTGTATCAGTCTCTTCGCTGAAGTCTGGCAAGTGTTATATGATTATTTTATCTTTCACTGTAAAGTGTTTTGAGAGACTTTGTATGAGAAGCAATATAAAAATAAATTGAATTGAACTATGGCTTCACCTCCCCACTTTTTAGCGTAAAAACCTTTTAGAGCAAAAACTGCAACACTATGGGAAAAAGAGAGAGAGAGACAAGATTAAGACTGCCCAGGAAAAGAGGTGACACAAGATGACAGGACCAACCCTGCATGAGTAGCTTAGTTGCTTCACAATTGGTTATTTGTTAAGGCCAGTTCACACAGAGAAGCAGCATGCTTTTTATCAATATGGCTGTACACTCAAGTATGCAACCAAGCAAAGAAACTTGAATAAGGGAGAGGAATCCTAAACACGTCTACTTGGAAGTAAGTCCTATTGCACTCAATGGATCTTAATCCCAGGAAAGTGCTTTTAGGATTCTCTCCTAAAAATCAATTGATTCTATGGGAACACCCATCAGCTATTTCTATGACTGTGTTGCCCTTTTTCAAGCAGTTTTGGATTAAGGAAATGGTTTCACCAGCACCTGTTTAACACTAAGGTTCTACATGTAAGCACTGTATATGTGTCCATTAATGTGCGGGAACCCTGCTCCCAGCCAAAAGGCATAAAGACTGCATACAACTGTGGGGCAAGAACCATGCACTCATTCTTTGGTGACACTCACCACATGCATGGAGGCAGAGCTTTATGCATGATCCTGCTCCTCCGCGCCCGACATGTTCAAGTGGAATGGTTGGAGCACTGTCTTCAAGTACACTATAACATGAAAAAAATCATGGTTTTGGTATGTTGGTGAGACAAGCCAGCTGCTCCCAGGGAGCCCAGCCAGCAGCTGGGGATCGCTGGTGGCCCAGTTGGAAATAAATATGCTCAGGCCAGCAGTGACTGGCTGCTGGCAGAGAAAGGATGGGACTAGGCCTGTTTGCCAGGAACATTGAAAGAAAGAATGCTGAATGCTAAAGGGGAGGAGCTGAATGCAGGAAAAGCAACACTGGGTGAAGAGGCAGAACCAGTATATGCAACTGACCCAACTGACAAAGTGATGCCAGTTGATTTGCCTGAGGTGTCAGGGAGCCTATGTGCAGTTGCATGGATAGTACAAGAGGAACTCTGGGAGGCGAGCATGCCAGGTCTGTGGAAACTGCAGCCCAGCATGGCATCAGAGCGAGGGGGCCCAGGACTGAAAACAGGGGTGGAGCTGGAGACATCACTGCCCTGCATAGAGCTCCAGGAAGTGCCAGAGATGGAGCTGGCAGATGAAAGGGCACCTACAGAAAGATATGACAACAGTGGTAGGACACCAAGAGGGGGGCTGAATAAATCCTGGAATGGCTTGCTAAACCCCACACTCTCTGTGCAGGTGCCTACAGCAGTGCCTGTTACTTGGCTGGATAGACTATAGTTGGTGGACTTAGCAGGGGAAGGATTGTACTGGGACTAGGTAGAGCTGCAAAGGGCAATAGTGATTATATTGTTAAATAACAGTAAAAGGTTTGGATTATTGCTTGTACCAGACCATGGCTAATGGGAAACTAGGGAGGGTGGACCTAAGCTCCAGCATGGGGAACCCTGGTCTGAGACATTTGAGGTGGGATACCTGGAATGCTGATTCTGGAATTCCATGACTGCAATAACACATAAATAATTTGGCCCTAAAAATCTGGAGTAGGAGCTATGGATCATGGTCATAGCATTGGAGAAAAAGTGAAATTAAGTCTCCCTGGCCCATTTTCACAATTAGAAATGTCAATTTCTGGGTTGCGCTAAACACCAGCATTGGGGGTGGGGGTGGGGGAGACACAATATGAGTGTCCAACTTTTTTCCCTCCTGAGATTAAAAAGTAGTGGTTGAACATCAGTATTGACTACAGCAAATCTTCAGTAAAAACTGGAAGTGCTGACTGCTGCTCTCCTAATGCCACTCTATCGAAATCTATTTCTTGGGCATCTTGTGTTTTCTGTTGATATATTTGTAGTATTAAAGTGAGACAAGGCACAATACAAGCAAAGGTGACAATCTTCTCAAAATGATGACAAATCTCCATGATGACAGATGCAACAATGTTGATCTTCCCTGTTTCTCTAAGTTGAAGCCATATGACCTGGGCCATTGGATGGATGGGAGCAACAAGACATGTTTTGAAACCAGGAAGAGAGATTAGGATGCAGTGAGCGTAAGAACTAGGCATGGGCACAAACCAGTGCACAGACCAAAAATCACTGTGGTCTGTGAAGTGATGTCTGTGAAGGCTCCACTATGACAAAATTTCACAATTTTTTAGCATGGACCATGGTAATCCATGGAAGTTCATGTGCGGAGATAGACTGGTGCAAATCAGTTAAACTGTTTACCAAACTCCAAGGCTACAGTGAGGGCAGAATTCTCCAGCCTTGGAAACACCAATAGGAGCCTTCTAAAGTTTCATAGGCACTGCTGGCTGTCAATAACAAAGTTCCCATTGTGTTCTTGGGGCTTTGCCAAGAAGACAGAGGTATTAGCAGTGTCCAGATGACCATGTCTACTTCCTTATCAGGGCTTCCAGAGACCACATAAACTTCTTTTTCAGGGCTTTGAACCACCCTGACTGAACCCTTCTAAGGGCTTTCAAGCCACCATGTCTACTCTCTTCTCAGGGCTTTGAACCACCATGTCTTAGGGCTTGGAGCTACCACGTCTACATATGTCATTGTACGCATGTCATTACACGCTGATGTGAGTTTGGATCTCAGGTGGTCTCAGGATACATTGCCCTGGTTGTGCTGGGTTGGCAAAAATGCCCCCCCCCCTCAGTTCCTACTGAAGGGAATTCTCAGGGACTTTGATTCTCTTTCTGTTCTGCTGGGCTTCTGCCCTTGCTTTTTTTTATTTCCCCCCTCTATTGGAAACAATGGAGTATGGAGGCACCTTCTTTGGGGCGGGTGTAATTCAGAACCCATAAATCCAGTCCTCACCAAACTTGGCGGGTAGGCAGAGGAGAGTCAGCCAGAGACATGCTGCGAGTTTGGTGTCTAACATGCCGGGGGGGGGCATTCAATGCATTCCAGAACCTCCTGAACCTGCACCTCTTCCCCCAGAAACCACTTTCCTGGGGGAACCTTTTTTGAATGGGCTTAACTTGGACCTCATAAACTCAACTCTCACCAGATTTAATGGGCACATAGAGGAGAGTCAGCTGGAGAGCTGCTGTGAGTTTGGTGCCTCTAGCACACTGGGTGCGTGTGTTCCACCACATCACGAACTTACCAAACTAGTTTGGTTCATACGAATGGGGTTTTGTCCATGAAGGTCTTTGATTGGGTGTGAACCGAAAGTTTCAAGCTAACAGCAGAATAATTATAATGGAAAATATAGACATTTATTAGGGTGTACACATAAATAAAACAAAATTTATTTATCTATTTTAAATTTGTATCCCGCCTGCCCAGCGAACACAGGCTCCAGATGGCTAACAACAATATTAAAACACATCCATACATAATTTAAGTAAAGGTTAAAATTAAATTAAAATTAAATCCATCAGCAGTAACTAAACGCACAGAAAGCGGCAGTACAATATCCCACATAGCAGCGTAGCCTAAAGGTCCTAGGCCTGGGCCAGAGGTCTCCAGCACCGATTTCCCGGGCTAGAGATTAGCCCAGCAGGTTCCCAGGGGCCACTTCCCCCAGTGGTGGCTCCTAATTAAAAGCCTGGTGGAAGAGCTCTGCTTTACAGGCCCTGCGGAACTGCAAAAGGTCCCACAGGGCCCTGATGTTCTCCAGGAGCTCATTCCACCAGTAAGGAGCCACCACTGAGAAAGCCCTGGACCTGGTGGTCACCAGTCTAGCCTCTCTGGGACCAGGGAGGGTCAGGTTGTGTGCCTGACCGCAGTGCTCTCTGGGGTATGTATGGGGAAAGGTGGTCCCTTATGTAGGCTGGCCCCTGACCATATAGGGCTTTAAAGGTTAAAACCAGCACCTTGAACTGGATCCGGTATGCTATAGGCAGCCAGTGCAGCACCCTCAGCACAGGCTGGATGTGGTCTCACACTGAGAGGCCCATCAACACTAGCTGCAGCCTCCAGAGCTGAGACAAAAGCAGCCCGATATAGAGAACGTTGCAGTAGTCTAACCTCAAGGTGACCATTGCATGGATCACTGTCGCCAGGTCATTATGTTCGAGGAAGGGAACCAACTGCCTTATCAGCCGTAGGTGGTAAAAGGCTGCCTTGGCAGTGGCTGCTACCTGGGCCTCCATACATAGAGAAGCATCCAGGAACACTCCCAAACTCCAGACACTTGGCACTGGCACCAACAGCACCACCCGAAGGCCGGCAATGGGATCCCCGCCCCCCGGACCACTCCGACTCAGGCACAGGACCTCTGTCTTCGTTGGATTCAGTTTCAGTTGACTCAGCCTGAGCCAGCCCGCTATGTCCTGCAGCACCCGATCCAGGTCATCTGGGGTGGCCTCGGACCAGCCGCTCAACAACAGATACATTTGGGTGTGATCAGCATACTGGTGACAACCCAGCCTGTGCCTCCGAGCAATCTGGGTGAGGGGGCGCATATAGATGTTAAAAAGCATCAGGGATAGCACTGCTCCTTGTGGCACTCCGCATACCAGCGGGTGCCTCTGGGACGTCTGCTCCCCCAGCACCACCCTCTGTTCCTGACTTTGGAGGAAGGAAGCAAGCCATTGCAAGGCAAGCCCCCTAACCCCCGTGTCAGTGAGGCAGTGGATCAGTAGCTGGTGGTCGACCATATCGAACACAGCCAACAGATCTTACAACACCAGCACCGCTGTACCGCCCCGATCCATATGCCTGCAGAGGTCATCCGTGAGGGCAACCAGAGCCGTTTCCATCCTGTGACCTGGCTGGAAGCCAGACTGAAATGGGTCTAGCATGGAAGTGTCATCCAGAAAGCTCTGCAACTGAATCGCCGCCGCCCTTTCCAAGATCTTGCCCAAATAGGGCAAGTTGGACACCTGCTGATAGTTGGCCAATTCGGCCGGGTCCAAAGATGTCTTTTTTAAGAGAGGGTGGACCATCACTTCCTTGCATGCCCCTGGGAACAGTCCCTCCACAAAGGACTTGTTGACAATATCCTGAAGGGCACCTCACAATCCCTTGCGACCAGCTTTTATAAGCCACGAGGGGCACGAATCAAGGCTGCAAGAGGTTGGGCGTACAGTCAAGAGCAATCTGTCGGCTTCCTCCAGACTGAGTGGGCTGAAACCATCCAGAATGGAACTAGAAGATGTGCATGGAGCCTCAAGTTCACTAACTGTCTCAACTGTGGCCGGGAGATCATGGCGGAGCTGCAAGATTTTATCTGCAAAATAGCTCACAAAAGCCTCACAGCCAATATGCAATTCCCTATCGTTTAGCCTGCCCTGCGGCAGCTCTGTTAAAGATTGAATTGTTCTAAATAATTGTGCCGGGTGAGAGCTAGCAGATGCAATCATGGCTGTGTAGAATTGTCTGACTGCCACCTCATAGGATCTCATAAATGTCCTATAAGATGCTCTTGATGCTTCATCGTGAGCACGCCGCCACCATCTCTCTAACCATCTGAGTCCCTGTTTCATCTGCTGCAGCTCCCCAGTATACCAGGGAGCCTGCTTAGAGAAAGGGCACAGAGGGTGTTGGGGGGGGGTGCAATCTTATTGATGGCTGCTGAGAGCCGGCCTTGCCAGTCCTTGACCAGCTCATCCAATGAACTGCCAGGGGCCATGGGATCCCACAGAGCCATCAGGAGCCGCTGGGGGTCCATTTGGCGAGCAAGCCAAAATATGCTTGCTGCCCACACGGGGTCGGAGCAGCACCATCAGATGGGCCTTCAGGGCATAGTGGTCCAACCATGGTACTGCCAAGGCAGTAACCGAGTCCACCGTAATCCCCACCGCGAAGATCAGGTCAAGCATGTGGGTACCATTACATGTTGGAAGAGTCCTAGTGCTGCCATGGCCAACACCAGGTCCATCGTCGGCCCAGAGGCCGCATCCTCAGCATGGACGTTGAAATTACCCAAGACTATAAGCCGAGGGTGCTCCAATGCCCAGCCTGACACAGCCTTGACCAGAGATGGCAGGCTAGCGGGTGGTGCATTGGGCAGCCAGTACACCACCCAAATAGCCAAACTCTCGCTGGCATCCCACACCAGGCCAGAGCACTCTATGCCCGCGAGTTTAAGTAATGGGAGTGACCTGTAGGAGTAAGCCTCCCAAATGAACAGCGCCACTCCACCTCCCACCCCTCAGTCCGTGATTGGTGGAGCATCAAGAACCCGGATGGAGCCAGCTGGGAGAGAGCAACCGTCCCCAATCTCACACCCAGACGGTGACAGTCCAAGTATCAGACATTTAAAACTAGGTTCATAAAGAAATAATTGCAATTGGACTGTCTCTTTTAATATTATTTTGTTTTATTTATGTGTACACCCTAATAAATGTCTATATTTTCTATTATGATTATTCTGTTGTTAGCTTGACCCTTTCAGTTCGCAGCTATTTGTTGGGTTGAGCTCCCCCCCTTTTTTCGCCTTTGATTGGGTATGCCATGAACCATGAACTGAACCACATTTTCCCTGGTTCGTGCCCATTTCAATAAAAACATAAGATCAGACCAGTGGTCTAGTCCAGCATCCTGTCTGATACAGTGGCCAGCCAGTTCCTCTGGAGGTCCAACAACAGGGCATAGAGGCTGAAACCTTCCCCTGATGTTGCCTCCTAGCTCTGGGATTCAGAGGGTTAGTGCCTCTAAATGTGGAGGTTCCCTTCAGTCACCATGATTAGCAGCCACTGATAGAACTATCCTCCATGAGTATGTTGAATCTCCTTTTGACGCTGTCTATTCCTGTGGCCATCACTATATCCTCTGGCAGCAGATTCCACATTTTAATCACTCTCTGTATAAAGAAGTATTTCCTTTTGTTCATCCTGAATCTACTGCCCATTATCTTCATTGAATGCCTTCAAGTTCTTGTGTTTTGGAAGAGAGAGAGAAAAAAATCCTCTTTGTCTATCCTTTCCACTGCTTACAGAATTTTATAAACCTTTATCATGTCTCCCCTTAGTTGTCTCTTTTCTAAACTGAAAAATCCCAGACTCTTCAGTTTATCCTCATAGGGAAGGTGGCGCAACCTCCCAGTCATCTTGGTTGTCCTCTTCTGTACTTTTTCCAGCTCTGCAATGTCCTTTTTGAGATACAGTGATCAGAACCATACACAGTATTCCAAAAGAGGACACACCATAGATCTAAACAGGAGTACTATAATATCAGCCATTTTATTTTCAATTCCTTTTCTAATAATCCCCAACAAAGAGTTTGCCTTTTTCCTAGCTACAGCATACCTTGTAGACACTTCCATTGAGCTATTTACTGTGACCCCAATATGCTTCCCCATCGCGATCTAAGCAATTTCAGACCCCTTCAGCATATATTTGAAGTTGAGATTTTATGTTCCAATGTGCATCACCTTACACTTACCAACATTGTCACCCACTCATCCAATTTGTGGAGATCTCCCTGGAGCTCTTCATCCTTGGTTTTCACCATCTTGAATGTTGTGTCATCGACAAATTTGGCCAATACACTGATCCCTCCTAGTTGTAGATCATTCATGAACAAATTAAATAGTACTGGCCACAGTACCAATCCTTCTGGGATCCCACTGCTTACTTCCTCCAGTATGAGAACTGTTCATTATTCCTACTCTTTGCATCCTGCCATTTAACCAATTTTTAATCCATACAATGGTTGAAAATAATTCGAAATGTGGACTGTTTTTCCTCCCACAAGTTTTCAAAAGTGACAGAACTGTGGAAAAGTTAGGGAAGGTAAACATAAGAGATTGCAAGCCAAAAGAAGATAAGCAAAGATAATGGGAATATCTCTTAGACCTGATGAAATTACAGGATATGGCCATTGGCCAGCCAAAGTGAAGCACTTTCCAATCCCATTGCCAGGTAAACATGTCCTCCAGTGATATCAGTGTCCTTAACTTCAACTGGATCATGCCCCCAAACCTTTAAGCTGATCTAATTCCTTCATTTTAGTTGAAGTAACAAATAGAACATCAAAAATGCATCCAGCATTTTGCATTCATATGATACTTATCTCATGCCACCAAGCAATTCCCACAATTGTTCAACAAAAGGAGACCCTTGTTATGCAAACTTGCTATCTCTTCCCAAACAATACAAGTGTCAACCAGCTTTTCTTACATCAGAGGATTAGTGTGGAAAGAAGTCTTATTGATTCCAGCTGTAATTTTACGGAAAAGGGATGGGAATCTGGCACACTAGGGGAAAAAAGAGATGATTTTGCCCAGTTTCACAATCTTCAACTAGTACTTCTTTTTAAAGATCTATTATTAGTCATGGAATACTTGGTTTCAGTCTGAAAATTCTGTTTTCCCATATGTGACAGTTTTGATTTTATAGCCCAATTAGTTGAACAGGAAAAACTATCAGAAAAATAAAAAACAGCATATCCTTCTTTCTTGTATTTCCCAGACAGCTAAAAACAGAACCCTTTCAGAACACTTGATCTGCAATGAATTGCATTTTCTTTTCTAAAATATGATGTGCTGCCAATCCTTTCTTTCTCCAGTTTTCATATCTCTGACTTAACCCTAGTGTAATTAGTGTAAATAGGGAAATTCTTTTTTGTTATAGTTGCTCAAGTGTAATGATTGCTATTATAGCAGTTCGCAGAAGGAAAGATATATGATATTGAATGTTATGTCAAGGAAATAGAAACATGCTTCATTTCTTCATTAGATAATGTTTATTTGTAGCACAATATATGTCTACCTCCATTGTACCATTAAAGTTTTGACTGCTTTTTAACTATAAAATTTGATATTGTTGTGGCAGCTGCACTACCCAAATGATTGCTACAGTACAGCTGTTATCAAAGAATAAGATTTATAGATACACTACATGGTGTAAAGATATGTGCATATTTACTTTGTTTTTATTGCTCACGTCCTATATTTTAATGATACAAGGTAGGATGAAATAGCGCAAGAATAAATGTTTGCAGCTTACAAAAAAATGGAATTGATTATAAAAAAAAGGAGAGGGAGATTGGATGTAATTGTGTATTGTGCAAATCATAGTCCAATTGCTCTCTTGAACAGGCAGACATTCTGATCCTAAGTATTAAATTGAAAATAAGCTAAGCTTAGGGTCAGAGGACAAGCTGGGACAAATTCTCATGGCTTGCAGGTTGTCCCCTTCAGCCCCACTGACTCATCCTACAATGGCTGTAGGCAGGTGAGAGTTTTTAAAAACTGCATTGAAGGTCCTGTGACAGAGGATTTGCTTCCACTTATTTCTCACTGTTGCCACTAATGGAATAGCTCTTGCAGCTTTTCCAAGTGTCACAAATATGTGCAAAACATTTGAACAGAGATCATGTGATAACTGTGTATGTCATAGGTACTGCTGGCCTTTCGCTTACTACTTCCAACTCTTGGGGGGGGGGGGGATAACGTGTATCTGTTTCATTCAAAGTATTACCCACCTGTGTTTCTAGTTAAGCCATTGGTAAATAAATATATTTGTTTAAAACATGTCTTTCTCAGCTAATCTCAGACTCACGGTGGCTAATAATGCTACTACCGGGTTGTGAGGACACAGATATACCAATCCAATTAACAAGATTAAAGCACACAAATTGCAAGTTAAAACACCTGCACCAAGAATTAAAATAAAGACAAACCTGCTGGAACCATTTACCCCTCCACCAAATGCTCTCTGTATTAAAAATGTCTTGCACGCCTTCTAAATAGAGCAAGTGAAGGTGCCCTCCACACTCACTGTGGCAGGCCATTCCAAAGGGCGGGGCTTGTAACTGAAAACGCCTGTGACCCAGCTGTAATTTGTACAAAGGAGGAGGGAATCATACAAAGGCTGTCTGCAGAACGTAGCTGGCACATGGAAGTACAGTGGCAGATGTGGTCTGATAGATGAGAAAGTGAACAGTTACTGCTAGTGCACCCTGTAGCTCCCGGATTAAAGTTTAGCTACATTACTTCACCCATTTAAGTGAAATCAAAATGTGACTATATTTCTAAGTCAGAGTATTAATCTTTTATGTGCAGACAAGAAACAGAACATCTAGTTGTGATACAAATATGCTTTCTAGTATTTTAGAATTCATTTACAAATGTGTTGGCATTGCAACAGCCAGTGTAGTATTAAGAGTGTCAGACTAGTATCTGGAAGACCCAGGTTTGAATTCCCATTTGTGCCATGGGAGCCTGCTGGGTGACCTTAGGTCAATCACATGCTCTCAGCCACACCTGCCTCACAGGATTGTTGTGAGGGTAAAATGGAGGAGAGGAGACTGATGTAAGTCACTTCGGGTTCCCAGTGGGGATAAAGGCAGGGTATAAATGAACTAAATTTAAAAAAAAAATAGTGTAAGGGGAAAGTTCCTTGCTGCAGTGGAAGGCACCACAGCAAAACAAATATACAGAATTCAACCAATAGGGTTGCATACAGTCTACACTTTACACTCATAAAAGGGGAGACATCATTTCTGCCAATTTCTGCTTCTTGTTGCAGACCCCTGGTTTACCACGAATGCCATTCTTGCGGGTGTCATGCCCCACAGAATCAGCAGGAAAAGAAGAAGACCTAACATGAGTCAAGGAAGCCACAGCCCTCAGTTTGCAGAAGCAACTTGACAGCACATAAGACTCACAACACAGTGGTTTTATGTGTCTGTTTTGAAAACTTTTTGTTGGTTACTGCATATCAATCATGTCCTTCAAATGGAGCCACATCTATGCATGCTAACATTTCAGGCCCACAGATACAGCTTATAGTGCAGAAAAAAATATGATTCTGTTGAAAGGAATATAGCTCAGACCCCGTAAATCCAATTCTCACCACATTTGTCAGGAAAGTAGAGGAGGGTCAGCCAGAGATCTCCTGTGAGGTTGGTGACTCTAGCATGCCATGGGACCTTTCTACTTCATCACAAAACTAATGAACCAAACCAGTTTGTTTGGTGGCTAAAAGTTCATGATGGTTCACGGTTCATGAACTGGGCACACCACAAACCATGAATGGAACAGCATTTTCCCAGTTTGTGCCCATCCTTACTTGAGAGGACTATTAAGGTCCAGCCTTGGCTTTCCCTGCACCCTCTCCTCTTATTTATTTTATTTCATTCATTTTTGAAATTTATATCCTGCCCACCCCACCTTACGGCAGGTTCAGGGCGGCTACCAACAGATTCAATGCAATAAAACCATAAAACATTTCATAAAACATACAATACACAGCAAAATTGTACAAGATGACACAACTTCATCATTCTCTATCAGAGCAGCATCACAGATGGTAACCAATTCCGGTCTGTGCAGAATAGTCCAGATTGGTAGGTTCCAATGATGGGGCCAGGGCTGTAAAAGTCGAGGCGGCCCCTACTTGAAAGCCTGGTGGAAGAGCTCTGTCTTGCAGGCCCTGAGGAACTGTAGAAGGTCCTGCAGGGCCCTGATGTTATCTGGGAGCTCATTCCACCAGTATGGGGCCGCCACTGAAAAGGCCCTGGCCCTTGCAACCGCCAGCCAGACCTCCCTCGGCCTTGGGAGAACCAGGCGATTTTGGGACCCCGATCGTAGTGCTCACTGGGGTACATATGGGGAGAGATGGACCCTCAGGTAGATAGGTCCCTGGCCATATAGGGCTTTATAGGTGAGCACCAGCACCTTGAACCTTATCCAGTAGACTATGGACAGCCAGTGCAGTGCTTTTAAGGCGGGCTGGATGTGCTCTCGCATGGGGAGGCCCATCAACAGCCTCACCACTGCATTCTGCACCAGCTGCAGCTTCTGGATTTGGGACAAGGGCAGCCCCATGTAGAGTGCGTTACAGTAATCCAGTCTTGAGGTGACCAAAGCGTGGATCATCGTGTTCAGGGAAGGGAACCAACTGCTTGGTCAGCCGTAGATGATAAAAGGTCGACCTTGCAGTGGCTGCTACCTGGGCCTCCATCATTAGCGAGGGGTCCAGGAGCACTTTTAAACTCCTAACCTTTGACGCTGGTACCAATGGTGCCCCTTCGAAGGTTGGGAGAGGGATCCCTACCCTTAGTCCACTCCGACTCTGGCATAGGACCTCCATCTTCATCGGATTCAATTTCAATCGGCTCTGCCTAAGCCAACCAGCCACGGCTTTCAACGCCAGGTCCAGATCACCCGGACTAGAGTCTGACTGGCCGCCCAACAACAGATAGATCTGGGTATCATCAGCATATTGATGACAACCCAGCCCATGCCTCCGAGCAATCTGGGCGAGGGGGCGCTTGTAGGTGTTAAACAGCATTGGGGAAAGTACCGCTCCCTGTGGCACCCCACAAACCAGTGGATGTCTTTGGGAGGGCTGTTCCCCAATGGCCACCCTCTGTCACCGGTCTTGGAGAAATGAGGAAAGCCACAGTAAGGCCAACCACTGGATTCCAATGTTGGCGATCTTACAGCTTAGGTACTATTTAACCCTATCAAATCAGGTAGTGAAGTCTGTTTCTGGCCCCCAGCTGAACAGTGAATGGGGTTCCTGCCATGGCCAGAACATGGCCACCTAGTTGCAAGCCTATAGCTACCATGGAGCCCTGGGGGCAATGTCCCCTATCTAATCTGCCCTGACCCTGAATCTTCCCTGACCATTTGAATTTTGGCCACCAGAGCCTGCTATTTTTTTAGTAAGCTGCACTGTGCCTGCAGCACAATTTCACATATGTGCTCTGCTCCTCCTTCCAGGTTTATTCCAGTGATTGGAGTCTAATCAACCCCCTCGCCCGCCTGCCTGCCTGCCTGCCTGCCTGCCTGCCTGCCTTCCTGCCTTCCTTCCTTCCTTCCTTCCTTGTGCCTTGTTGTCATTGCATTTCCTGATTAGCTGGCCAGCACCCGCGGCTTGGCAGACCTCCACCTTCTCTTCCTCTTTCCCACAGTCTGAATCCCATGGAGGCTACTGCTCCTGGCTGCTCCCAGCAGGCACAATTTGCTCTGTGGCTTTTTAGTGGCTCATGGGGGGTGGGGGGTGGAGTTGTTTTCTGTTGTTTCACAGTTTATTCCTTAAAACTAAGAAAGGGTTGTTGTTTTTCTTGTTGATGGTATGCAATCCCTAGCTACAAACAAAATTC
Source organism: Lepidodactylus listeri (assembly GCA_029233225.1). Lineage (NCBI taxonomy): Eukaryota > Metazoa > Chordata > Lepidosauria > Squamata > Gekkonidae > Lepidodactylus > Lepidodactylus listeri. The sequence continues at coordinate 46,000,691 of JARCFY010000010.1, read as the reverse complement.
CAGAATTGTGACTGAGGAATTCTGCCCCATCTGGTTGGGAAAACTTGAAGCAAACAATCATTATAAGAGATGTTTTAAACCCTCATGGTGACAGGGGGGGACACCATGACCACGGAATGGTGAGCAATGGCTGTTTTTCATCCAGGCTTTTCTGGTGTTTAAATTTCTGTCTGGGAGGAGAGTAAATGAGGAATAATGGTCCTTGAGAAATAGTGGAGTTGCAAGTTTCTTCTGTATAAGGCTACAGTAGTGAGGTGAGATTGCAATGGGCACAGAGGTTGTCTATGTCCCATCTTTGGAAAAAACAGTCTCGTGTTGCTAGGTTATGAGAAAACACTCACAAATAACATCAATATGGATGCATTGACAGAAAATTTTTGTGCCCAATTACATCGATGTCTACTCTAGTTCTGTATTGCTTAACATCTTTATAATAAACCTGTAATAAACCTAAAACATTTTTGAGTGATACAACACTTGTCTGGCAGTTCTGTGCCTACACATAATGGTTGTCCCACGAGCAAAAGAAAAGCTCTCTGAGCAAAAACTCCCTAGCTACAGGCCTGCTTAGCTGGGAGGCCAGCTGGCCCTCAAGTGGCTTAGTTCCACCCCTGATGAGAGTTAGGGGTACCCATAGCCCCCAACACATTTATTTGTTGGTTTACTTAAAGCATTTCTGTGTTTTCTTTCAAACCAGTTCAGGATCTCCAAAACAGTGAACATTAAAACATTTCAAACATTAAAAATAGCATATAAAATAAAAACATATATAACAAATTCAAAACAATTAAAGAAGACAGGTACATACATACAAACACTTATCTGGAGAGGAAGCCTAATAAGAATTATTGAGGAAACACCAAACAGAAGTAAAAGGTCTTCACCCTCTGAAGGAAGACAATGATAAAGGGAAACAGATGAATCTCCCTGGGGTAGGAGTTCCATGGTTTTGGTGCCACAATCAAGAAGGCCCTTTCTCCTGTTGCCAGCCATCTAGCCTCAGATGGCACAGGAACCAGAAGCAGAGCCTCCAAAGATGACTGGAGAGTAGGGTAGGTTCTTATGGGAGTAGGTTCTGAAGGCATGCTGGCCCCAAGCAATATAGGGCTTTAAAAGTCAATAGTAGTGCCTTGAATTGGGTCCAGAAGTGTATTGGAACCAGTGTAGATAGAACAAAACTGCAGTGATTTAATACCCACAACACACTCCAGTCAACATTTTGGCCACTGCATTCTGTACCAATTGAAGCTTCTGGACAGTCTTCAAGGGCAGTCTCACACACAGGACATTGCAGTAGACTAATGCAGATTTTATCAGGGGATGACCCACAGTGGCAAGATATTTGCTGCTCAGAAAGGGCCACAGCTAGCTTACCAGCCAAAATTGGTGAAAGGCTCCTCTGGCTACTGCTACCATCTATCTACCCAACAGAAGACCCAGGTCCAGCAGCATCCTCGAGTTACAAACCTCTGCAACCCCATCCAGAAGAGGAGACATCCTAGTTTTTGGGTCCCCCCTGTAGCACCTCCATTTTGTTGGCATTGTTTCAGCTTTTTAGCTCTCATCCATTCCAAAACTTCCTCCAGGTAACTGTTCATGGTTTCCTCAATCTCCCTATTACATCCCTAAATTACATTGGCATATTGAACGGTGCTGTGCTTACTTCAGCACATGGCAACTCATCTTCTGGCAAGCAACCCAAAGTGGGCTGAGTTCTGAGTTAGGATGAAGCTGATTCAATCACATGACTTGGCTTGGCCACACCTATCCTTTGCTTTTCAGGCTTTTGTGAAATGCTAGGTCAGCTTTTCAATTCAGCAGGTGGTCACATTGTAAGCTTTCATGAACTCCATCCCTTTCATTCAGTGACAGTGCTACTCTGAGCACAGTTACATCCTTCTAAGCCCTGCAACTCCACCGTACACTTCTTTTATCAGATCACAATTAAATTCCATGCAATTGTCATTACCTGTTCAATAACCAGGGACAACTATCAACTGTATAAGGCCAGGGGTGTGTTTTTGTGACGTATCAAATTGTGATGTTTTAGCTTCAGTTGACAGAACCCTGACATAGCACTATCGCTATAAAAGATTTTCACATCACCTGTTGAGCCAATTTTTCTGGAGAATAAAGACAAAACAAGCAGTGATAAAATAGACAGAAAAGTAGTAGCAGAGGGGAAATGGTAAAATAACACTAGCAGTGAAACACTGAAGCTGTAAAAGTGAAAGGAAAATCTGAGTTAAGAAGAGAAAAATATTTATATTTCTGCTCCCTTGTGGCTAGTCTTTACTACATATGGTTTCAGGCACTGTGTAAGGAGAGTCCAAGATACTGGCCTACATTCAAGTGTTGGACAATCCTTTTATAAATATTTCCAGTACTGAGGTAGATGTTCTAAATTATCTTTAAGAAGCCTGAACTGGAGGTGTGCTGCTGAAGCATCAGACTCCTGTCTATCAAATACTTAAATGCAAATATTAGCAGTGGCAGAGTTTCATTTCAGAACACTGGTTTGATGTTGGAATCAATTAATTCCATTTAGCCAAAGCTCTAGCATGCATATCTGGATTGATGCTGCAATCTTTTGTACCTGCTCTGAAGCCTATAATATGTCCAATTGTGGCATAACAGAAGTGTTATATTCTGGACGCAATTCCTGTACACTTGTATGATTCTTTTATGTGACCAAACATGTAATGGTGCTGGCCATGCGGTCCGACCGCATGGCCTGGAAAAGGTACAAGCTTGAGGTAAAAGAACAATAGCACCCAGGCTCCTAAAGATCCACCTATCAGGGGCTTAGTATATTCAAATGAACCAATGTAATCTCTGATGGGAAGATTAACCTATCCCGCAGTGTGGGTGTGGATGGGGGCGAGGCTTTCCTGTGCATATAAACTGACCCCTGGGCCACCTCAGGTTGTTCCTGACCTCTAATAAACTCCACTATGCTGAAACTCACTCCACTGGCCTCCAGACTCCAGTACTTTTCAAGAAGCTTGAAGTTTCAACTGTTCTGAGACATTTTAGCATGTTGTAGGACTGAGAGCAGGAAGAGAATGTCCTAACCATATTAGTGTTCAACAAGCGTTTATGAGTGGGATCTTCAATTCACTCTGGAGCCTTGGTGGAAAGAAATGGATTTATGCTACTCTTTTTCTTCATGTGTTAAATGAATATGAAGTTTCTTTTCATGTTTTATGTACACAATGGATATATATTTCATTGATATTTCCCCCCTTTCTATAGTCTCCCCCCCCCCCAAGCCACCTTCCTACTCTGAGTGAATCCCAGTGCATTTCAAAGCAGAGTAACATACTTTCACTAAAGCCACTGTCCTCAGATGGACAAACAGGTGTCAGCAGTGGCCAGGGGTACCTTTCACCAGTTTTGGTTGGTAACCCAACTGTGGCCTTTCCTGGGCAGAAAAAAAAAATCTTGCCACTGTGGTGGTGCATACCATGGTAACATCTAGATTAGATTACTGCAATGCGCTCTATGTAGGGGTTCCCTTGAAGACTCAATAAATCAATCAGCTGAGTGCCCTTTAAGGCTTTCTGGAAGCTACAGTTGATATAGAATGCTGCAGTCAGATTGTTGACTGGAGTGAGTTGTTGGGACCATATAGTCCAGTCTTGTGTGGTGTAGTGGTTAAGAGCGGTGGACTCTAATCTGGAGAACTGGGTTTGATTTCCCATTCTTCCACATGAAGCCTGCTGGGTGACCTTGAGACAGTCACAGTCCTCTGTTGTGGGGAGAGGAAGGGAAGGTGATTTTAAGCTGCTTTGAGACTCCTTGGGGTAGAGAAAAATGGGGTATAAAAACCATCTCTTCTTGTTCCATCTGCAACAACTTTTTTTTGCTTCCAGGCTCAATTCAAGGTGCTGTACAGCCTGGGAGCAACATACCTTAAGGACCACCTCCTCCCATACGAACCTGCCTGTGCACTCTGGTCACATCTTTGGATGTCCTGTTTCAGTTGCCCCCACCATCTGAAGCTTGACAGGTGCTGACCCAAGAAAGGGCCTTCTCAATCATGGCTCCAAAATTTTGGAATTAACCCCAGGGAGATTTGTCTGTCTCTGTCTATCAGTGTCTCTCATCAGGAGGTGAAGGCTTCTTTAAAAAACTTGCCTTTATTTTAGCACTGTTTCCGTGTTTTTAGGTGTTTCAGTTGAATTATTTTATAGCTTTAAATGTATTTTAATTGCTTGAATGTTTTGTTTTTTATGTTTACTACCTTGTGGATTCTGATCAGGTAGAAAGGTGGCACAACAATGTTTTAAATCAAATAAATCCATAAATAAACTATGCTTATTGGAGATGCAAGTAGAGGGTGTCCAATATATTGCTTCCAACAGCCTGGCCTTCCAGGCTTTGCGATGGGCCCTTGGCTCCCATGGAGTTTCTCATAATGTAAAATGTAATTAATGTGTACAATTTTAAACTCAAGTATAATTTTTCTGTACACAGTTAAGGAACAGTAAATGGGATCAATGGCATTATTAAGACGGAATAATGCTAGAGTTTAAGAAACAGAAACGTACTCATCCATTATATGATATAAATTAAAGCAAGCTGTCAAAATACAAGCACAACAATGCATCGTTACAAAATCATTTGGTACACTGCAGTTAAATCACAGAACTGTTATGGAAGAATTCCATAAGGGGGTCAAGTAACGTCATTCGAAATGCTGGTTTTGTTGTGCTTTTTTTAATAGCTGAAGTGTCTCCATCACTAGCCAGGATCCACTGCAAGCACAAAAGCACAACCCCAATAAATCATGATAATTTATATCACTGCTAATTCTGGGAAAGAAGCATCAGGGGTTATACTCGAGTTGCACTTCATATTACTCAAAGTATAATTATTTTCATTAAAATCCAAAATTGCTTACAGCAAATTTAATTCTAAACACACAGCACTGCATGTTTAGCAATGCTCATAACAGAGCCACAAGTGTGTTGGGAAAGAACTAAAGTCAAGTGCAAAATAACCAACCCTTTGATTTATACTTTTTAATTATACATCTTTGTAGACACACAATCAAAGCACTTTTGTGCACTTCTATTATCTCTTTTAAGCACAACATCCAACTGGCTTGCTCAGTGGCTGATCTGTTGATTAAAAGTCAGTGTCAACTCTCAAGTAATGCCGTCAGGTGCATGTAAACACTGCCTCTTTAACAGGTCGAGCACATCAGCAGAGCACTACTTTGTTTTAGGAGGAGGAAGAAAGTGCTCCAGCGGTTCGTGGGAAGGAGCACACTGTTACGATAAGGAGTCTAAAAGAGCTCTCGAGAGAGTATAATAATACAAAACCTCACCTTACTGATCTCTAGTGCTTTCCCTCTCAGAATTTCAAATAACTTTGTACAAACATTTAATTAAAGTTGAACTCTGTTTTGACTCAAATGGTGCATACTCTCTTTATTACCTAATGCTGAGCACTTTATATATAGCATTGAAATCCATAGCCATTTTTACAATTAACTGGGGGAGCTTTGAACCAGGAACTAACAGCTGCTTAAGACTGCACTGTTAGGTAGGCACAGAAGTTATTTATTTAAAATGGTGGTCCACCGTGATATTACTGAACTCAGAGAGAGAATGAGAGCAGAAGCTATAGGAGCCATTTGTCAGTATGGTGTAGTGGTTAAGAGTGGCAGACTCTAATCTGGAGAACCGGGTTTGATTCCCCACTCCTCCACATGCAGCCAGCTGGGTGATCTTGGTCAGTGACAGTTCTCTCAGAGCTGTTCTCTCAAGGGCAGTTCTCTAAGAGCTCTCTCAGCCCCACATACCTCAGAGAATGTCTGTTGTGAGGAGAGGAAGGGAAGGAGATCATACACTGCTCTGAGACACCAAGTGGGGTGGGGTATAAATCCAACTCTCCTTTTTTAAAAAGCCACTCTGTAGCATTCTCCAGAGTTCTGCTCCCCTGGGACAGTCAGTTTCAGTGCAGGCACAGCAAGTCTGAGGGCAGACTTTCAGTCACCCCTTTACCCTCTATTCTTGGCTGGTGTCTCTTCACTGTCAGAGACAGGGTTGCCAGACCCTTAGTGGATCCCCCGCCACCAGGCCTTGCACTCCAGCTGATGATCAGCTGGCTGGAGGGGGGACTTAACTGTAGAAAAAGGCCTAGGCTACATTGCCAGTGTTGCAAAGGAAGTGATGTCATCATGCCAGCAACTTCCAGGTGATGCTCTGGTATTTGGGCAAAAACTCTATAGTAGAAGCCAGTTTTACCAGAGAGTTTTTGCCCAAATATCAGAGCATCAGCCAGGAGTCACTGGCATCATGATGTCACTTACTATGCAATGTCAGTGACGTGGACTGGGCCTTTCTCTTTCTCCTGGTAAGTCCCCCCCCCAGGACTTTTTGTGTAGAAAAAGCCCAGCAGTAACTCATTAGCATAATAAGCCACACCCAACAGCATAAACTCATTAGCATATTAGTCCACACGCCTGAGAGCACAGCTTGGATCAGTTTAGGATTGCCAAATCCGGGTTGGAAAATACCTGGGGACTTTGGGGGTGGAGCCAGGAGAAGGTGGGGTTTGGGGAGGGGAGGGGCTTCAGCATGGTATAATTCCATAGAGTCCACCCTTCAAAGCAGCCATTTTCTCCAGGGGAGCTGATCTCTGTCAGCTGGGGATCAGTTGTAAAAGCGGGAGATCCCCAGGCCCCACCTGGAGGCTGGCAGCCCTAGATCAGCTTCCCCAGGTGCCTCACGGCTTGCGGGGCACAAGGGAAACCCAAGGGAAGAAAGGCAGTTTCTGGATCAGCTTTAGGGCTGCCAAGTCCAACTTGGGAAATATCTGGGGACTTTGGGGGTGGAGCCAGGAGACTTTGGGGGTGGAGCCAGGAGAAAGGAAGTGACATCATTTTGTGATGTCACATCCTGTGATGTTGCTTCCACATGCTGACACATGAACTCATGAAGTTTCCTAATACTGAATCAGGCCATTGGTCCATCAAGGTCAGTATTGACTACTCAGACTGGTATTGGCTCTCCAGGGTCTCAGGCTGAGATCTTTAATGTCACCTATTACCTGATCCTTTTTTAGCTGAAGAGGCTGATACCTCCTGCATGTCAAGCAGATGCTCTATCACTGAGCAACGGCCCTACTGAATCCTTCCTCATCTCGGCAGAATATGAAGCACTAAGTGCTACACAAGTGCTAAATATGATTTTCATATCATAAGAACAGGAGAGAAGCCACAGTGGATCAGCCCATCCAGTACAGCCCATCCAGTACAACACTCTGTGTCACAACAGTGGCCAAAAATACCAGGTGCCCTCAGGAGGTCCAGCAGCGGGGCCAGAACTCCAGAAGCCCTCCCACTGTTGCCCCCCAAGCACCAAGAACTCAGAGCCTCACTGCCCCAGACAAAGGGTTCCATTTAGACCTTGTGGCTAATAATAGCCACTGATAGACCTCTGCTGGATGGGGACAGAGAGAGACAGACAGACAGACAGAAAAAAGAAAGAAAGGGGGAGAGAGAGAAGGAAAAAAAACTGGCAGAGTCACTTACTTCCATTTAGACCTTGTGGCTATAATAGCCACTGATAGACCTCTGCTGGATGGGGACAGAGAGAGAGAGAGACAGACAGACAGACAGAAAAAAGAAAGAAAGGGGGAGAGAGAGAAGGGAAAAAACTGGCAGAGTCACTTACTTCCATTTAGACCTTGTGGCTATAATAGCCACTGATAGACCTCTGCTGGATGGGGACAGAGAGAGAGAGACAGACAGACAGACAGACAGAAAAAAGAAAGAGGGAGAGAGAATGAAAAGAGCTGGAAGAGAAACTCACCTTGCCAGCCACATGCAAAAGCAGCTCCTTCAGTCCCTCCTTAATCTCTGGGCGGACCTCTCTTGCTGTGGAAGAAGCTCTCTTGCTGACTTCTTAAAGGGGAAATGTCTGGCGAGGCTTTTTACTGCAGGGCAGGCTCTCTGCAGACATTTCCCTTTTAAGGCAGCCATTTTGCCCCCCCCCCTCGGTGGCCAACTTTGGAAAAGCGGGAGATAAGCACTAAAAATCAGTGTTTCCCCCGCCCTACCGGGGGACTTGGCAGCCCTAAGTCAGCTTCCCCAGGCACCCCACAGCTTGTGAAGTGCCTGGGGAACCCAGGGGGGAGGCTGTAGGTGGGGCCAACTTGGAAGCCAGCCTGTGCGTTCCTGCCCAAAAATAGCCCTGCACCCCCCCCATCTCCTGGGGGGGGACCTGGCAACCCTAATCAGAGATCATTCAGACACCCACCTCCTCCTTGGCTGTCTGAGCTCCCTTTTAAGAAAGCCACCCTGTAATGCAGTAGGTCCAGGCAGCAAGTGGCATGCCCTGGGAAATTCTCTGGGAGCAAGACCCCTGCCCTTGCTAATGGGGAAATCCCCCAACCCTCTCTCAGGGCAATGAGGCCCAGGTGACCTCATCAGAGTCGAATATGCCTCCCATTTCCTTTCCCTTGCCAGCTGGATGGAAGCAGCCTCTTGGTGAGGAAGGTGGGGCCAGGCCTCTCTGCTTACTCTGTGCTCATCCCACAAGTCTACACTCCCTTGAGGAGCCTTAATAGGGAGTTGATTCTTATTGCCCCAATGCTTCTTGGGTAAGTTCAGGAGAGTGGAGGCAGACTCCAGGCACACTGATTGGAGCAAGAGGGGAATGACTTCATTATTGTCTGTAGCCACCTTCTTCCGAAAGCAGGAGGAACTGGCAGCTCTAGGCCTTGATTAAATTTGGAAACGTCCAGAATGGGGTGAGTGTGAATTGCAGGGGCTCACCACGCAAGCTATGTACATCTATATTCATGATGGCACTCTTGCCTCACCCTCATGCTAGCTGTGCTCCTGGTGCAGAAGAGAATATAGGTCAAACTTTATAAGAGCTAAAGTTGACATGGACAAGGCTCAAAGCCCATGAGAATTCAGTCCACATCTATTGACAAACTTAATTGCAATGCACATCTCCAGAGGAGGGGAGTTGTGATAAAATGGCATCACTGCCCTACCAGATAAAATAAGATCCTAAGTCTCATTGAACTGAAATGCGGGTCGATCACTACAACTGGCCTAATGCAGTTCTCATCTGCTTGCAGAAATCTGAAAGCTGTAGGAGAGATATCATTGGAAGCTCTGGGATTTTCCTCTGAAGTCATTCTGAATTAACGGCTAATGGGGAGCCTTCTTTGATAGCTCTTTTATAATTAAATGCAGCTGGATGAAAAATCAACCACAAAGGGAACTCAAGTTTGTTTATCATTATTCCTGATTTGGTTAGCAGATGTTTTGTGAGTACCTTCGTAGCCTACTTAATTTGTCTTCGTTTAATATGAAGCAGGTAAACTTTGATTAATAAACAGAAGGATGAATTCCTTAGTTCATTTTCAGATAATTCTCTTGAAGACTGCAGTTGTAGGATGCTTATATTGAAGTTATTATATTTAGATTCATTGGAACATGGAACATGTATGCAAGTTTAGAACTGAAGAATATGTTTAACTATATTACAAATTGCACCTTTATGGTGCATTTGTATAACTTCGCACATGCAAGCATGCACTATAATACCAACCCGGTTGTCATTCTAGTCACTCCTTCAGCAGATTAACACCCCTCCTGTGGATCAACTTCAACTGGTGCAGCATGGATAATAACATAAACCATGAAAGCTGTAGGAACCCCCCCCCTTTTTTTTTTTGTCCACTGGGGAATAGAAACGCAGAATTGTACCATTATTGTTCTCTCCCAGGACAATGAATTGGTGATAAGATGCTGAAGAACAATCCGCCCCTTCCCTGCTATCATAAAATAGCCATTTGCAGAGGTATGCATGATACATCAAAGAGTGGTCCTCAACAATGAAGTACCATCACTCCTCTGCTCAAATCACCAGTTGTCTGCAAATAGAAAGCAGCACTATCAATTAATTTTTTTAATGGAGTGCTCAAAACCAGAAGAGGACGAGGAGGAGGAGGAGAGATTGGATTTATACCCCGCCCTTCACTTGGAGTCTCAGAACAGTTTACAAACTCCTTTCCCTTCCCCTCCCCACGACAGGCACCCTGTGAGGTAGGTGGGGCTGAGAGAGTGCTTTCCAGAACTGTTCTTGAAAGAATATCTGTGCCAGAACTATGGCTTGCCCAAGGTCATCCAGCAGCTGTAAATGGAGGAGTGGGGACTCAATCTGGGCTCTAATATCTCAGATTAGAGTCCACGCACTTAACCACTACACCAAAGTGGCTCTATTCCAGTATTCAAAGTTGTATTGCAAATGTTTTGCGTATGTGTGTTCTCACAATTTCTTTCTGCAACTGTCCATTTCTCATCTGTCAGCCTCTGTTGGCCACCTAACCTGCCCATCAGAAAAAGAACACATTTACTTGCAAACTTATCTTGATCCTTCTGGGGTTGGGGATCAGGAAGCATAATGACTGGTATCTTGAATACTTAAGCCCATTTTTGCCTTCGTGACCCCAAAGCCAAGTGTATTTGTGTTAATCATGGTTTTCAAAGTGAATCACAAATACTTTGCAGATGATTGCACTGATAAATGAGAACTATAACTGATCCAACAAGGGGTTGAACTTGCACCAACAGGATGCTGCTGCTGAATGTTGCCATCTGTATGGTGCAGCACACACCCACTCAAAATATGGCTGACTTTTTTTATGACAGCCCCAGAAAATCAGTAATCTAAGCACTCCAGTAAATTGCATGTATGAGCCAATGGCAGCTATCTGGCCAACTACCATGTTGAATGCAGACAATGGCAGAGATGAAAAGCCCTTGAAACACTATTATTTTAACTTGCAACCAAAAAGTGCTAATGTGAGGGGGCTTATCTTGAGAGAACATTACAATGCAAGCAATAGGTTTGACTTATAAGTATTTTTTGCCAAGGTCACAGCTTCAATGGGGCTCAATCCCTGCTTTTTAATGTTAAGGATAACACAACTATGAGGGAAGAGTTGGACTTTTCGGTTTTCTCTGGGATTCATGTGCTCAGTCTTTTAATCAAGGGGAATCCTACTATTCCATTACAGCATTACCACAGCTGAATATATCAAACTAGGAATAAGGCCCGTTGTGGAAATAAATACAACGGGCTCTAGAAAGAGACTCTGGGAGTGCCCCAGCCTTGGGCACTCAGCGTCATTTTGCTGTGGCAACCTCAGCAGGGTATAATAACACAAAGTCCACCATTTTCTCCAAGGGAAGATCTCTGCCATCTGAAGAGCAGTTGTAATTTGGTGTGATCTCCATCCCTCCCCTGGAGATGGGCAACAATGGTTCCCCATGAGGGAATGGGTGGTTTGGAGGGTGAAGTCTGTAGCATTGAACTTGTCTGAGGTCCCACCCCTGCTGAAACCTCACAATCTGCAGAGTCCACCCCTCAAATTTCCAGGAATTTCCCAACCTGAAGTTGGCAACCCTATCTCCCTCCCAGCCAACTATCAACATACTGTTATCTGCCCCCTGGCTTCAGCTTCCCATCTCCTCCCCCCTGCCTCCTAGAGAACAGTTGTAATTCTGAGTGATCTCCAGCCCCCACCTGGAGATTGGCAACAATGGCTCTCCATAAGGGAACGGCTGGCTTGGAGGGTGAAGTCTATGGCATTGTAGCTGTCTGAGGTCCCACACCTTCTCAAACCTCACCCTCTCCAGGCTCCATTCCTCAAATCGCCAGGAATTTTCCACCTGGAGTTGGCAACACTATCTCCTTTCCAGCCAGTTATCAACCTACCTTTATTTTCCCCTCACTCTTCAGCTTTCCATCTCTCCCCCTACCTGCAACCTATACCGTGCTCTGAAGCCCTGACTGCTATGTCACATTGGCTGTCATTGGGGGGGGGCATCTCAGCAGGGTATAAGGACACAGAGTCCACCATTTTTTCCAGGGGAACTAATCTCTGCCATCTGGACAGCACTTGTAATTCTGATTGGCAACCATAGTTCCCCTGGAGGAAAAGTAGTCTTTCTCTGCAATGGTGAGCAAAGCAGTTGACATCATTCTCCTCTACCCCTTTTGACTTGCACAACAACCCTGTGAGGTAGGTTAGGCTGAAAGTCTGTGACTGGCCCAAAATCACCCACTCAGCAAGAACCTGCGTCTAGCAGATCCTGCTCTGAAGCACTAACTGCTACGCCTAGGGTACCCAACCTCCAGGTAGAGCCTGACGATTGCCAGGTATCGCAACTGAACTTCAGACAACAGATCTCCCCCCCGCCCAGAGAAAATCACTGCTTTGGAGGGTGGCCTCTATGGCATTCTGTTCAGCTGAGGCCTCTCCCCTAGTCAGGATGGGCCTCAGTGAGTTTTCCCCCAAATGCCAACATATGTGTGGAAAGGGCCTTTCAGAGAAGCAAGCTTGGTTGCCTAGCAACATGCACTGAGAAGAAAGTTGCCAGCTCTCATTAGGGAAATACTTGGAGATTTTGGGGGTGGATCCTGTGGAGGGGATAAATTTTTTGGGGGGTGGGATGGAAGGACAGCAGGGTATAATGCCTTAGTGTCTACTGTCCAAAGCAGCCATTTTTTCCAGGGGAACTGATCTCTGTCATCTGGAGATCAATTGTAACAGTGAGAGATCTCCAGGTCCCACCTGGAGATTGGCAACCCTAGGGGGAAGTCAGTTACACAGCAGGGGTTTGAAGAGAATGGTTTGATGGTCACTGGCCCACCTCATTAGCCAGCCAGCCAGCTCTCTCTCCTGGAGCTAAGCAGGAGAGAGAGCCATTTTCAGTTTATTCTGACAAGAAATTGGCCATGTTGGCAGTGGGCAGGGGAGGGGGTTATGCTGAAAGTCCATTGTCTTTTTACTGACAGAAGCAAGCCACTGAAGGGACAGTTAGACCCACCTGGCAGTGGGCGGAGGAGAAGAGTGTACCCAGCACTCAGTCCGTCCCCTTCGCCAGCTCCCTCCAGACTGAGGCCGAGACACTGGCCTGCGGGTCTTTGGGCAGGACTGAGGCAACATAGCGAAGGAATGCAGCCAGTGGCCAGGGACCCCTTTTGAGTGGCAGTTCTTGCAGCCAACTGATTTTGGCGCCCCATGGAATCTTGCCACTTGACAACAACTTTATGATATAGGAAAGATAGCCCCATTTCTCCTGTTTCATTTCCCTAAATTTTTTACTGCAATTCTGGGATCACTGGATAAGTCAATAGGTCGAGGGTTGGGCTGAAGTATGTGAGAGACTCAGATTCAAATCTCTATCATGCCACGGAAAGTTGCTGGGTGGTCTTGGGTGGAAGGAGGAAGGAAGAATGTTGTGAGTCACTTTATGACCCAACTTGGATGAAAAGTGGGATATAAATAAACCAATACACTGTAGTCTGAAATGTGTTGAAAATTTACAATGGGGCTTTAAAATGGGGCTTATGTTCTATAGGGACATTAAGTACTATTATGTGCTCCCCATTGCATTGACAAGCTCTAGGGACAACACTACCATGTTGAGTTTTCTTTAAATGAGAGACCTCTGGAAACTTGCTTTGTCTCATAAGAAGACCATCAAATCAAGAGGCGAAGGGCATTTGCTTCCCAAAATTGTCATAAAATATACCTCCTTTGTGAATTTGGCCACTTTGTTATACTCCAGAAGGACTCTGGATACTTAAATATTCTATCTATATTGGATGGCTTATGAAATCTGAAGAGGAGTCTGAAGCACTTGAGAGCTAGCATGCAATGGTATTTTTTTATTAATTATTGTTGATAGCTGATAGACAATGGCATGTTCCACAGAGACTACTTTCAGGAAATACTTTCCATCTGCTTAGAAATCTCTCTCTGCTTGCCCCAGAATCATAGCTCATTGCAGAGGATTTGGGAGCATTCATGGTTGTTACTGGTCAAAACAACATTCTGCATGGACAAAGGTTGATGACATCAGGAGATGGACTTGCTGCCTCGCCTCTACTATTTCACAGTGACTGCTGCTGAGGAGGACATGGGCTTCCCCTTTATTGGTCCCCTGCTGAGTGTTGATGGCTTCTCTCCACACTCTCCAGCTGCCGCTGGCCAAAGAGAAACTTATTATTTTCCCAGAATCTTGGATATTCTTGGTATTAGTTTAGGATGTATCGGGAACCTTAATTAAGAACTCCTTCCCAATTTTTCCTCATATGATTTCAGGTGGCCCATTTGCTTTTCTTTACTGTATGCTTCCTGTTGCAGATTTTTAATAATTGCTTTTATACATTTTTCTAAATGGGTTTAATAAATCAGAAATTGAATTAACAATAGAAGTCTTGTTTTTCCATACAAGTGTACTCAAATTAACATTTGTAATTTCAGATCCATGTTTGATGATCTGCTGCAAACAATACATTCATACTGATTAGTTTGTCAGTGCTTTGCACGAGGGTTTTTTGTGTGGTGTTGTGTTGAGTTTTTCAGGATGCTGTGAAATCAAAGATTGTAAAACAGTAACAATGAAAAGAACCATTTAAACAAAACTCAAATAGCTAAAAATGTTCAATGTGGCAACATCCAAAACTTCCAGCAATTATGATTTGATGAGAAACAAAGCAAAACCAATTGTATAATGGGCTAGACCTTATATATTGGGAGATGTAATGTGATGTAATTTGGCATTTAAGAATATAAGAAGAGCCCTGCTGGATTAGACCAGTGGTCCACCTAGTCCAGCATCCTGTCTCACACAGTGGCCATCCAGTTACTCTGGAGGGTATAGAGGCCAAGACCTTTCCTTGATGTTGCCACCTGGCTCAGGGATTCAGGATGTGAATGTGAAGGTTCCCCTCAGTCACCATGGCTAGTAGCCAATGGGAGACTTATCCACCATGAATCTCTCTAATCCCATTTTAAAGCCTTTTATTCCTGTGGGTGGCCATCACTTGGTTTGTCCAGGGAGGGAAAAAATGATTTCTAGAGATTGGAGCTGCAATTGACATCTCACATAAAGTGAAATGAATGATTCCTTTTCAAATAGAACACTGGGAGGATTTTGAGAAATATTCAGATTGTTTTGAAAAGAAAGACCAGCAACATTTGTCAGGAGAATTTAACACCTCCCTGAAGAAAAACCAAACTGTTCAGAACTGGCATGAGCCACATGCCACTGTGCCACAGTTGATATATGAAGAAATGTGCAGCTGTTTGGGGGTTTGTTTGTTTTTTGGAAGGCCCCTGCATCATCTAGAAAGAGTATAAGAAATGCCTTATAGCACTGAAAAGAAGGAACTTGTGTCCTTACAAGTTCCATGAGCTGAAGAACTTCAGAAGGTATAGTTCCCTCCCCTCCTTACAGTCTATTTATCTATTTATGTTATTTATAGTCCACCTTTCTTACTGGGACTCAACACGGATTACACAGAGTCAGTCAATAAAATCAACAGGATGGGACATTTAATAAACAGTGAAATAGTATATGGGTTCTAGAACCAACCAGAAATATAAAGATACTAGGAATAAGGCCCATTGTGGAAATAAATACAATGGACTCTAGAAAGAAGCTCTGGGAGAGTGCCCCAGCCTTGGGCACTCAGCATCAATTTGCTGTGGCAACCTCAGTAGGGTATAATGACACAGAGTCCACCATTTTCTCCAGGGGAAGATGTCTGCCATCTGAAGAGCAGTTGTAATTTAGTGTGATCTCCACTACCACCACGGAGATTGGCAACAAGGGTTCCCCATGAGGGAACATCTGGTTTGAAGGGTGGAGTCTATGGCACTGAACCTGTCTGAGGTCCCACCCCTGCTGAAACCTCACAATCTGCAGGGTCCACCCCTCAAATTTCCAGGAATTTCCCAACCTGAAGTTGGCAACCCTATCTCCCTCCCAGCCAACCGTCAACATACTGTTATCTGCCCCCTGGCTTCAGCTTCCCATCTCCTCCCCCCTCCCTCCTAGAGAACAGTTGTAATTCTGAGTGATCTCCAGTCCCCACCTGGAGATTGGCAACAATGGTTTCCCATGAGGGAATGGCTGGCTTGGAGGGTGAAGTCTATGGCATTGTAGCTGTCTGAGGTCCCACACCTTCTCAAACCTCACCCTCTCCAGGCTCCATTCCTCAAATCGCCAGGAATTTTCCACCTGGAGTTGGCAACACTATCTCCTTTCCAGCTAGTTATCAACCTACCTTTATTTTCCCCTCACTCTTCAGCTTTCCATCTCTCCCCCTACCTGCAGCCTATATCATGCTCTGAAGCCCTGACTGCTATGTCACATTGGCTGTCATTGGGGGGGGGGCATCTCAGCAGGGTATAAGATTTATTTATTTTTTATTTATTTATTTATTTTCTTAAATTTATATCCCGCTCTCCCCACCAAAAGGCAGGCTCAGAGCGGCTCCCATCACAGAGTCCACCATTTTCTCCAGGGGAACTGATCTCTGCCATGTGGAGAACGCTTGTAATTCTAAGTGATCTCCAGCCCTCACCTGGAGATTGGCAACCATAGTTGCCAATGGAGCAATGGAGACCAAAGCAGTTGACATCATTCTCCTCTACCCCTTTTGACTTGCACAACAACCCTGTGAGGTAGGTTAGGCTGAAAGTATGTGACTGGCCCAAAATCACCCACTCAGCAAGAACCTGGGTCTAGCAGACCCTGCTCTGAAGCACTGACTGCTATGCCTAGGGTAGTCAACCTCCAGGTAGAGCCTGAAGATCACCACGTATCACAACTGAACTCCAGAAAACAGATCTCTCCTCTCCCCCCCCAAGAAAATGACTGCTTTGGAGGGTGGCCTCTATGGCATTCTGTTCAGCTAAGGCCTTTCCCCTAGTCAGGAGTCAGGACTGGCCCTAATGAGTTTTCTCCCAAAGGCTAACATAGGTGTGGAAAGGGCCTTTTACTGAGAGAAGCAAGCTTGGTTGCCTAGCAACAGGCACTGAGTACAGTTGGCAGCTCTGATTAGGGAAATACCTGGAGATTTGGGGGGTGGATCCTGTGGAGGGCAGCACCGGGGGAGGAGATGGAAGGACTCAGCAGGGTCTACCCGCCAAAGCAGCCATTTTCTCCAGGGGAACCAATCTCTGTCATCTGGAGATCAATTGTAACAGCGGGAAATCTCCAGGTTCCACCTGGAGATTGGCAACCCTAGGGGGAAAGTCAGCCACACAGCAGGGGGTTGAAGAGAATGGTTTGATGGTTGCTGGCCCACCTCATTAGCTAACCAGCCATGGTGGAGCTAAGCAGAAGAGAGCCGTTTTCACAGTTTATTCTGACAGGAAAGTGGGCAAGTTGGTAGTGGGCAGGGGAGGGGTTAAGCTGAAAGTCCATTATCTTTTTACTGACAGAAGCAGGCCACTGAGGGGACAGTTAGACCCACCTGGCAGTGGGCAGAGGAGAAGAGTGGACCCAGCACCCAGTCTTTCCCCTTCACCGGCTCCCTCCAGACTGAGGCTGAGATACTGGCCAGTGGCTCTGTGGGTTGGGACTGAGGCAACACAGTGAGGGAATGCAGCCAGTGGCCAGGGACCCCTTTTGAGTGGCAGTTCTTGCAGCCAACTGATTTTGGCACCCCGTGGAATCGTGCCACCCCAATTCGTCTTTATAGGTAAGGATAACTGAAGCAAAGCAAACGGTAGTGTGACACATTAAATGAAGTAAAATTACATAATAGAATCTAACTTACAGCAGACTATACACAATAGTATCAACTAGGTGCCAAATCCTGGATCCAGGGCCATAGCTAGCCATGGGCAGGAGCGGCTATGCCTCCCCTCAGATATGTCCAGCCCCCTTCCTAGTGAATGCCAGATCCTCCCCTCCCCGCAAAGCCTACAGCTGCCAGTGCCTTGAGTCCTTCACTGCAGATGTTCAAAGAAAGCAAATGGTGGGGGGAGAAGGGAGGGCTGAGTGAGTGAGTGCACAGCTGGCTCTGCCCCAGCTCCAACACATGCAAAAGGTCTGGCTGCTGGTTGGGAGGGCAATGGTGAGAGCGGCTGGCCAGCTGGCTGGCTGATACTTGCTCTGCCCTCCTGACCAGCAGCCAGGCCCTTTTCACATGCTGGCGCTGGGGGTGGAGCTGGCTGTGTGCTCACTCCCTCGGCCAGGCGGGCATCAGCCAACCAGCAACCTTCTCTCACCAGCCCTTTGCATGTGCTGGGCCTGGGGACAGAGCTAGAGAAACCTGCAATGAAATGAAATGTGGAGCTTGAGCAGGTGTATTTATGCAAACAAAACGGGGGAGGGGGTATGTTATGCAGTACAACAATCCTTTCCTTACTTCAAATACTGTGGTTTAAACCCCTGCCACTTCTCAAGGCTGCTGAAGCTGCTAGAGGAAGTTGCAATGAAATGAACTGTGGAGCTTGAGCAGGCACATTTACACAAGCAAAATGGGGGAGGGGGCTTGTTATGGTTGCTACACGGCCACTGAGCTTGATGGTTTGTTTTGGGGGCCACATGAATATGTTAAAGAAGCTTCTGTAGTGGGGCTGCAAACGCAAAACAGCTGAGAAGGACAGAGATAAGAATTATATATATTGCTTTAAAAGGACGCCATGGATTTACTAAAGGAAGGTGAATTAAGCGAGGAGGGAAAAGAACTGCTGGAAGTGTTTGGGAAAGGTAAGATGTGTGTGATTGCCTCAAAAACCCATTCCCCCCCCCCCCCCCCCCGGAAATCATCTAGCTATGGGGCTGCCTCAGTCCCAATACTGTTTGGATCCAGGATTTTTCAGAAATCCTGATTTTTGGGGGGGGGGGGGGTTCAATACACCTGAGAAGAAAACAAGGGGAAGAGAAATGCACATCAGAAGTTATCCTGATGGGGAGCAATCTGCATCCTGCTGGCACAACTGATCCAGGACTGGCTTCTTGTGCTGGCTTGTTTAAACCAGGCTGCAGGAGAAGCCAGCACCAAGCCGAGCCACTGTGGAGCTTTCTGCTCCCTGCTGACCCAACTGATCCTGGGCTGACATCTCCTGCAGCCCAGTTTAAACCGGGCCACAGGAGAAGCCAGCCCCAAGCATAGCTGATCCTCAGGCTGTCTTCTGCAGCCTCGTCAAACTTTAAAGGGACTGCAGTAGAAGCCCAACAAACAGTTTTTGGATCTACCCAGTAATTCCTGAATATATCCGGGATTTTTTTGAGAATTTTTTCTACGGTTTTCCCAAGGAAACCTGGATACATTTGGGATTTTTTGGGTATATTTTTGGCTCAGGTAGATCCTAACGCACACCCCTAGTATCAACCACAGTCCCCAATAATGTATCCAATACACAGGAGATGGTCTTGCAAATATGAGGGTCCAAGGCCATGAAGGGTAATAGCCAATCCTTTAAATTGAGCCCAGTAACAGATCCTGGGAGATGTTGCACCTGACAAAATTCTTCCTTCTACCGGTCTCATGAAAGTGACTGGAGCCCTCGTGATCCATTTATTTGATCATATAGCGCTGACTTCTGCAAACATTTTCCCTGTGATTCATTAATACACCCAACACAAAAAGCCTCAAATTGGCCTCTTGTTAGGGCACCCTTTGGACAGGTTTGGCCATGTCAAAATAAACAAAAAAATGGATCTGGCTAGAGCTTTTTACAAAAGACAAAAATTAAAACAAGGCTTCTTATTCAGTACTGCCAACTTGAGCAATACTCTTTTTAAATAGAAAGGGAGGGGGGGGACCTGAAAATGAAATACGATTACCAGTGTCCAACGCTCCATGATGCCTCCCTAACCAAGTAATTGGGTTTTACAAAAGAGAGTTCTTCCCCCCCAAAAAAAAGCATTTCCAAAGAGCAGAGAAACACTCCCTCCCTGCTCCCACCTTGTTGTGAGCAATACTGCGATATTGCAGGAAGCGGCTTGCTGCGCTCCGATATGACACTCAAGTGGGTGACTGAGAGCCAATCAGGTACTGCCTGTGGAGATGTTTTTGTTTGCAACATTTTCACACATATTTATTCAAATAAAGCTTTTGTTTTACCAACACTGCAAAACACTGTGCCGCATTATGCTGTGATTTTGAAGTGACAGCACCGAGGGGACTGCTGTAAAAGACTTGAAGGCAACTGAGGCTGAAAACTAAAGCTTTGTTATTGCTTTGTTAGCTCTGAAGTCATGCCGTACATTTAAAATTTACACGGTGGTGGGGGTGGTGGGGAAAAACACCCCCAAACGTGTGTCAGTGCTGCATTTTGATTTTGAGCAAAGTGATTTCAGTCTCATAATCTTTTCTTGGGAATGTCTGCTTTTGATATGAATTTAGATTTTTAAAGAAACCCTGTGGTTGTACTTGTCTAACATACAGCAGATGTATCTGAATATATTAACAAGTAGTGCAGAATAGCTAAAATAACAGTTTATTCCTGTACATATATACTCAGAAGTAAATTGCACTGGCCTGTATCTTCTCACTCCACCAAGTCTAAAACCTTACTCCAACTTCATGCTGCCTTCCTAAGCATAGTCACATAGACCCCATTGTCTTCAGGGGGACAACTATTTAAGTTGGTGGAAGTCTCCTTAATTTGGAGGAAGGCTTCAAACTTTAATGAGTGGTGGGATACAGGCCACTGTGTACTACTAGCTTACATAGTTTAGTCAATGTCATGGAAACAGAGGCATCACTGGACAGTCTGTGATTAGAAGTAGTTTGGCTCTGAATTCTGGAACAAGATGTTATGCCTGTTATGGCCTCTGTGCAGGATTTCCTTCGAATGTGGCCATCTATCATTAAAGACTAGGACTATCTATGTCCATCATTGTGCAAGATCTGTCCTTGATCTGATCCTGTATGCAACATTTAGGATCACACCCTGACAGATGTTGTCAACTGCAAGTAGAGGTCACGATCCTTCCAAAGTTATGCTGTTTTCAAAGTTCTGTTGACATCAATGGGAGACATATACAAATATGCTTATTCCTCTCTAACAATCAATGGGGCTTGAAAGTCCTTCACTTTGACCGGAGCTGTGCCTAGAAGAGTTTTCAGTTTTGTCTTCTTCTCTATTTCTTAAGATGGATCATACAATCTCTAACATCAAATTCAGTTGGCTAACTTTTCTATTAATGCTAATAATTATTATGCATTCATGACTCAAAGAAGAACAGTATTCTACATAGTCATTTCCAACAAATGCTGCTTTCCACAGTAGTTGTTCTGCTTGTTTTCTGAACAGGTAGCCTAAACGTGTATGGCTAAAGCATACAGCATTTTGCGGGATTTTTCTGCTGTTTAGACTTTGCTATCCACACTGAATCTACTATTACCCTGGTATGCCTTTCAGATTATCATTTGATTAGTGCAGTGATGAGAAAAAGTACGCAGAAGGTGATGGAACTCTGAATCAGTGCACCTGAGATCCAAACTTCATGCATACCTGCTGGGAAACCGTTCTAGACCTTCAACAAAAGTTGTGGTACCTAACAAAACTTGATAAGAAATTCATTTTTTTGCTCAGTTTTATTGGATCCCATCTATATTTACTTCTGTCTTTATAACAAGTACATCATATATCACAAAGAACCAATATTGTCTCTTTCCAACAGATTTCCCAGAACACCATATAGAGACACAAGACTGCAAAGGAAGGGGGGGGGGGATGTATACTGGGACTCCAGCTCTACATGATGAAGATGTGTGCTGCTGTGCAAAGATCAAGAGGAGGAAACTGGAATATTTTGGGCACTTTTGAAGGGGAGATGGAGACCATCTGTGGAAGAGGATGCTGCAAGGAAGAGTGCCAGGACAGAGATAAAAGTGACGGCAAAGGAAATAGTGGCTTGGAAACATCAAAGAGCAGGACTGAATACAGAGCAGAGATGAAAAAGTAATCTTGAACCAGAACAGGCAAATTCATGATACTGTCAGTATTCAGAGGCAGGGTTTAGATCAAGGTGGTTGGTTGGATTGAAGTCAAGTGTCAGGAGACTGGGTACAAAGTCACATTTAGGAAACCAAAAATTCAAAGGCACAGTCAGAAAGCCAAATGGAGTCCAAAAGCAGGTTATTGCAGCCAATATCTCATAGCTGAAGCTTGGAAATGGCACCCAATTAAATACCAGGCAAGCAAGCAAACGCCAAGGAGTCTAGGAATGGACACTGGACTCTCTCAGTGTCAAATCAAGCAGCAAATGGATTACACGAGCATTTCTTGCAGTTTTTAATAATCTTTTGGTAATGGGTTTGTATGGTGGAATCAGCTAACAGGATACAAAGGACCAAGATTATCTGATATAAGCTGCTAAAGCCACTTTAAAAACAAATTCAAAATTCTATAAAAGTTGACTTCAAAAACGTGGGTCAAAATCAGAATGTGAATCTTTGAGTTCAAGTTCAGCAGAGATCCAAAAGTTTTTGAAGACTGACTATGCCATATGGTGGTGGAAAGTGCCATCAAGTCACAACTGACTTAGGGCAACCTCATAGGGCTTTCAAAGCAAGAGAGGTTCAGACGAGATTTGCCATCACTTGCCTCTGCGTAGCAACCCTAGACCTCCTTGGTGGTCTCCCATCCAAGTACTAACCTGCCTAGTTCATCCAGGTCAGGGCATAGAAGTATTGTAAAATTCAAAAGCTTTGGAAGATTACCTTATGAGGACTGAAAACACAGAAGTCCTGGAAACCAGTTTTCTGATATGTTTGAAACTTTGAAAGGCAGAGATTCACAATTTGAAATTCATAGAATAAGGGTGCTCTTTGAAAATTAACCTGGGAAATAAGTATAAATAAAGCTGGTTTGGCCCATAGGCTAAGTACTACATTAAAGGGTAAGAAATGATGTTATTGCTACATTGCAGTTATCTGTGTAAATGATAATATGTGGAAGAGGGATCTAGCCTGAATCCTGGGCTCAGTGCCCTTTACATTTCTCATAATTCAGAGAATGAAATGCTCCCATATCTCCTTTTCTCTTTCTTACAGCCAGTCAACTCCAGCATGTGCTCTACCACCTTCCACAATCCACAGCATGCTTTCAAGGGACACAGGTAAACTTGCTTGTACTCTGTAGAAGGTGTACAGCTACAAATTGAGGAAAGGAGGACAGAGGAAAAAACTGCATCTCCCAGCTTCTGCAATAGGCAGTATAGCCACAGGCAGGAAGAGCAAACATTTTGCTTGTACATGCTGGAAGGTGGGCATGCAGGCTAGCTGTTGTAAGGTAATTGCAGGGGTCAAAGTCTTCCCCTTCCCAGTGAAAGGTAGGACTAGATTAGTTGAGATGGTGAGATGTGTGTGACAAGGAAGGATATAAGAAAACTCTCTCACTCTCCATGAGAGATCATAGAGAATCACGTTTCTGAGATCTTTTTTAAACTACAAAACTGTGCCGTTAGCTGTACAAATCCCCCCAGCAGCTGCTGGCTGCTATTTGTCTACTGTTATTAGAGGTTAAAAAATCCCTCCCCATGAAAGCAAATTAGGGAGCTGAGAAAGTTTACTCAGAAGCAAGTTCGATTTTCTTCACTGGGGTATCTCAGTGGTCATTTTTGGTGTGTATCTGTAGTGCTGTAGCAAAAATTTCAAAAATAGAAACAGACATCTGTACTGGAGAGAGTGTACAAGCATGTGGATAAGGGACCAGCCCATTCACAGAAGGTTAATTTTGGCTCACATACACAGAATTTCCTGTAAGCAATAAAAGGTAGAGACAGAGCAGAATGGTTCATAGAGTTGGCATTTGATTTGCAAGATAATCTAACTATTACTTTCCCTACAGATATTGGTCTATTTGGGGTCTAACAAGCCTAAATAGATGTCCATGCAGAATGAGGTCCCATTTACTTTAGCACAGACTAAATGTGTTACAAAATTCTTGTGTTTGTTGGCTGATGACACAAAGACTTTGAGTCAGATGATCCATGGGAGATTTGTGACTTCCAGACTCATGTGGGCGCCTTTCTCCTTGAGGCCAGGACACGCAGGCAGAAGTAGTTGCAGCCTTCCTCGCCACAGTTTTCTCCTCCTTAAACCAATCTGTGAAGCCGCTACAGGCTCCATTGCAAAACTTAGATGCAAGTAGCCTCATTTCACACCTAGAGCCAATGGGAGCTCCCTGAGATGTGTGAAGAAGGAGAAAACCATGAAAAGGGGGAGGCCACTAGCTCAAATTGGTTTAAAAAAAGGATTTTGACATATTCACTTATTTATGTATTTGTTTTATTTGGAAAATTTATATGCTGCCTCATCAGAGATCTGCTCAAGCAGGCTTACAATTAAACCAACAAAAGAAAACTATTAAACCATAGCTATACAGGCCATTAAAAACAAGGCAAGGCATGAAAACAATAAAACACACACATTAAGTAACTTAAAATGCCCTCAGGTCAGTAGCATACCATATAGCAGGTAAAAGTTATAAAATCTTTTAGTATAAACCCCCTTAGCTTGGTTCAAAAAATAATCTTTTAGCCTGGCAACTAAGGGGAAGTAAAATAGGTGACAGGTGATCCTCAATTGGGAGAGGGTTCCACAGGTGATGTGCCACCACTGAAAAAGCCCTGTGTCTGGTTGCCACCAACCTCAACTCTTCAGGCAGAGTCAGAGAGAGCAGGGTTTTAAAAGGGGATTCCATATTCATGGAGGATAGATAAGTCCATGGCATTGAATCAAGGCAGCTGAATGGACCTCCTGTTCTCACAGGCATTATATCTCTGAATGCTAGTTTATGGGGGATAGCAACATGAGGAGGGTTGGGACGGTCTGCCCCTACAAGTGAGGCTTCTTAGGCATGTGGTTGGACTATGGTGGGAAACAGGACTAGATGAGCCACTGATATTACCCAGCAAAGCTTGTCTTCAGTTCTTAAATGCAACAGAAGGGTAGCATGTGTAAACCAGTTGTTACTATCAAGACATTATGAATGTCTTTAAAATACGACTGCACAAGCTTCCTCTGGAAACAACAGGATCCCATATACTATTCAGGGATGCTATTGGTATTAGCACCTTTAACGACAAAGCAGGCAATATGTAATCAGGGAATATCTGCATAGTTGTCCCTTTTTACAAGAGTAAGAACTGTGGGCCTCTGAGTGCAAGCCCAGTAAGATTAAATATGAAAGCCTGGCTAGGTTTCTGGAGACATCATCTGCCAAATTTCTAATGTACTCTGGCATTGTCAGGCACCATGCCTAAGCTCTTGTACTGAAAGAGGGGCCTATGCCTTGATAGATTAACCTGTTTTCCTCTTGATACATAAATCAGGAAAATGATTCATAGATCAATTCCACCACACACCCCATATGCATTTCTGCCAAAGTTTCACCAGAAGTGAAATTCAAGGTCAGTATTGGAGCTCTTCCCCTGGAAAAAAACCAACAACTTCAAAGTACTTTTGAGGGAAGTTCAAGTCATGTCAATAAGGCTAGTAAAATTTGTCAAACACACCAAAATTTCCACTGTATCTTTTCCTAATCTGAACTCAGAAAGGAATTGAAAGATTTTTTTTCCTCAACAGGAAATCTGATCAATGTTGAGGGAAGCTAAAGGAGTTTCAGAGCTGATCAGAATTTATCTGGAAAGGCTTATACCTTTCTAACAATGACTGGATTGCAAAATGGATGCTTGCATAACTGTTTCAATTATTTTATTTTTATTCACTTCATTTATAGCCCACCTTTTTTTGCTGAGACTCAAGGCAGATTACAAAATATAAAAATCAATGCATACAAGTATCAAAGACCTCCAAATTAAAAACAATAGTAGGACTAGGATTACAGAACTAGAAAAAATAATGCAAACAAAAACAAACAAACAACCCCCTCTCTAAAGAATGACATACTATAATGCATCAAGTGGGTTACAAAGACAATGGATCCCAATAACTAACAATGGATTACAATATAATATTTACCACTTTTTCCTGACTGCTTATCTTTAATAACAGCCTGACCTGATGTACTCCTTTTCCCATCACAGAAAGGTTAAAGAGTTTTGGGCTTCTCAGTTTAGAACCAGACAACTAAGGGGAACTTGAGTGAGGTAGGTAAGATTATGCATGAGGGGAGAAAATGAGAACTTTTACTGTCTCCTAAAATATTAAGGGGCATTTTGGAAACTGGTGGATAATAAATCATGAGAAGCAAAAGAAAGTACTCCCCCATCCAGTGTATGAAATTAACTTGTGGAACTCATTGCCACAGGAAGTAGACATGGCCACTAGCTTAGATCATTTTAAAGGGGGAATATTAGCAAATGCCAAACAGAATTTTTACACTGAGAGACAGGATACCTCTGAGTAGCAGTTGCTAGCAGACAATAATGGCAGAGGAATTTAGCCTTCATTCATCTGGGCCTTTTGCGATATCTGATTAGCCATGGCAAGAAACAGTATGCTTGGTTGTGTGACCATTTGCTTCGATCCAACAAGGGTTTCTTATTCCTTTATCTGATGCAGCACAATGTGATTTGGCCACATGATTCATGTCAGGCCAAACCTTGTAAACTGACAGTTTCAGACATCTGAGGGGGGACATCATTTAGTGGTTAGTGGTACAGTGGTTAGTTTGTCAAAGTAGGATCTGGGAAACCAAGGTTCTAACCACCACTCAACTATAGAAGCCTCCTGGGTGACTTTGGGATATCAACACTCTTTCTCAAGCTAACCACCTACCTCACTAGGTGGTTATGAGAATAAAAAGAGAGGAGAATGATGTAAGCTGCTTTGGGTCCCATTTGGAGGAAAGGTGGAGTATAAATGAAATAGAAAAAAATCTATGCTATGAAATGCACCACTTGCATATCTGCTGCTCTTAAAGGTGCAGGAGCAAGGCATGAAAAAAAGTGACAACCCTAACTGATGGCTAGAAATGAGCGAAGCCTGTGATTTGGCACAAGGAACAGACAATTTTGCACACACACCCTTTATGCTATTTCCCAGCCTCATTTCCTTTCACCTATGGAGGCAAGACCAGAATATATGCATCTGTGACAGCTCTCTTGACTTTCCCAGAAAAAAAGATTTTAGGAACTCTAAAGCAGTTTGTCTGATTACTCTTAATTGGGCATGATAGCTTGAAAAGCTGGAAGCAAGGACAAGTGGGGGGAGAGACAGTAATCTTCATGTTTCTGATACAAAAGGCATTTTTTAAAAAAATAAGAGGGGTGGGGGGAGGTCGAAGCAATAGGACCTGCAGATGGTTAACATTTCCATTTGTCTCCACTCCCTCCCTGGAAGCATTGTTTTTATTCTGCTGTTAAATCTTCCCAGACATTGGGTCTTGTTTGATCTGGAGAATAAAAGGTTGACACTCTGCAAGCAGGAGCTGCTGAAACATTGGTCGGATTAAGTAGCAAAGTGTCCCGTTTCTGCACAGGGTCATTAATCCACTGGGGGGGTAGGGGGGAGAAAAAGAAATTGCAAGCCATTTGGAAAGTTACTTTCATGTTGCCAGTGTTTTATTTGAAATATGTCTCTCTTATTTAGTAAATGATATTCCCACCCAGATGCCTGACACTGTCAGTTTGCAAGATTTGGCTTGGCATGAATCATGTGGCTGGATCATACACTTTCCATTGTGCTGAAAGAACCAGAAATGCCATTCAGGAATATTAATCATCTAAGCTGCTCCCAAAGGATGATGTTGTGTAAATATGCAGGCTGTGTTCTGCGCTGCAAGACTCCAGCAGAGAAATTATTTTAGCTGCTTCTGCCCCCCCCCCCACCCCCCCGGTACAGTCCCATTAGTTTGTTCTGGGGAGTTTATGGAAGTTCTGATCTTGCAGTTCCCACATTAGAAAAAAAAATGCAGATGCTTCTGTCAGTATGGTAGAATTCCTGTTTTATAAACTTAAACTTCCCTTATCCAGTTCAGGCGTTATGATTGGTGATGTTCAATTAACCCAACCAAATGTACAGATAAATGCAACCAAACGTATAAGTACAAAAAGCAGCACACACCATTTTCATTATGAATCCTGTCTATGCAGACACAAACAGGTGGCAAATCTGTGCTTGAGAAGTCAGCCACTTCAGTGACCCTACTCTGACCCTGGAGGATACGTACCTTCTTCCCCAGTGATCAAGAAGGTTTACTGTGCTAACTGCGCAGGTGACAAAGCCACCACAAGTTGTAACACATCAACTGCAAAGATAGCTTAATTATTTGGGCACAACATGGTTATGACCTTCTAGTAAGGTTGCCAACTTCCAGCCAGTCTGGTGTAGTAGTTAAGAGTGGCAAATTCCCCACTCCTCCACATGAAGCCAGCTGGGTGACCTTGGGTCTGTCACAGTTCTCTCAGCCCCATCTACCTCACAGGGTGTCTGCTGTGGGGAGAGGAAGGGAAGGTGATTGTAAGCCACTCCAAGACTCCTTTGGGTAATGAAAAGTGGGGTATAAAACCAACTCTTCTTCTAGCTGGAGTTCTCCTGCAATTACAACTGATCTCCAGGCTACCAAGATCAGTTCATCTGGAAATAGTGGCTGCTTTGGAAGGTGAACTCTATGGCATTATAACTAGGGAGGGGCATGAACTGCAAAAATGCAATTTGGTTTGTGGTTTGTGGCCAAGCCATAAACCAAACCAGTTCACTTTCTGAAGATCCGGTTTAATTCATGGGCCAAGCAAACCAATGGGGTTTTCAGAAAGCTGCAAAAACAGCTGAGTAGTGGGACCACTCCCTGTTGCTTAGCTGTTTCTGGCTTTCTTGTGCAGCCCTTTAAACTCTAAAGGGACTGCACAAGAAAGCCTGAAAATGGGAAGCAGACTGTCTGGAGTCGGGGCTGGGTGCTGTTTCAACAGGGGAAGCCCCTATCTATCGCCTGGTAATCCAGGACAGCCTAGGCACTCACCCACCCTCTGCTGTCATCTGAGGATGCCCATGACACCCAGACCTCCCAGCAGGACTAACTCAGGAGGCTGGTGGAGAAGGAGAAGTCAGTGGCAAAGAAGGGGTGGCCAGCTGAGGTGGTTGGTAGCAAGGCAGAGGAGACCACTGCAGTGAATCGCACAGTAGCAGCAGGACTGCAGCTGAGGGCCATGGTAGCAGTACAGCTTCCAGGCCCACTCCAGGAGGTGTGGGGGAGGTACCACCAGCAGGGAAGGAGGCCACTCCAGAATGGCAGACCACATGGTTTGGGTGTCACCTGTGGCTGGCCCACTTCTTGCTGGCCCAGCTTTGCTACTACTACCGGAGGAGTCCCAACCTACGAGGTCCCCGGGCTGAAGCAGCCTCCTTCCCTGCTGTTGCCACCTCCCCCACTGGGTCTTCAACCCAGATGAACCTGTGGGTCCTTTTTAAAACATTTTCAGAAATGGGAGTTAGCACCAAATGGCTGTTATGGGAAGGAGAACCAATCACAAAATGGTGGACTTGGGGAGGAATGACAAAATGTTGAGAGGTTCTAAGTCAAGCATCTTCCTAGGATGGGAGTAGCTATTTCTGAATTGGTGCTCTTTGCAGAATGAAAAGTGATGCCTTCCGTATCACCTTCACTTCCAGTGAGGAGGAGGATAGAACAAGTTTAGGTCTTTGTTCAGGGGACGAGGTAGAGCTGCTAATTCCTGGTTGAGACATTCTTGGAGATTTGGGGGTAAAGCCTGGGGAGGGTGGGATTTGGTGAAGGGAGGGACCTCAGTGGAGTGCAATGCCATGGACCCCAAAGCAGGAATTTTCTTCAGGGGAGCTGGTCTATGTAGTTGGGATCAGATATAATTTTGGGAGAATTCTAGGCCCCACTTGGAGGTTGGCAGCCATAAGAAGAGTTGTTTTGAAGAAGTAGGCAGGCACCAGAAAACGTACTAATGGATACCATTAGGCCCACAGGCACGACACCGAGGATCACTGCAGTAAAGCATGTAGAAGGATGACTATAGATTTGGCATTTGATTTGAACTCCAAGCAAAAACCTCAAAGTGATTTGGTGAGGGATTTACCTTGTATGTAAATGAGTAGATTGATTGTAGTAAGTTCGAGTGACAATTGCATTTGTGTTGGAGTCTGCAGCTAGGGATGCCAGCCCTCAGGTGGGACCTGAAGATCCCCCAGAATTACAGCTCATCTACAGACAACAGAAATCAGTTCCCCCAGAGAAAATGGATGCTTTGGAGGGTGGACTCTATGACATTGTACCCCACTGAGGTCCCTGTCCTCCCCTGGCTCCACCCCCAAATCTTCAAGAGTTTCCCAACCTGGATCTGGCAACCCTACCCCCCCCCTGCATCCCATGCTAGTGGCCGAGGGGGGGGGACCTGGCAGCCCTATCTGCAGGGCTCCTCCTCATGCTACAGAATTGCTACCACAGATGATTTGCATACATTTCTGTTTATGACCCTGCAGTACTACTGTAGCATCAAATATCATGACTCTATACTGGTATAGTTATTGCTAAATTGTACCCTAAAGATTTACACAATGTAAATTAAGAACAGTTGATCCACTGGATCTCCAGTACACCTTTTAGGTTAGCATGTCACACTTCTAGGTAGCATTCTCACTAATCAAAATGCCGATTAGGATGATTTAATTATGCTCTTGCATTCTTAAGTTTAAAAAAAAATGAGTTTTTTTCGTTGTTCAGTCATAGAGATACAACCGACAACATCCCATCTAAGGAAAAGTGGCTGGCATTTGTTTGTTTCCAGTGATGCATGATGGAAAATTACAGTGCACTTAGTGCAGTTCCTCTTGTGCAGGCAGTAGTGCAGTGGCTGTGGCAACATTTTAAATATAATGTTTAATGAACTAACAACATGCACATGGAGCTATGGAATGTGCAACAGATGGTTCACATGGTTTCATTTAATTGGGTTTTGAAACTGTATCAGAAGAAGAACCTTGTGCTTTGTCTCACAGCTGTAGCAAAGGTGGTAGGGGTACAATTACTTTCACTTAGCGCAAGTGGGCAGCAATGAGTAATTTTAATGATTCCACTTGTGCAAGGACTGTTGCACACATGGAAACCTTCCATGCAATCCAGCCCATGGTTTTGTTCAAGCTCAGGGCTGTATGTAGTTGGAACCAGGCTTGCTATAGGGAGGTGCATGTCTTTTTCTAAAATTCACTTTCTAAAATATTGTTATACCTTCAGGACAAGAAGCACCTGTCAACCTTTTAAACAGAAAATAGTCCTCCCACAACTAGGCAAATGACAAGAGAAAGAAAAGCAGGGAGATTGCTTTTCCTGCCCTTTTGGAACTCTTCCTTTATTGAAACATTTATATAGAGCCTTTGCTTCCATTCATGGATTCTCAAAGCAGCTTACAAAAGCTCATCTTTAAAAATGGGGTGAGCACAAATGATTAATACAAGCAACTGAATACATTCAGTATAGCCCAAAGAATGCCTAGCTTTCCTTCTTCCAAAAGATTTTGCTTACTTACTTACTTATGTATTAAATTGAATTTTAAACCACACTCCCCTTGTAGGGCTCAGGGCAATGTACAACATGGAATGCATTCATATATAAATTAATTAAAACAATTGAAACATAGTAAAAAAAACATAACAATCAACTTAACAGATGTCCCTAAAAACTTCCAGTTGTGCCACTTGCTCACGGGGAAGGCAGGGAGTAGGAGTGCCAGACAGATAGGACCATCGCTGTTTTCAGCCAAATGCCTGGTGGACCATCTCTGCCTTACAGGCCCAGCGGAACTGCATCAGGTCCCGTAGGGTATGGATGTTATCCAGCAGAGAGTTCCACCAGGTCAGAGTCAGGGGGGGAAATGCCCTGGCTCTGGCCAAGGACAGCTGGATATCTCTTGGGCTAGGGACCACCACCAAGTTCTTATCTGCTGAACCCAGTGTTCTCCTGGGGGTATACCAGGAGAGATGGTCCTGAAGAGATGTGGGTCCCAGACTGTTAAGATTAACACCAAAACCTTGAACCCCTGATCCAGTACTCCACTGGGAGCCAGTGCAGCTCACACAGCACAGGTCGAATATGTGCTGTTTGCAAAGTCCCTGTAAGGAGGGCTCACACTGCTGCATTCTGTACCAGATGGAGTTTCTGGATCAGTCTCAAGGGTAGCCCCTATGTACAGTAGTCTAATCTGGTGGTTACCACCAAGTTTTTATCTGCTGAACCCAGTGTTCTCCTGGGGGTATACCAGGAGAGACGGTTCTGAAGAGATGTGGGTCCCAGACTGTTAAGGTTAACACCAAAACCTTGAACCCCTGATCCAATACTCCACTGGGAGCCAGTGCAGCTCACACAGCACAGGTTGAATATGTGCTGTTTGCAAAGTCCCTGTAAGGAGGACTCACACCGCTGCATTCTGTACCAGTTGGAGTTTCTGGATCAGTCTCAAAGGTTGCCCCTATGTACAGTAGTCTAATCTGGTGGTTACCATTGCATGGATTACTATGGCTAGATCAGGGCAAGACAGGTAGGGAGCCACTTGCATTCAACATTCGGCCACGGCCTTCTCAAAAAATTCTGCTTTGCATTGCCTTTGAAAACAAGCCAATGACAGTACCCTCCTAAACTCCTCTGGGAGCCCATTTCACAAGAATAGCACCACTGCCAAAGAAGCTTCCCATGACTGAGTGGCATCTGACTTGAGAGGAGGAACAACCAAGGGGAATTGCTGGGAAGAGCTGGGGAAGCTGCCAGGGCCCTGGGCTTCTGGGCTTCTGGGCTGCCACCTTCTCTCCTACTCATTTGTTTTGTTAGGCCAGAGTGCTCAAACTGATGTAGATCTAGTTGGTGCTTTGAGAACATCTATGCTTTATAGACAGCTGTCTCCCTCTCCCTGACACTTGCACCATGCTTCATCGACCTTAGGAATCACAAGTACTCACTTGCTAGCAGTCTTCCACCTATAATCCCAGCTGCACATACTTCCTGGTGCCACCTGGGAAAGGTTAGTGGGTGGTGCAGGCATCTGTGAGCATGGGAAGTAGGAGGTATCGCAAGCCAGCAGGGAAGGAAACAAAGGAAGGTGGGAGGGAATGAAGGTGTCAGCAGGGTTTCATGGTGGGTGGGGTGCATATATCCAGGGAACCCTCTGCCAAGGGCTTCCCAAAATCTGGAACCGGCCCTGTCTGAATCTGTTCCCACTGAGAGAGACAGCCTTTTCAGTATGTGCATTTCATGTCATGAAAGTCTTTAAAGGTAAGATACAGCACCTTGAACTGAGCCTGGAAACATGCTGGAAGTCAATAAAGCTGTTTTAAAATAGGACTGATATGATCTCACTGCTGTGCTCTAGACAAGCATCTTATATTGTGTACTAACTGACTTTTCTATTTTTCTCCCACTCTAGTGTCCCATTTCACTGGTCTGTTGAAACTAGTTGTATTACAAACGTCTACATTTTTCTTTTTTTTTAAAAAAAATAAAGGTAGATATAAAAATGCAATAAGACAAAATGAGATAATGTAGCCCAATGGCTGTAAATATATAATAGAAAGTGTCAAAAATTGTTCACACACTAATTAAATTTAAAAGCCCACTGGGTTGAAGGGTGTGTGCGGTGGGGGTGGGGGTGGGGGGGTGGGAAGAGATCATTTACTCTCAAGGTACCCTTAGGACAGTATTTTGCAGGACAAAGTAAAAATGGATGGGGTTATTATTCTACATAGAGCTTATTTTTTGTAAAAGAGAAATTTGGAAAAATGCCTTTGAATTTATATTCCCTTTGTGATCCATCAAGGAGGATTCATCTCCTATTCAAATGACTAGTCAATATGTTAGTTGGATCAATTGCCATTAATAAGATGCTAAAAATGCTTCTGAGGAACAGGGGGATTTCTTTAATAAGTCATAAAGTGCTTTTTAATCCATTTCTGACTGGTTAAATGCTCACAGATTGGTCCATCATGAAGCAGTTTCAATGACAGTTGGTGTGAGGGAAAGAAAAAGAAGAAAAAGATTGGGTTTAAACCAACGGCAGGCCACAGATAATATCTTTCCTTCCCTCATGCTCCCAACCTTTGGGTCAAATCATTTCAGGTGGAATGATTTTATGACTAATTGGGCCTGGCCCCTGTACAAGCCAAATATTTCCCCTTTAAAGTTCTGCAGGGCTGCTTATGGGGATGTTGCACAACAGTGTGTTCAGTTAACAACTGTGCCGCTCTTCCCTACACAGGATACTGGAAATCCCAAGGACATTCGCAGGAATTACTTGCATTCTGTCCTCTAAATATGCCTTGTAATAATGTCAACTATTGTAAAGCAGCATGTCCAAAAGGCAGGAAACATTTGTGCTGGAGCCCAGACAAAGCAGTCATCTGTCTTAGCAGCCAAGCGCAAAACTGTGAACTGTTCAGAGCTATACCTGGGTTTAGTCTAGAGAAGCTCCGCAGAGGATTGCTCTGCAAGTCTTAAATACATCAGCACAGAATCAATGTGATGTAGTGGTTAGTGTAAGAGATTAAGGCTAGGGAGGCCCAGGTTCAAATTCCCAGTTTTCCTTTGGAACAGACTGCCTCATGTTGAGCCAATCACTCTTGTTCATCCTAACCTACCCAGTTATGCTTTTATGAAGATAAAGTGCAGAAGAAGGTACATTGCACTAAATTCCTTGGAGGAACGGTACAAATTCCCCCCTCCCCAGACACTGAAATTTCTTTTCCCCAATACAGTGCCACAGGAAGCAATAAGGGAAGAGGAACATGGATTTATGCACACTCAGGTACTCAGAAGGAGACAGAAATGCCAATAGATTGCTGTACTAAATAGCTGTACTTGAAAAGGAATGTTTCCACTAGAGATTACTCAGTATTGTTTATCTAAATTCATGTGACCATGTTTTTTAAGCGCAGTGGGTCATTGACTTGGGATTGAGAAAATCAACTGGAAATGTAGTCATACTCCCAGACCATGAAAGTTTGGCCTGGGCATTGTGTAGAATTCCTTTTGACGTTTTTATCTGAGCCCTATAAAGTTGTCTTTGGAACAGGGACAACAGCGGCACAGGTAAACTTCCTCCATTTAAAAAAAGCAATCTGGGATTTAGTTCATGGGAACCAAGCCTAAACAGATGTGAAAAGTTCAAATAAAGGAAGGCCAGATTAAATGCACTTTTGTGGTTCAAAAATCACAACAGATGTTATTATTCAACCACCAAAAAATCTGCACATTTTAAGTACCGTTAGATGACTGAGCATCTGAAATTCTTAGTTAAAATAATGACATTCTTTAAAAAGATACAGCAGAAGAACAAAATGTATTTTGAATCACAACATCCTATGGCTGGATTTGGACTATTGCACTTGGTCTGATGAAATATGACCTTTCTTCATGGGATACCCATTATTTATTTATTTGGTGTACATGTATCTCATACTTTGTACAAGAAGCTTAGGACAGTGAATGTGATGGCTAGTGTATGTGCTGTAATATAATCTACCTGAGAGGTAGTTTATATTAAGAGTGAGTTACTGGGCCAAGGTCACCTGATGAGTTTCATGGAGGGTTGCCAACTTTGGTCTGGGAAATTCCTAGAGATTTGGAGGCTGACCTTGGGGAGGGCAGAGGTTTGTGAAAGAAAATAACTCAGAGGGAATGTGAGGATGGGGACTGTGGAGTGGAGGGACTTCAGCAAGGTATAATGCCATAGATTCCACCCTCCAAAGTTTCCATTTCTTCCATGGGAACTGATCTCTGTAGTTTGGAATTAGGGGTTTGCAAAAAACAACAACATTTTTTTTTCCTATTTAGGTCCATTGGACCTGAAAAAAGAATATTGGTTTCATATTGGGATTTGGGTAAATATTCGAGAACCCCAAATTTATTCAGCTTCATTATACTCTATGGGGACCATCCCCATAGGGTAAAAGGGAGAAGGGATTTAAAGTTTAAATGCTTGCTGAGTCGACTTGCTGAGTCGACTTGCTGAGTCATGCTGCCGCAGGAAACCTGGGAGATGGTGGTGGCTCAGATATAGGGTTATTGGAGAGTGGCTACTAGGGGGAGAGTAGCTTGGTAGCAGTGGACCTAGACCTGCCAGGAAAGGTGGGGTTGCAACAGGAACGAGGTGAAGAGGTACCATGGGAAAAGTGGGATTTGAAGGAGGTTTTGAGGGTCATGCTGGCAGGCTGACCCTTGGTGGTGGTAGAGGAAGGCTAGGAGGTGTGAGCTGTGAAAGAATGGGGTCTCTAGCACCCTGGGAAGAGGCTTTTGCAGGGGGGAGAAGGCTTGTTTGCAGTGGCAGTAAAGGGGAAGGTCAGGAAATGGACCCTTGGATGTTAGAGAGGGTGCCCAAGGGCACCTTTTGGATACTCAGTTGGGACAGCAGCACCTTGGAAAGGTGGGGTTTGACCCAGGGAAAGGAAGTGATACACAAAAAAGGGGGGATGAAACAGGGGCTCAAAAACAACAACAAAACATAGGCCATGTGGTTCCTTAGGATGAGGTGCCTGATCTGGCTGCCACCAATGAGAAAAGGGTTTGGATGCAGATTGTGGGGAAAAGCATACACACATTTCTTGGTTTCCAGTATGATTTTGGGAACTCCATCGCTCTCAGCATAATCAGCCTGAGGCCAGCTCTGGTAAAGCCAGCTCTGCTCCTGGAAGAAAACAAAGAAAAGTGGAGCAGGATGCAACTGGCTGTGCAGGGCACTGTTGTGCACTGTGAACACAAAAAGCTATCTTAGATTGAGTCAGACCTTTGATTTATGAAGATTAGCATTGTCTATTCTGACTGGCAGTAGTTCAGTCTCCAGTGTCTCAGGTTGAGGCCCTTCACATCATACTACCTGGTCCTTATAACTGGAGATGCCGGAAATCGAACCTGGGACTGTCTGTGTACTAAGCAGTTGTTCTACCACTGAGCCACTGTCCCTCCCTTTGACCCTTTGATGAACACCTGCAAAGCTTAAAACTTCATGCTAGTGGTTGATGCCACAACTCATGACAAAGACAACTCTTGCCCTATTATCTCCACCACATAAATATGTTTTGATAAAATAGTTCATAAAATAATGATAAAATAAAAAGTACAGATACAGAAAACAAAAACTCCCTCTCTTTCATGTCTGTCTGTCTGTCTGTCTGTCTGTCTGTCTGTCTGTCTCTATCTATCTATCTATCTATCTATCTATCTATCTATCTAATCACAGAGGAGAGATATCCGGCCTTTGGTATCTATGCAATCAACTATTAACTCCTTGTTTGACTCGATAATGGCTGAAAGTTGTTTTGTTTCAGGAAAATGCTAAAGCCAAAAGCAGTTGCATGTAGCATAATTGGGCCTTGAAATGGTTTTAGCTTTTCTCTGTTTGTTTTGCACTCTAAATAAACATCAGGGCATAAATAGAATAAACTTTGCCACTGAATTGGAACATCTCTTGGTTTGCCGCGCTTTTTTTACTCACTCTGCTATTGTCCTGCTAAAAACCAGGATAGCTCAGGAAGCTTACCAGAGAAAGCTGTCCCCAACACTTGTTTCAAATGCAGAAGGAGCTTTTCCTATTGTGTTGCCTGTATAGCATACCAAATGACATGCATGTTTATAAACTATTAACAGTAAGAACTATTTATAAGATTTGGGGAAAACCTTAAAAGTCAAATATCTGTGTGATTTGTACTAAAATCCTCCTCCCACCACAACCTACCCGATCTCTCCCCCCATGACATAGCCACAGTGATCCACACAATGGTCACCTCCAGGCTGGATTACTATAACTTGCTCTATGTGTAGCTGACCTTGAATTTGACCCAGAAAATTCAGCTGGTACAAAATGGAACAGTGTGCCTCCTGGTTGGGATGCCCTTGTGGGCGCATATACAACCAGTGCTTCACCAGCTGCATTGGCTTCCAGATGAGTACTGGATCAAGTTCAAGGTGATGGTACTAACCATCTGGGGCCAACATATCTGCAGGATCACCTCTTCCAATATGTTCCCTGGAGAGCCTTATGGTCAGCTGACCAACACCTGCTGGTAATCCCTGGCCCAAAAGACACCCCTTTGGCCTCAACCAGAGCCTGGTGGAACACTCTCCCTAATAAGATCAGGGCCCTGCAAGACCTAGTACAGTTCCACAGGGCCTGTAAAATGGAGTTGTTCTGCCAGGCCTTTGATTGAGGCTATAGATGTCAAATTACATCGGCCTCCCCTGCTCTACTCCATCTCAGCCTGTCTTGTGCTATGCACTTTAATTGTTCCATCAGCGGACATTTTACCCCACCCCACCTTCCGGTAGGCCAGCCCTTGGGCACATATACAGCATACACCACAGAGCTCGCCATCATGTACTATAGAAGAAGAAGAAGAGATTGGATTTATACCCCGACCTTCACTACCCAAAGGAGTCTCAGAGCGGCTTAGAAACTCCTTTCCTTCCCCTCCCCACAGCAGCCACCCTGTGAGATAGGTGGGGCTGAGAGAGCTCTGACAGAACTGTCCTTGAGAGAACAGCTCTGACAGAACTGTGTTGCCCGAGGTCAACCAGCAGCTGCAAGTGGAGGAGTGGGGAATCAAACCTGGTTCTCCCAGATTAGAGTCCGCACACTTAACCACTACACCAAACTGGGTTTCATAGTTTTTAAATTGTGTGTATCATGTATTTTAATTGTTTACCTTCTTGTGATCCGCCCTGAGCCAGTTTGTGGTGGAGAATGGCATAGAAATCTCATAAATAAATAAATAAATAAATCTCTGAAACTACTGAATATATGCGGGGGGGGGCAAGATCAGAAATCATTGAATATTATTAAGTTTAAGTTTGAAGAACAAATTTTGGCTACACAAGCTGATATATTGGTTTTACAAACAAATTTATAAATGAACAAGGAAGGCTCTGGTGGATGGCTTTTATCTGACAAGATTTCAAGATTTGGGGGAAACCCCTCTGTGAGAGTTAGTGTGGTACAGTGATTATAGTGTTGGACTATTTATTTATTTATTTATTTTATTCATTAATACCCTGCCTTTCTTCTCAATAGGAACCTAACGTGGCTTATATCATTCTCCTCTCCTCCATGTTATCTGTACAACAACCCCATGAGGCAGGTTAGGATGAGAGTGTGAGACTGGCCCAAGGACACCCAGCAAGCTTCCATGGCTGGGGGGGGGGGGGCTCAAACCTGGGTCTCCAGATTCTAGTCTGACACTGGCACACTGGCACTCTATTATATACCAAGAGCCATATATAACGGAGAAGAAATATCTGGCATTTGGTATTCCTTGTTTGCCTTGATAAAAGTTGAATGTTGTTCTGCTCCAGAATAAATTAAAGATGAAAATTTCTGGATTAGGCTCTGGGATACTGTGGATGAATCCCCAGTCTGACATGAAAGCTTTGCATCCTTGGCAGCTAGTGTAAGGGCGGGTGATCTTTCAGCGATGGTGTGATATCAGTTCTGGCAAATCTGAAATTGGACTGCCCAACAGAGCCCTCCCAGGAGCTGATCCTGCAGGGAGAACTCTCCCCAAGGCCAGCAGAATGGAAGGGGGGGATATCTGAGATCTTCCCTCCCTCCTTTCTGATGGTGGGCTGCCCAGCAGAGCCCCAGCAGAGCCTTCAGGGAACTTGCCCCACCCAAGTTCAATCTTGTGCTGTTTAGCTTGCAAAAACCATTTAAAGGGAACTTTCCCTTTAAATAACTTTGCAAGCTCTGCCTTGTGTGAGTGAACCCAGAAGCAGCACGAGTTCACCCACTAATTTATCCATTATACCTTATGGAGACGGTCCCCATATGGTATAATGGAGCCAAATGAATTCAGCAATCCCGATTATTTCCTGAATCCCAGTGTCATACTGATACTGGGATTTGGGAATATCAAAAAATACTGATATTTTTTGGGTTTAGTACACCCAGGGCTATTTTTGGGCAGGAACGCACAGGAACGGAGTTCCGGCTGGCTTCTGAGTTGGCCACACCCACAGCCCCCCCTCGGGTTCCCAAGGTGCCTTGCAAGCCACGGGGCACCTGGGGAAGCCAAGCTGATCCAGGGAGGGAAGGTAATTTAAACTGCCACCCACCTCGGGTTCCCCAGGAGCCCCGCAGCTGTGGGGCACCTTGGGAAACTGATCCCGAAACTGCCTTCCTTCCCTTGGGTTCCCCACGTGCCCTGCAAGCCTGGGGAAGCGGATCCTGGGAGGGAGCTGTGCTGTCAGGGGTGTGGCCTAATATGCTAATGAGTTTCTGCTGTTGGGTGTGGCCTATTATGCTAATGAGTTCCTGCTGGGCTTTTTCTACAAAAAAAGCCCTGAGTACACCAGAACCTGAAAAAAAAATGATTTTTTTTTGCATGCCCCTAGTTACAAACTTTTTGCCTAATCTACCTGACAGGCTTATTGTGAAAAGAAAAATAAGATGAGGAGAATGATGCAAGCTGCTTTGGGTCCCAATCAGGGGAAAAGGCAAGGTATAAATGAAGTAAATAAGTTAATAAATAAATGTGTAAGAGGAACACTTACCTAGGTAGGGTAAGTAAGGCAAGGTATAAATGAAGTAAATAAGTTAATAAATAAATGTGTAAGAGGAACACTTACCTAGGTAGGGTAAGTAAGGCTCCAGATTTCCTTCCAAACTTCATAGCAAATTAGCTGACACTGACAGCAGTCTGTCAGCTGCCTCACAGCTTTGCAGCTACTGAAACCATAGCAAGACACATATCAACATTTTAATTTCTGTGGCATAAGCTTTTAAAGAAATGGGAATGGCCAGGAAACAGGGTGGACACTTCATAGAGATCAGTGCATGATTTAATGTAACCTCAATATCAGCATGGCTTAATTTTAACTGAGCCTTAGTTGTGGTTCAGCAGAATGCTTTCTCCTCACAGCTGAACAACAACAGCCAACCTGTGCACCGGGGGTTAGCCATTAGAGCTTACAAGTCAGTCAGTTTAGGGAGGCAGACTCTTTTAAGGGACATTAACTTGTGAGTAATGCCACCCACTTTATGGGGTGTTTTAGTGTTGCTTTGGCTCTGATACTCAGGTTGTAAGGCTAGTCTCAGGAAGCACTGCCAGCAGAACTAGGAAAAAATTCATGTTCTTTTAACAGAGGCGTAATGCGTGGAAACAGGCAGCTGAAGCTTTTCATGGCATGGAGGTAAATAACATCCCTTTAAACCTCTAATAAAGCAACAGGGCATTTTAGTTCTCCAGGCAACTGACAACCCTAGCCTCTGGGCCTCCAGATAAGTTACCCCCACATTTGATAGCTTCTTTAAAGGCTTTTATGCTTGGCTGTATGTGTAACCTGGAAGTGGGAAGCAATAATGGGGCTCTAAGAGCTCAACTACATAGCACATAGCCTTTCTTCCAACTCTGTATAGCCTGGAAGATGGCCCCTGTGATGGACTGCCAAAAATTAATGTTTCACAGAGTGAGAATTTTTGAGTGACAGGCTGTTCAAATGGAATTCTGTGAAGAGTGTCAGTTAAGAAATGACAGTTGGGAACTGACAATTAAAGAAAAGACAGTTTAGCACTGACAGGACTGGGAAGTAGGCAAAGGAGAATGAGAGGATTACAGATGATCCCCATTAAAGCTGAAAAGGGAAAGAGCTTCTAGTCAAGAGAAGTAATCCTTGCCCAGTGGAAAGAGAAATTGCTCTAAAATGAGGAGTGTGTATATAGAGAAGGATTTTGGGAACTAAGTTATATGTTCCTGCCTTCTAAACTTTAAGAGTCAGTGAAACACAGGGACCTATGCTTGAGTGTTTAAGCAGACACTAAAAAGAAAGCATATCTTGTCAAAGTTTCAAACACCTTGATGAAAAGCAAAAACACTTACTTGTTGGTAACATATTATCTGGATTCAGTGTGATTACAAAGTTACATTAGTTTTTATTATCGGTTTGCCTCATACATCCTATCCCTGATTCTACTTGACCTTTCCCCCTCTAAGTTAAATAAAATATTTTGTTTATTTTGAACTTTCAAAAGCCTCTTGTGTGCCATTAGAAAAGTAGAATATTAGCAGCTGATTTTGTCTTTTTCCTCAAGTACCTGGGCTGGGCCAGCATCAAAATATATAACACATAAGGGTGGGACAGCCATAGACCAACCAATAAGAAAAAACAGATGTAGGGGCTGCTCAGCAAGAAAAAAAGAAGAAACAAAGGGAAAATCCTGTGAATGAGGCAAGGAAAAGGGTGAAATCACCATAGCCCTCTACCCTGACTTGGCTAATCTGGCTACTTGGATCTATGCCATGGTAACCCTGAGACTAGTCAACTGTAATTAAAATTGCCAAATCCAGGTTGGGAAATTCCTGGAGATTTGGGAGTGAAGCCTGGGAGGACAGGGACCTCAGTGGGGTATAATGCCAAAGAATTTACCTCTAAATCATCCCTTTTATTCAGGGGAACTGATCTCTGTAGTCTAGAGATGAGCTGTAATTCTGGGGAATCCCCAGTCCCACCTGGAGGCTGGCATCTCTACCTCCAGAGCAGCCATTTTCTCCAGAAGAATTGATCTTTGTAGCCTGCAGATCAGTTGCAATTCTAGGAGATTTCAGGCCCCACCAGGAGGTTGACATTCCCAGCTGTAATGTACTGAGGCTGTTTAGGCTACATAGTTCTGCACATGAAGTCTTCTCAGAGATTCCAGTTGGTACAACATGCTGCAGCTGGGCTACTATTGAGAGCTAGGCTGAGGGTGCATATTGCACCCATTCTGCAGTCCCTCCCAGTAGTGCCCAACATCTACTGGGGTCAGTTCAAAGTACTGTCTATCACATACAAATCTCTTCATGGTCACAGACCCTCATATGCAGACGACCTCTCCTCTTATGCCCTGCCATAACAGCTTTGCTCATCTGAGCAGGGCCTTTCTCAGGTACCAACTTATAAGTGGAAAAGGCCAACAACTGCCAGTTAAACATGCATTCTTTGTAGTGGTCCCAACCTTGTGGAATGTCTTACCTGAGGTTAAGAAGGCCCCCACACTTCTGGAATTCCACAAACTATGTAAAACATAATTGTTCAGGAGGACATTTTTGTAAATGTAATGCCTCAAAAAGGTGCTTAAATAAAGGGAACAGGACTACGGGTTGCACTATTGTGTAAAGTATGTATTATTTGCTGTATGTATTATCTTGCTATCAAAACATTATTTACTACCTTTGTAATTCTGTTTTTTTCCGCATCATTAATATAGCATGTCTAATACTTATACTTGATTTCAGATTCAGTAATCCTAGTCCTATTACTTTGCTTATCAAATGAGTTGTTCTAGCCATTGCACTGATTTACATTGTGTAATACACACTGAGTCTCAGTCAGAAAGGTGGATTATAAATAACAAAAATAACATAAAATGAAATTAATCCCTTTTTCATTTGTATGTGTGTGTGGTAAATACTAGGGGTGTGCGCTTGGTATAAAACAAGCCAACCCTCCCCCTCGATAAATATCTAATTGGTATTTATTGAGTACTAGGAATAAGGCCCGTTGTGGAAATAAATACAATGGGCTCTAGAAAGAGGCTCTGGGAGAGTGCCCTAGCCTTGGGCACTCAGCGTCAATTTGCTGTGGCGACCTCAGCCGGGTATAATGACACAGAGTCCGCCGTTTTCTCCAGGGGAAGATCACTGCCATCTGATGAGCAGTTGTAATTTAGCATGATCTCCATCCCTCCCCTGGAGATTGGCAACAATGGGTCTAGTAGATCCTGCTTACTGGCTTGTAATAAACTGGTACAGTGACAGCTGTTTCAGACAGACCTTCCTGTACCATTTTGGAGCCATCTTCGGAGCAGTTTGCCATTTCAGACTGTCGGGTTTTTTCAAGCCTCTTCACCGCACACAAACACAGAAACACACACAAATGCACAAAGAACACACACACAAAAACACATGTACACAAACACACACACACACAAACACACAAAGAACACACACACTAATGCAAACACACACAAACACACACACACACAAACACATACAC
This sequence comes from Lepidodactylus listeri, assembly GCA_029233225.1. Lineage (NCBI taxonomy): Eukaryota > Metazoa > Chordata > Lepidosauria > Squamata > Gekkonidae > Lepidodactylus > Lepidodactylus listeri. The sequence goes on along the minus strand of JARCFY010000010.1, from coordinate 45,956,957 downwards.
AAACACACATAAACGCACAAAGAACACACGCACACAAACACAAACACACACACACATACACAAACACACATAAATGCACAAAGAACACACACACAAAAGCACATGCACACAAACACACAAACACAAATACACAGAAACACAAACACACACACACACACACACACACAAACACACACAAATACACACAAAGAACACACACACATACACACACACACACACACTCATCATCGGAGAAAGCGCTTCAGGCACTTCACACAGCACCCTATAGCGCTTTAGGACCGGTACAAAGAACAGAAGAACACTTGGGAGGAGGTTTCAAGGTAAACCGTCTCAGGAACGCTTCCCCAACGGGAGAGGCACGTTTCTGTGTGAAAGGGCCAGAATGTTCCGTTAGGGAACCGGTACTAATATGGTTCTGTGTAAAATGCCTGACAGAAACTGTTACTGAAGAGTTCCTGAAATGGAACATAATGGCTGTGTGAAATTCCCCACTTTGATGTAGCTCATAGTTTTTAGGCTCTGGCTCACACAGTTTTGTCTTAGCTTGGAAAGGATGGCTCCAGAGCAAACTACTTGATGCAGTAGCCAAATCATTTGCTCACAACTGAAATGCCAGTGGCTCACAAAGCAGAATTTTTGCTCACATGACTCCATAGCTTAGCGGGAGCATTGGTTGAGAGTGTAATGTGAGTAGGCAAAGTTAGGAGTGCGAGGATAGGGCTGTGAGGAAGCCATCCTCCCCCCCCCCCCCCCGGGTCACTACCTGTATGTATAATAGAGTGCCCCTTTCCCATTCTGCCTTTTGCCCTGATCCACTTATACACTAACATTAATGGCTTGAGCATGCTGCATCATGCAGGAGGCTTGAGGACTTTATGTTTCTTTGCCGTTGGTCTTCCTTGGCAGTAGGCTCACATTGTGGGGAAGCAGGCTCTCACCTTTTCCTCTCTTGCTGCTCCCCTCTCCCCAGCCAGGCCCAGCCATTCATTCCCCTCCCCTTCTCTTTGCCCCATTTGGAGGTGATGGGAAGGGAGAGAGGGAAGAAAATGGATCCCTGGCAGTTCTGTCTGTCAGAGGGAAGGTGCTCTGTTCTCTCTGTCAGGCAGAAGCGCCTGGATTCCCTCCCCCCCCCCTTTGCTCTGTTTGGAGACGATGGGATGGGAAGGCAAATGGCATCCTCTCTCCTGAGGTGAAGCCACATTGTGAGGTGAATTTTGGCAGGCAGAGCTTTGGTGGGCAGGCTGCAGGGAACCCAGCCTGGGGCATCCTTTCCCTTTCCCCCCTTCTCTTTGACTGTTTCACAGTGTCTTCTGAGAGGAAATTTGGCAATTTGGCAGTGTGCGGGGGAGGGGTTATGCTGATAGTCCATTGTGTTTTCACTGACAGAAGCAGGCCCCTGAGGGGACAGTTAGGGAAGGGAGAGAATGGATCCTGGGCAGTTTTGCCTGTCAGAAGGAAGGCGCTCTGGTCTCTGTCAGGCAGAAGTGCCTCGATTCCCTTTCTCCCCCCCACCCATTCTCTTTGTTTTGTTTGGACAATTGGACCCACCTGGCAGTGGGCGGAGGAGAAGCGTGGACCCAGCTCCCAGTCAGTCCTTCCCCTTCGCTGGCTCCCTCCAGACTGAGATGCTGGCCGGTGGTTCTGTGGGCGGGACTGATCCACTTATACACTAACATTAATGGACTGAGCATGCTGCATCATGCAGGAGGCTTGAGGACTTTATGTTTCTTTGCCGTTGGTCTTCCTTGGCAGTAGGCTCACATTGTGGGGAAGCAGGCTCTCACCTTTTCCTCTCTTGCTGCTCCCCTCTCCCCAGCCAGGCCCAGCCATTCATTCCCCTCCCCTTCTCTTTGCCCCATTTGGAGGTGATGGGAAGGGAGAGAGGGAAGAAAATGGATCCCTGGCAGTTCTGTCTGTCAGAGGGAAGGTGCTCTGTTCTCTCTGTCAGGCAGAAGTGCCTGGATTCCCTCCCCCCCCCTTTGCTCTGTTTGGAGGCGATGGGATGGGAAGGCAAATGGCATCCTCTCTCCTGAGGTGAAGCCACATTGTGAGGTGAATTTTGGCAGGCAGAGCTTTGGTGGGCACGCTGCAGGGAACCCAGCCTGGGGCATCCTTTCCCTTTCCCCCCTTCTCTTTGACTGTTTCACAGTGTCTTCTGAGAGGAAATTTGGCAATTTGGCAGTGTGCGGGGGAGGGGTTATGCTGATAGTCCATTGTGTTTTCACTGACAGAAGCAGGCCCCTGAGGGGACAGTTAGGGAAGGGAGAGAATGGATCCTGGGCAGTTTTGCCTGTCAGAAGGAAGGCACTCTGGTCTCTCTGTCAGGCAGAAGTGCCTAGATTCCCTTTCTCCCCCCCCCACCCATTCTCTTTGTTTTGTTTGGACAGTTGAACCCACCTGGCAGTGGGCAGAGGAGAAGCATGGACCCAGCTCCCAGTCAGTCCTTCCCCTTCGCTGGCTCCCTCCAGACTGAGATGCTGGCCGGTGGTTCTGTGGGCGGGACTGAGGCAAAGCAGGGAGAGAATGCAGCCAATGGCCAGGGTCCCCCTTTTGAGGGGCAGTCCATCCAGCCTACTGATTTTGGCGCCCCATGGAATCTTGCCCCTTGGAATGTTAAAATGGCTTTATATAATAGGAAAGATTTTCTCAGCTGATCACCAAGGGGGCTGGTGATTCAGCTACCCAAAAAAAGGCTGTCCTGAAAAAAACCCAAAAATATCCAGGATTTTTTAAGGCCACTGGATAGTCGCAGTTACAGGACATTTAAAGGGCTCCCAGTCCATTTAAATGCCTTCACAGTGAACGCCCAGGCATCTAAATGGACTGCAGTTCATTAAATGCCTTTGGAGTTCACTCGCCACACCGTGGCTTGGAGAAGGCATTCAAAGGGACCACGTCCCTTTAAACATCTTTCCCCCTCCATTGGAAACAATGGAGGATGGGGGAACCTTCTTCTGAGACCTATAGAACTGGACCCCTTGGTCCAATCTTTTTGAAACTTGGGGGGGGGGGGTTGAGGAGAGGCACCAGTAGTTCTGTGGAAAATTTGATGCCTCTATCTAAAAAACAACAGTCCCCTCAGAGTCCCAGATACCCCTGGATCGATTCTCCATTATAGCCTATGGTGACCATTGACTATAATGGTCCCCATAGGGTATAATGGAGCTGGAAACAAATTGGCAATCCTCAATATTTCCTGAATCCCAATACCACACTTATATTGGGATTCAGGAATATCAGGAAATACTGATATTTTCCTGGTTCAATATACCTGAACCTGAAAAATACTGATTTTTTTGTGTGCACACCCCTAGTAAATACTCCATCTTTTTAAGACTTGTGCTTTGCATTTTCAAAGATACCATATGACAGAATCCCTTGTGGTCTGAGGATATATAATCATTAGTATGGCTACTCAATATGACATCACCAGGTTCCACCCAATAAGTCTTGGGGTTTTGGAGCATCAGTGAACTGGCATCCTACATGCTCTTAGCAGGCAGTAGAAGAGAATTAAGTATGCCATAGCATTGTGCAATTCTAAACAGAATTAGATGCTTCTAAGACCATTGAGGCTGTTCAGGATTGCACTGTAAATTTAGTAAAATCCTCCTTGGCCAGTTATTCAATGAAGCAACTGGGAGTACTGGCCAGAATAAAGGCAAGTATTGGTGGCCAATTTTTGTATTCAAAGCAATGACTAGATCCTGCTGAATCATTATAAGGGGTGTGGCTACACTGTGAAATAATTGATATTTATTATCCATTACTAGGTGACTAATAAACTGTTCCTGTTATAGGGAGAAGACAGTTTCCAGTTAGATCAGGAAATACATAATCATCATTCAAAAGGCATTTCGGTAATGACCCTCTTTCTTACATCAGCTAATAGAAACCTTCCCATGGCTTAACTCATGATTTAAAGAGGATTGTTTATGTTGTGAGTGTTTGTGTCTGCAGGATCAGCTGTAGCTTTTTGATCAGCTCTTGGGAATATGGTGCCCGTGAACCCAGCTTGTGCAGCCCCCTTCTCAGCCTATTTGTGTTTCTGTTCTCTTAATCCAATCACCCCCCTCCATTCAAGGCTCCCTTCTTTCCATTTCCAATTGTGGCTACAATGGAAGAAGTTTCTCATAATCCTTTCATTATGTATGGACTGGCCATAAAAGCCACTGAGAAAATCCATGTGGGCTAATGGCCTGGTGGGCTGCCCCTCCCCAGACCACCTTGGCCTCAGGTGAGGTGAGACTCACTTTATGCAGGCCTAGGGAAACTGGCTTGCAACTGGCAGAAGGGAATCAGGATGGGAAGAAAAGCAACACTTCCAGTGGCATGACATCACTTTTAGTGCAAATCTGGAAGCACTGTCACTACATTGGCATAACACTTTAGGGTCTCCCCCCCAAAAAAAAATTATATGGTTTTACCAGTAATGTAATGTTTATGTGGTGAGGCCATTTCTGAGCTTGAATCAGAAGTGACTAGGGTTCCCAAGTCCCCCCGGGGAGGCAGGGAAACCCCCACTTGAGTGGCCCATTCCCCACTGGCCCGGATTGGGCCGCTGGGGAAACCCCACCTCCAAATTGCCGGGCTGCAGCAACATACCTGGTGCGATGATGTCACCCAGAGGTGACATCATCATGTAGGGCACATTTTGGGGGGACGCTCTATAATTCGAGGGAAAACGCTATGGTTTTCCCTCGAATTAGAGAGGTCTCGGCCCAACGTGCCTGATGTGATCACGTCACTTCCAGGTGATGTCATCGTGGCATGCATGCTTTGCACGCATGCCAGAGGTCTCCCAGCCATGAAAGGACTCCCCCCCCCACTGCAGAAAAGTAAGGACTTGGCAACCCTAGAAGTGACATGTGACAACTCCCTCCCGGGGGGGCTGAGTGTTGGTAGAGCCAGCAGGCAGAGGTCTCTGACCACTGTAATGGAATTCCTGAGTGAGTATATCTCCCAACGGATCCTAACTCTGATTTAATAAACATATGCCTTTTCCTGAGGGGAGGGGGAAAAGAGATACAAGAGGTCTGAGAGACAACAGTCAAGAATCAGACTATGAGTGCTGGAAGGACACAAGTGAGGACTGTACAAGCTGGAGTGAAGAACTTTGGGGAGTCCTGCTGTAAGACTGAAGCTCCAGTAAGGAACTTGGTTTAATGCTGACTGTCAGGAGAGCTCTGGAAAGAAGGCTCGGGAACCAGTGAACTCTTAACTACCTGGCAAAGTAGGCAAGCCAGCTATGGTAGGAGACTTCCTACCCTCCCACTACTGCTCAGTGGAGCAGCAGGAGAAAATGAGGTGAAAACATGCATTGTAATGATGTCACTCCATTATGTTTTGGCTTCAAGTTGCAGCCAATTAATGGACACCCCATCAGGTTTTCAAGGCAAGATTCATTCAGAGATGGTTTGCCATTGCCTGCCTCTGCATAGGGACCCTGGTATTCCTTGGAGGTCTCCCATCCACTAACCAAGACCAACCCTGCTTAGCTTCCAAGATCTGACAAGATTGGGTTAGCCTGGGCTATCCAGGTCGGGGCCACTACTGGTTATATACCTGTGTGGCAGAACAGGCCTGCTCCGGCCTGCAGGTCCTGTTCCACCCTGCCCTCCAAGGTTTCCCAACACCTGAAGAGGCTTTTCTCTCTCTCTGGTAATCTGCCATCACCACCTGACCTTTGTATGGAATTGCCCACTGGGAGGATCAGGACTCCCAGTTTTCCTTCCATGTTCTGAGGCCTTGCCCACTGCCTCCCACTGTCTCCCACTGCCCACTGTCTCCCATTGCCCAGCACCTGATCACTATAGGGACCATTTACTGCCTTGTGTGCCCCTGGAAGAATAGCCACTTGAAAACTGTCTGCCTTCCCACTGGAACTCCTTTTAAAATAGCACGTCCAAGGTGGTGGACGTCTAGGTAGTACAGGGAACCACTACCAGCATCAAACATTATAAAGTATTTATTAAAGAGAAAATGTTCACAAGCATACTTTTAGCACAGCACCAGATTGAGTAAGGGATACAACAGAAATGGTTAAATGCAATTCTTCTGCCCCTCTCTCTCTATATGCCCTACTGGATGTTAAAATATAGGACAGGCTCTTTAGTTTAGGAAGTTATAGATCTCTACAAAGGTCCTTACTTTGAAACTTCCTTCAGCTGTCCAGGCCAACACATGGCTAATGGCTGCCTCCTCCAGACCTCAGTTAAGAGTTCTGTCTGCTCTGAAGGACTCAGCACAAAAGAGACCTTCGTCCTTCCTCCCCTGAGTTTTATCACCTTTCTTTTCCCCACCCACTGACCAGGTCAGGATGGATTAGAAAAGCTTCTCTTGAAGATTCTTCCTAAAGTCTCTCTAGTATTTAACACCTTCAAATCTCTGTTCTCTGCTTAGAGAAGGGGGGGGACTAGATCCTCCTATTGTCTCTAGCTAGATCTATTAGCATTTGTGTGAAGATGGGCTGAGGTAAATCTGGAAAGCAATTGAACTGACTTCCACCCTTCTTGCCTGTTCTCTGCCTGGGGGGGGGGGGGATCTTTTAAAACTCAGAGTGAAGGTTTTGCTCATTTCAAACCTCCAAAGGGAAAAAAAAATGCATTTCTTCACATCCTGCAAATGGTATTGTGGCATCAAGACAACACTCTAGGAACGTTGCAGATCTTTATGATTATGATGTCATGTCTGGGTACATAGCTGGAAGTGATGTTACAGCACTGTGCAATATGAAGTCACCATGCCTTGCCACCAAAAGCTGCCGGAAGTTGCTGGTTGATGGCTGAGAATCCTATAGCAAACACATAAAGCCTAGTTAAAGATTAATCCTTATTTCCTACCCATTTTTGATTAAGCTTCCCTATTTGGGGGTGGGAAGTGCCATCAAGCTGCAGCTGACTTATGGCAACCCCATAGGGCTTTCAAGGCAAGAGACTAACAGAGGGGAGGTGATTTGCCATTGCCTGTCTCTGCAAAGTGACTGTGGACTTCCTTGGTGATCTCTCATCCAAATACTAACCAGGGTCAGCCCTGCTTAGCTTCTAAGATCAGGCTAGCCTGGGCTGTCCAGGTCAGGCCAAGCTTCCATATTTACTTACCTAAAGTGTGAGTGTTTGCCAGTACTCACTGGAGCTCAGACAAGTGTTACGGCAGTTCAGGGCTAGCAGCTTATGTCCATAGTAGGATTGCCAGCCCTGTACCAACAAAGTCCAGGAGATTTTGGAGGGGTTAGTCCCTGGGAAAGGTGGGGTTTTAGTGGATGTGATGTCACATCCTCTGTGATACTTAAGGGATTCCCCCAGTCTCTATGGTGAAGACCATAGATACTGGGGAAATATCTAGAGAGTTATGGAGAGTGTGACATCATATCTGGGAAGATGTTTGGGGGAACAGACTAGGGGTATGCATTGAGGAAAAAAACATTGTAAGTTTGGATCTGGGCTTGGAGGAGGGGACATTTTTACCAAAAAAAAATTATTTATGGGCAGGGCATAACCATTTCAGGATTCAAATACATGTCATTTTAGAGTTAGGGACCAGTATGGGCAATGTATATAATTCTGGGGCAGCTGTTTATAAAATTAATAGCACCAAATTTGCACAAAAATATACTCCTCCCTCTAATCTAAAGACCCCACCTCTAAGTTTCAGTGAATTGAAGCTCAGTTTTACAGACATCCCTTCCCCGGCATAGATGCATCTCAGCATAGACATTTCCTCTGATTTCTAAAATGATGGCCAAGAAATAGCTGAACAGGAGAGCTCCAGCTGGTCATGGGCTGCCCTCTCCTGCCTCCCGGTTTAAATTGGGTGGCAGGAAAAAGCAGCACAGAGCTCTGCCAGAATGGAGCAATCGGCTCTCCACAGGCACAGCTGATCCTGGCTGGGCTGCTGCCCTCTCCTGCTGCCTGGTTTAAATTGGGCAGCAGGAGAAGGTAGCGCAGAGCTGCATTGGCAAGGAACTCCCCACCAACCCTGCTGGTCTTGGGCTGGCTTCTCTTGGGTTTAAACTGGACGGCAAGAGAAACTGGCCACAGCCGAGGTGTGATCACCCTGGTTGATCTTTGGGCTGACTTCTGTAGTCCCTTTAAAGAGCAATCTGCTCCTGCCTCTCAGCTGTTTTCAGATCTATTCAAAATTTCCTAATGTATCTGCGATTTTCTTAGGATTTGGGGGGGGGGGGGTTCCTGAGAAAACCCAGATACATTCAGGAAGCTGAAATATACCCGGAAAATAGTGATAAAGTATTTGGGGGGTATATTTTCAGCTCGGGTAAACCCGAATGCACACCCCTAATAATGACCCGAAACAGCAATTTCTGTGTATATCTTCAGCTCAAGTATTTCATTAAACATACCCCTAGATGTGACATGAGTTTTAGGTGAAACTGTAAGGGGTCTCTCCAATCTGCACCTAGTTGAAGAAGATAAGACTGGATTGCTCCCAATACAAACACATGAAATGGAACCAGAAGATAGTTTGCAGAAAACAAAGAAGTTAAGTATTGGTTTGTTCCTAACAGACACTGAGCTGTATCAAGAGGCTGACCCCTTTCAATACAATAGGATTACTCTTGAGGAAGATTGGGATGAAATGAGTTTATATCCGGGTACTTATTGAGTGTGATGGACTTTTCGTTGCAATTTTGAAAAACATAATACAATCCTTATTAAATATCAAGTATGATGGACTTTTCCTTGTAATTGGGTAAAGTTTTATATTTAATGCAATATGATCCTTATTAAATATTCTAGTCATTCATATCACAGGGTTTGCTTGTTTATTGTATTTCCTACATGGATACCTGTGATCCCTTCTTGGTTTTTTCTTTTTTAGTGTGTGGCACCAAAAATGGCTCCCTGCAAAGAAGGGAACTGATCATGTGTATCTTGCTTAGGGTTTGAGAGAAATTACTGAATGTTTTTCATTGGCAGCTGTTGGCATACTTTCTCCTTTCTGCTAGAGATACCATTGTCTCCAGGATAACTGAATGACACGCCTGTAATTTTTTTCAAACATTTATAAGCCTACCTTTCTTGCAGGAAAACTGGGGCCCAAGGTAGGCAACAGGTTAAAAACCTAAATCATACAAAGTTTAAAATGGCGCTTTATTGAATTAGCCAGCAGAAACTTTATCAGAACATCATAAGAGACCTCTGCTGGTAAGAATCAACACTACAGAAACCACTCAGAGGCTCCAAGGGCTTTTTTTGAAAGTTCTATCTTAAAGACATTTAAAATGCCAAAAGAGATGGTGGCTTTTTAATTTCTTCTGGAAGGTTGTTTCATGGGACCAGAGCAGTTACAGGAAAAGTCCATGAGTGGCCAGCAACACAACACACCCTCACAAATTTAGGATACTCAACAGGTGTTGCTGTGCTGTGTGACACTGCTGCATGATCTCCGATTGGGAGAGGTAATTCTTCAAATGACCAGCAGGGATCAGAGATTGCAAAATCCTTTTGTCAAGAGCTTGCAAGAATCCTGTTCTCTTTCCTTTGGTTAATGGGCTTTCCAGAGGCATCTACCGGAATTATATGACATAAAACTCTCCCATCAGTCTCTGCCATATTGTCACAGAAGCCTCTGGGAGGACAAATGTTGTTGCTGTGGTGTTGGGCCAAACAATGTTTCATATGGAAGCTAAAAAATATCTGTTTTACCCTTGTCAATCTTTGATGCTTGTGCTCCTTTTTGATTTTGAAATTTCATAAATATATACCTTGTAACCAATGTTCCCTCTAAGCTGAGTTAGTGTGAACTAGCTCATAGTTTTTTAGCCTCTGGCTCACACATTTTTGTCTTAGCTCAGGAAGGATGGCTCCAACTAATCACTCGCCCAAAACTTTAATGTCAGTAGCTCACAAAGTAGAATTTTTGCTCTCAAGACTCCGCAGCTTAGAGGGAGTATTGATTGTAACTCATGGTCACTCTGATCTAATTTAGAGCCATACACAAACAGAAGCAAACTTCTATAGATAAATTTCTAGCAGCATGGAAAACCATTCACCAATGGCACCTCTTCCAAGGCAAACCCCTCCAACCCCTCCTGCTTTAGTTAGATGGTAGAAATAGTAACTATTCCTTATCTGTAAGGGAACAAGTTGTAGTGTTCCACTTTCCCTTCCTCAACAGATGATCAGTATTATCACCAACAATTTGTCTTGAGCTGTACATGTGGAAAGGAATTTTCTACCTGGGAAAACACGCACCTGGGAAAACATGCAAGGAACAGTTCACTGCTCTTCTGAGGAGTCCTTTCTTTGCCATAAATAACAAATGGAGATTACCTTGGCTATGCAGTAGTGAGTGACATTTGGAATCCTTCCATTGCAATATCCTGACTGGATATTAAACACCACACCCCATCAATATAGGGTTTCTAGATTTCAGATAACCCTGAATCAATTAACTAACAAGCTTGGGTATTGCTGATATGGTAAAAAAGCTCCTAAGGTCAATTTTCACAATTGGGCCATTCCATCCATAGACGCTTGAAGTATTCACTGATTTATAGATCAGGCTGTAAAGGAGTGCTCCTTCATCTTAAGCAAAAAGGAGGGAACTCTTTAAAATCTCCTTGGTTCATTCCACACCCCCACAGCTGAGTCAGTCTGATGAGGCACTGCTGAGAATACCTAGGTCCACTGATGGCGTCACTGAGGACAGAAAGAACATTTGAAGGCTGCAAGCCAGCTCTTAGCTAGTCAGGAAAGCTATGCAGGAATAATACTCTTTAAAAAACTGTGGAAGGAACTCAAATTTCCCTGTCCAGTGAGGAGGGGAAAAACAGGCTTTGCCAGAAATATCAGCATTAAATAACTATGACAGCAACAATGAAAATGGCCAAACGTGCCAACTAGGAATGAAAACTCAGCTGCTCAGGAAAGGTTCGGTGTCCAGCTTGGAAATGGGAATGCTAAACTGCAACAAACAATATTCCCCCACCCTCAATCTCCCTACTGGAGAAAGACTGGAAGGGAAATGCATGCAAAACGTCATCTGCTCCTAGTTAGAATGCCGTGGCCCAACGTCATTGCGACTGGGAAAGCATAAAAGCGTTCACAGAATCTGCATAGTACATGCAGCTCAAATGTTCAAATCACAGCCACGGTCCTCTGTCGCTTTCACCGACTCTTATGATGGGGCCAAACTGCTAATCTTGACAGATGAAAAATAACCCATCAGCACTTAAAAAAACATGAAAATACCCATCGCCCCCTCCCAGCCCTGTTGAAAGAAAACCTGTTGTGGTTAAATGACTCGGTCAGTTCTTCAGGGATTTTCCATAGTTTCCTATAAAAAGAAATCTGTGGGAAATGAATGATTGCATAATAACTAACACATGCCTATTCACATAAGCAGATTATCTTTTATGGTATTTTGGCTTTAATTGTCCTTACTCTAGTGAATTGCTGTCTTCTAACACATCTCACTCTTGAATTATTGACATGTTTTGCTATATTTAAAGATTTTACACTGGTAAAGGTATTTACTGTTGGAATCTGGAAAAATGAAAAAACATAGCAAGTATCCTAATTTTTAAAAAAAAATATCTGTAAACAACTTTTTTCTACCCCTTATGGAATACTGAAATGAAACACATAAGGTCATAAAAAGAGCTGTGCTGGATCTGAAGAGTGGTCCATCTAGTCCAGCATCCTGTCTCACACAGTGGCCAATCAGTTCCTTTGGTGGGCCAACAACAGGACATAGAGGCCAAGACTTTCCCCTGATGTTGCCTCCTGGCTCTGGGATTCAGAGGTTTAGTGCCTCTGAACATGGAGGTTCCCCTCAGTCACTATGGCTAGAAGTCACTGGTAGACTTATCCTCCATGAATCTATCTAATCCCCCTTTAAAGCTGTTGATTCTTGTGGCCATTATTACATCCTCTGGCAGTGAATTCTACATTTTAAGCTCTTGAAAATAGGAGGAACTTTTAAGTAACGGCTCTCTATGTTGAGCAGAATGGAAAGAAAAAAATGAGGACTGCCTGATAAAAATTATTTTATTTCTCATTTTATCAAAGATACACAGCACCAAATTTTGTTGTTATTGAATTTCCATGTATGTAATTGGGGCTTGCAAAGGGCTCTGAGTCCCACTGAAAGAATGGAAAAGATCTCATAAGAAAGGGATCCTGAGGATTCCATAGATCTAACAGTGTATTAAGAACTTTGTTGGTAACTATGTGACAAATACATAATCCACTCATAAAGCATATTCACAAGGATCTGTGCTAAAAGTAAAAACCAAATTTGTTCAATTCAGTTGCCTGCATTTTAATGAATGGCATGGCTCATTCTTTCAAAAGAAGAAACTTGGTTTAAATTCTCATACAGCATAAATACATGTTTCTTGAAGATCTCTTCTCTGCTGACACTTTGGTTCTCTTGCTGGCCCTTTGTGCACTCACAACTTACTGCAGAATATCCATGTAGCTGAGCCTTTAAATCTGACTTCAGATTTCTGTGCCTGCCATCTGCACCAGTCTTACACCATCCGGTGTATTTATTCTGCAGTTATAATTTTAAAAACCCATCTTTAGAAATTGGGGTGGAATGTCACTTGTGATGTGTAGGGGGTTGTGTCCATTTTGGTGTAGTGGTTAAGTGCGCGGACTCTAATCTGGGAGAACCGGGTTTCATTCCCCAGTCCTCCACTTGCACCTGCTGGATGACCTTGGGGAATGTTAGCCTGACTGCTTTATCCTGTTATCAGTATTGGGGGAATATTAGCTCTTAATAATCAGCAGTAGGTGTTAAGGACCAGCACCTTTGTATACAGAGGCTGGGCCTCTCTCAGACCTCCCAAAAAGAGACACAGAGACTCAAATCAGTGTTAATAGTAAAGAATCTTTAGTTTATTTAATAATAATAAAAGTGAATCATTCAGATGTTGCAAAAGTCATACATACAATCATACAGAGCTAAGAAATAAAGGTAGACTTAAAGAGATGGTTGCATGAGCAGGAATATCGTTGGTGTCCGACGGGGTGATAATTACCTTCCAGAAGTCTGGTTTTCTGTCCAGCTAGAAGAATAGAGGGTTGTGACGAAATGGAACTTAAAGGGGCAGAGTAGAATGCCTGGAAAGTCACATGACGTGAAAAGGTGGGGGGCCCAAGGGCTCGGAACCCACTGTTGATAGACAGATAACTGTTGGTGTGGTCAGTTAGGAACGAACAGTCAGAGAACTGTGAGGTGGAGAGGGAGTCCAGCCTGGGACGTCAGAGAGAGCAGAAGGGCAGTCTGTGTCCCTCGGTGCTCTGTGGGAGCGAACAGCGTGTGAACGCTCAGTGAGAAGAGCTAAGGTGTGTGACTTGCCAGAGTGGGAGCAGACAAGTGAACTTAAGAATACACACAAACGCTATTCAATACTGTCAACCAAAGGATCCTGACTGAAAGGGAGATTAGGGAGGCTGAGGGGCAGGATGGTCAAGAGCCAACTGGGGCTAGTGTGAGACCGGGGTGCCAAGCCAAGAAACTGTACATCTCCACGCAGCAGGACAGGAGGGTGAAGTCTGAGTGTTTAGCTAGTGTGTGCAAAGTGTATCAAAACATACCATCTGCAACAAAGTAACAACAAGTCTGTAAAACAGTAAAGCTTAATGTGACCTCAGAAACAGTAACATCGTGACAATATAAGCAATCTCCACAATATCCCTCCACTTCTACTCAATTGTACCAATAAAGTTGTATTCTGTAAGAGAAAAGCTGTGGTGCCTTTTGAAAAGGGATTTCAGACCAAAGTACACAGGGTCCCAAATATTTACCTCAGGTACTAAACGCAGAGACCAAATATCAACAAACCCCAAAGAGACTATATTGTAAAACTGTAGCTACTTTAATTGGAGGAAACTGGTCAGCGGGTTTATTATTATTTAGAGAGAGGCTGATCCTGGTTACCTCAGGGACCCCGTCACCCAAAGTAGGACAGGAGATCCGCTCGCTCGCTGTCGGTCAGAGTTAGGGGACTGGTTGGTAAATAGGTGAGGGGTCGACTTTGTTTTGGGAAGGAATAAAATGGGAACACGTGTTCTGAACCTGCAGAAGCACATGGCAGGCCCTGGTGTGCACACACAAGGGTCCCGGAGGGAGGTTGGGAAGAGGATAGGAAGGAAAAAGCAAGAGAACTAACTAAAAGAAGCTGGGCAGACTGTTCTTAAGGGGGGGCGTCTCTGGGGGCTGGCTTGGCAAGCCACCTCCTCTGGGCTGATCCGCCTCTAAAGCATTGACCAATAAGATATAGGATGGGTGTGCACAATGTTTAACGTATGACCTAACCACATCTGGAGACATTTGGACTGGAGGAAGGATGAGTCATAGGTGAAGCCATTGTCTTCTCCAGAAGGGATTACACTCTTGCCCTGGCCAAGTCAATTGTCAGTTAACTGCTTCTATAGTCCATGTGAAGTGGGCAATTAAGCCTTTATTTAGCTGGAACAATGTTTGTTCGGGGGAGAAAGAGCATGATATGCAGAGACTTGGTGGTGACAAGTCTGGACATGTTTTTGCAAGCAGAGATGAACCAGAGTCACAAGCTGGTTTCTGTGCTCAGAGAGGCTTCTGGGAACTGGAACATATTGTCTTCTGCTGGACTGTCGTTTCCTGGCATAGGATGGCATGTCTGCAGTTGGCCTATGTTTTCCTGTCATAAGTCCTCCCATGCACTCAACTTCATTGTCCATGATCTTACACTTATGAAATTATTATTCATAAGAGCGCAAAACAGCACCTTGCAGCTTATAGGAAGCCATAGCTCTGTACCAGCTGTTCTCTCAAGGACAGTTGTCTCAGAGCTCTCTCAGCCCCACCTACCTCATAGGGTGTCTGTTGTGGGGAGGGGAAGGGAAAGGAGTTTGTAAGCCACTCTGAGACTCCAAGTGAGTGAAGGGCGGGGTATAAATCCAACCTCTTCTCTTCTTCTTTAAAAAAAATCACAAAATTGCCCCATTGCAGCTGTGTAGTAGTTTCCACTAACCAAAGGCTCCCTGCAAGTAGTAAGAGAGGGCAGCACAGACTCCAAGTAGCTGGCTGGGTTGTGCTGAGGTGTTTTCAGCAGTTTTATCCCATTTACTGTAAACAGCTATTTTTGTGTGCCATCAGGAGACCATGACCATGCACAGACCTCTGTCAGAGAAGCTGCAGCTGCAACCAAATCCTGCATTTTTCCTTAATTTGGATGGGAATGTCACTGGTGCAACCCATCTCCCCCACCACTTTAGGTCCATGGATCCTCAATTTCCTCGCTTCTGGGGACCTCTACCCCTTGGCTTAACATCATCAGCTGTCCTTAATGAGACTGCCCCTGGTCTTGGTTTCCTGACTTTCTACCCCCCTCAATGCTAGACACCTTAGACCCATGGATCCTTGACTTCCTCACCTCTGCAGACACCCCCCCCCCCGGCTTAATATCATCTGTTGTCCTTATTTATTTGTTTTATTTATTGTTTGATTTTTATCTGGCCCTCCCCACCTCTCGGTGGGCTCAGGGAGGCTAACAACAATTCCCATAAAATACGATGAAATACTATACAAATTTAAAATACTATACATAATGGCGATATTCGGCACCCTTATCCAAGCAGTGTTTCTGAATTTCTTCAGTCATTCCAGTTGATGTTGTTGGTCCGTTGGTGGCTTACAGTAGCCGGGCCAGAGCTATAAGGTCGAGGCGGCCCCTACTTGAAAGCCTGGTGGAAGAGCTCCATCTTGCAGGCCCTGTGGAACTGTAAAAGGTCCCGCAGGGCCCTGATATTATCCGGGAGCTCATTCCACCAGGATGGGGCCGCCACCAAAAAAGCCCTGGCCCTCATTACTACCAATCAGGCCTCCTTCAGCTCTGGAAGGACCAGGAGGCTCTGGGAGCCTGGTTGTAGTGCTTGCTGGGGTACATACGGGGAGAGGCGGTCCCTTAGGTAGCTAGGTCCCTGGCCTGCTGAGTCTGCCCCTGGACTTGGTTTCCTGACTTTCCACACACCCCTCCGGCGCTAAAGCACCTCCGCTTTGGCACTTCAGACCATCAGAGAGCACCTTTCCCCTTTGTGCTGTTTTTAGTGTGCGGGGAGGGGACTGCAATAGAATGTACAAGCATAGGGCAGAGGGGAGAGAGAAAAGTGTCACTTCTGAACAAGCTCTCAAATGGCTCTGGTTTCTTTAAAAACCAAACCAAAAGATTAACAATTAGCAATTAGCAACTGATCACTGGACTTAAAGGGCTTATTATTATTATTATTATTTTTTAAAGTGGAAATGATGGGGAACATTTGCAGTGGTGGAGCAGAAGCAGGGAGGAAAGTAGGACAGAAGAAATGGCAGAGTGGGAAGAGCAATAAACCTCAAAGGTGGTGATTGTGTGGACCAAAAAGAAGGGTCAGAAACAGGGGAGGAAAGATGGGGGTTGCTTGCAAAATCCAAGGAAATATGTCTGCTTCTGAATTACCATCAACTTTGAAGAAAAACGAGTACAAAATCCTCAGCAAAACCACTTTTGGAAAAGCCGGAGACACAGTGAATGGAAAGTAAACTGACAGCTGAATGGCTGAAAAGGAATGCAGAACCATAAACAAAAACCAAAGGGCATGTGAGATGAAAGCGGGAGGAAATGCAGAACAAAATGTAAAAGTCGACTGAGATGTGCAGGGAAAGTGAAGGAAAAGACCAGTGCAGAAAGTGACTGCTTTCCACACATCAATTTGTTGTAATTCTTAGAGCAACCTCTTCAAGTAGGTCACTGTCAGTAGCCCTATGTTGTAAATGGGTTTGAGGCTGAGACAGAATGCCCACCTAGTGAATGAAGAGTGAGATTCACATCAAGGGTTCCTTATTAACAATTCAGACTCTTAGTCATGATGCTACACCAGTTTTGAGCAGCTTGTCAGGAGAGGTAATTATATATTGCCTGATACATGAAATATCTGGGGTGAACATAACCAGTTGACATAACTGCTTTTGAAACAGAAGAACTTTACCTGTCATTCCCATCAAAGACATTTTGTTAAAGGGCATTGACTAGTGTTTGCATTGGCATCACATTTAGCAAGATCATGTTTAAGTATGCAGGGAATGGAACTGGGTGAGAGCACAGTTCGGAGAGTCACCACCCAAACCTGTAGCCTGCTGTATGATATTGGCCTGTGTGTTATTTTTTAAAGAAATGATGGCCTAACTAGAGTTGGATTCCACCTTTCAAAGTCATCTAACATGCATCTGCCCTGGTTCTTTTGACCAGAAGTGCTCCAGAAATTCCATGAACAAAACTTTATTCTCAGGCATAGACAGGCCCAACCTGGAGTGGGATCGCAGAGCATGGGGACAGGGGGCTCAAGCATTCCTTGGTGCTGTTTTTCCAAACTGAATGAAGTCTGGGAGTCACCATTAGTCACATTGGGGAACCGTGGTATATGGATGCTTCAGTGGGATGAGTAGCTCTCTGGGCCATTTCAGGTCAGGAATAGGATCACCAACCTTGAGTTAGTGCCTGGACTTCTCCTAGAACTGCAACTGACCTCCAGACTACAAAGGTTCGGGGAGCTTGATCTGGTTTGGTTCACATCCTGTTTGCCAATTGTGAACAGTAAGTTGATTTTTTTGATGGTTGGTTTGATTGTTTATCATGTTGCTTCACCATATTCCTTCCTAACCATGCAGTTGGCTTTTTTTGTGCATGTGGGTTGTCACACAGCATGACTGAATTCTATACCTCCTGGCCCATACTGCATAACTGCTCTCCTCAGCATATAACTTTTGAAATAGATAAGTCAGTCTCAAATAATTTAAATCAGTCATTAATAAATATTATGTTTTTAAATAAAATCCTACCCTTAGGTGTTTATCTGAGTAGTCCCTAGTGAAGCTAATGGCTGCCAATTGGTTTGACCTGGCAGCATCTTTGCACATCTGCAGGTTGCAAAAATCGGATGCAAACCTGTTTGGCAGGCATTCACAAATGTTTGACATGAACTGATCAGGCTGGGTGATTGACTTACACTGAGCAACACCTTCAAACTCTTTAACTTAGACTGTCAGTTATGTTCATGGTGCAATGGCTGACATCCCTAACAAAGATCAGTTCTCCTAGAGAAAACTGCAGCTTTGGAGGCTAGGAAAATGCTCCCCAGGCACTGCCTCTAAATCTCCAGGAATTTCCCAAGCTGGAGTTGGAAGCCCTAATGAGAAAAATGCTGTGAGTTACAGTTTTAAGTTTTCTACTCCCATACATAATGGTCCTAATAGGAAATAGGCTCACGTGGCCATGAAAATTAATTTCTGAGTATGGAAGTCCCAGAACACATCTGGGGGACACAGCAACATTTTCTTAGGTCCAGGACTACACATCTTTGTCAGGCCCATAGCCAGGATATTGGGTTTTTTGCTTGTGGGGTGATTTTTTTCTTGTGGGGTTGTGGGGCTGCCATTATTTGCCATAATGAGGTGCAGAGGTGCAGGCCCCTCTCCCTCCTCTCTTCCAAAATTTAAAGGGCCCTTCAGCTGGTCAGCAGGGAGCACGTGGCCTACCAATTAGTTTGAGGGCCCTTGAAATCTTACAGGATAGAGGGAGAGGGGCAAGCACCCCCCCCTCTTTAAATGCTTTTGGGAAGAAGCAGGGGGCCTTTAAGGAAGGGGGCTGGCCCTTTTATGAAGGGGGCAGAGCCTTCAGTAGCTTCACAGTAGCTCTGGGCCAGATCTTCATAACTGGGTCAATTTCCATGGTCCTAACAATGGTTTTTGTTCATTGTTTGTTTTTTCCCCCTTTGTACTGAATGAAATATTGTCTGCTATAGTCTCTGTGGGTTAGTGACTGTGGTGCATATATCCTCTTGAGAGTAGATGGCAGATGTTGCCTCTGTCCCCAAAGAGGTGCAAGGAAAACCCATGACTCATATCTGATTTAGATTCAGATTTAGATGTTTATATTCTGCTTTCCTCCACAATCGGAACTAAAACTTATTTATCAGCATTATCCCTTCCTCTGTTATATACTCACAACAACAAAAATCCTGTGGACTAGGTTAAGGCGAGGGAGAGTGACTGGCCCAAGCTCACCCAGCAAGCTTCGATGGCAGAGTGGGGATTCAAACCTGGGCCTCTTAGAGCCTAGTCCAGTATGCTAACCACTACACCATGCTGATTAGAGTGGCAGCAGTGCCTAGCACGGGTAGGTGGATAAGTATAGCATTTGCCCCTGTGCTGGGCTCTTTCCATAGTATATCTTTAGCACACAGGAGCCACTGCTTATATGGGATCAATCCTTTCCCCAAGTGAGGAAGCAAGTCTGTGACTGGAGAAAACATTTGGGAAAGACAGACCTATTAACAATCCTCTCTGGTGGCAAGATCTGTAGAAGTTTGCTGGATGGCCAATATCTCTATCAGTTCTATATCTTTTGAGTCACTCTTTCTTCCTTCTTCTTGCCTCTGTGAACACCAAGCCAAAAAGAAAGGTCCCAGAATTGGGGCCACATTCAACCATTTCCTAGAATTATCAACAGTCATCATTTTTTTCCAGTTCAAGTTAGTGATAATGACAGCATTAACATACAGGGGAGTTTTTCCCAGGTTGGGTTTGATTAGGCTAATATCTGTGTAAACATCTCTAGTTGCAGCTATAAGCAAAGGAATGTATCAGCAAAGCAAATGACTCAAACAAACGTGCTGTCGTAATAACAGTATCCTTTTATCATGCGTTTCTCCCAGTAAGAACAAACTTTGCAGCTGTGCTCTGATTGTACTTGCACTCTTGAAACTACTTTCAGAAGAGTAGCCCCATTGATGTGGGTGGTTTTCTTCTTCAGTGGAAGCAAAACTGCTGCCTGAGTGTCTCGATATCTGCTGCTTTTAAGCTATGCTTAATTGAAGGCAATGGCTTCCGAATAATGTTTATTAGTTATATTTTAATGATTTGTCAGTTTCTGAAAATGCAAGTGGAAATACTTTAGAAATCACTTTGTAAATGTAGCCTTAATCCCACTGTCACATTCATGAGCTGTGACTTGCATGTTTTGTCTAAAACAAAAAAAACTCAGAGATGAGTTGCCTGGGCTATCCAGGTCAGAGCTCAGGTATTTCTCTTCTTGATATGACCACTAATGTCTAATCTTAGCAGTGCAGGCCAAATCATTGTGCTTTTCATTGAAGCTGAAAATAATTAATTTCCAGGAATTAGAACAGTACTGAGCAAGCCACTCAAACTTGCCACCAATTGCACCCTCTGTATACTGCATCTGGGCCAAAGACCAAACTGAACAGCTCATAGATATGTTGAAATCAACAAGAGAGAGGACTGAATCTCTGCAGAAAGGTGTTGCACAGAGAGAACACAGTGGCCAAAATGCAGTGGAACTGCAAGCCAAACAAAACATGAATGGTGAACTCATGGCTGCCACAAGTTCCCATCACCATTTTACAGTGATTTTAAACTGCCAAAATGCTCTGATCTGTCATGGGTCCATGGTACAGAGCTCCCCCCTTTCCTTTTCAAGTGCCAAAACAGCAATGGGGTGTGTGAGCGACCCCCCTCCAGGTTTTGGCACTTGGAAAGGTGTGGGAAAGAGTTCCTTATATTCCATTCAGTAGGGAGAGAACTGTTGCAAAAGAAGGAGTAATTATGCAAAAGTACAATGCAGAATGCAATGAACTTGGGGGGAACAGAAGAGAAATGTCCCACCTGCTCTAATTAAGCTGACTGCATTCTGCTTTGTACCTCTGCATCCTGACTCCTTTCTTTGCAACAATCCTCCCACCTTCTGACTGGGATATAAGGGCTCAGGGATCTCCATTCCTCCCTGTATGCTTATGCCCCCAAAATCTAGTTGGTCTCTAAGGTGCCACTGGACTCAATCTAGCTCTTGTCCTGCAGACCAACAAAGCTACCATTAGGTTCTTGATGCCACTTCCAGAATACACACCTCTTTCTGAAGCTACAGGTTTGGACAATGGGACCTGCACCCACCATTCAGAATAGTAGTATCCAGTGTTCCCTCTAAGCTGAGTTAGTGTGAGCTAGCTCACAGTTTTTTAGCCTCTGGCTCACAGATTTTTGTCTCTGCTCAGGAAGGATGGCTCCAGAGCAAACTGATGTATGCATTAGCCAAATCGCTCACTCACAACTTTCATTCCAGGAGTTTACAAAGTAGAATTTTTGCTCACAAGACTCCATAGCTTAGGGGGAACATTGGTAGTATCCAGACTTTTTTAAAAAAAGAAATCGACTTCTTTGTCATTATTACCACTTTAGTAGCCACCAGAATTATGAAGAACAAGAGCTTCACGGGGCTGAATGTGTATATCAAATGCTTAGGCACCAGCAGTCAGGCTGCTAGGAATTTTTAAAGTGCTGCTTAAAGTTTGGTGCTATCAAGTCACAGCTGACTTACTGCAACCATAAGGTTCTCTAGGCAAGAGGCAAATTAAGGTTGTTCACCAGTGCCTGCTTTTCCGTAGCGACCCTTGACTTCCTCGGTGGTCTCCCATCCAAGTACTAACCAGGGCAGACCCTGTTTCACTTCTCATATTTATTTATTTATATTTATTTATTTATTTGATTTGTTTTATATTCCACCCTCCCCCGCAAGTAGGGAAAGGATAAGTCACAATAGGTCATTTCACAGTGAAAACCATATTAAAATATACAATTTGAATCCAGTTTAAAACCAATTCAGAATATGATAGCAGGCCAGTTCGTGGTAGTCCAGAGTGCCTCCTGCAGAGTGGCTGGATGGTCAGTAAGGCATCCAATTCACCAGAAGATGCTGTGCAGATCACTTTAACATTGTAGGGCCATGAAACAGGGCAGTATGAGCAGGGGAACAGTATAGGGCAGTATGAGCAGTGGGGGTCCTTCCCATCCCCTTCGTGGTTACCAAAAAGTATATCCAGCCACTACAGGCAGGCATGCAGGAATGGTGGAGAACATAGGCGTCAACTACAGGGGGGCTCGGGGGCAGGGGCCACCCCTTAAATTTCCCAGGGGGGACAGAGCCCCCCTGCAAATCGGAGCACCTCCCCACCGCTGCGCCTCCTCGCCTTCCTTGCCACCGCTGAGAGCCTCTCCCCCCTGCCCGGCTCCCCTGCACTCCCTCCCTCCCTCCCAGGGCCATCCGGGCAATGTGCGCGGCATGATGATATCACTTCCAGGTGATGCCATCATGCTGGGCATGTTGCCCGGATGGTCCCGGGAGGGAGGGGAAGGAGGGAGTGCAGGGGAGCTGGCGGGGGGAGAGGCTCTGGCAGCGGGGACAACATCCCAGTGAATGCAATCACTTTGTGTGTGCACGCAAGAGCCCCTGTCCCCCCAGAAACTAAAAACTCGATGCCCCTGGTGGAGAATCAAAGGATCAGGAATAGTTTCCCAGGCCTATCTGGGAGGAGGAAAAAAGCAGGTAATCATGGGTGTTGTAGTTTATTAACAACCCTGCAGTCTTCTCTGTTGGGAAAGAAGAACTTTGGCTTTCAGAGTGCAGAGAACCAACAGAAGATAAGTACCGTGACTGCTGGGAGTTATAATCCATCCATGACTGGACTCTATAGAGAATTATTTTCCATGCTGTGATGAAAAGTACACAGAATGAGGCTAAATCCTTACATGGGATGTGCACTTGAGAAGAGCCCTGCTGGCAAAAGGCAGCCAGGCTTGCTTAGCTGGCCAGCAAGAGAGTGCAACAGGGTGAGATTGGAGGGTGGCGGGCATGGGGCTTGCCTTGCCGAGAGAGAGTGGCCGGTGACAGAGGGTGGCACAAGGCTTGTCAGCAGTAGCAAGCATGATAATAAATAAGAATTAAAAATTGGAAGTCGGGGGGCCTGGGCTGGGTGGGAAGCTGGGGGGCCTTGGTGGAAAGTTGGAGGGCAGGGCCCCAAGAGCCCCCACTGTAGATATGAGTCTGGCTTTGGTTGAGGATAGATGGACATCTTTTGGGCCAGGGACTACCAGAAGATGTTGATCTACCAAGCACAAATTTCTCCAGAGACAGTCCTGTAGGTATGTTAATCCCTGGCCACATAGGGCGTGGAAGGTTAATACCAAAACCTTGAACTGGATCCGGTACTCAATTGGCAACCAGTGCAGTTGGTGCACCATGAGTGGAATGCGGGCTAGCCTGGGCTATCCCGATCTAGATCAGGCTTAGGGCTTACCCGTATGTTATATCTCTGTGCAAGTTTCACTGAGCTTGTTGCCATCAGTCTTCCTATCATGCATACCTCTGAGTCAACAGTTACAATATCACATAAAGCTGATTTTAAAATCATAATAGCCTTGTGGAGGCTACTGACATACACTGACCTATATAGGTGTCCAGCATCAGATTTAACAGGATCTTTCTCCATGAGTTGTTTGCATGCCTCCAATCTACATCCCAACAGATGTCATGCTTTTGTGTACATGCTGTGTATTTACAAGTTGGTTATAGAGTTTTTAAAGTATGTCATCTGCATTATGGAGCACTTGGATGACTAAGTGGATTTTGGCACCCTTTGACTGGCTTTCATCTCATTTGGGCTGGCTGCTAGTACATCAGCAAAGACACAAAAAGTCATTGGAGCATCCAAAAGAATTAAATGTATTCCTTCTAGAGATGAGAGTTCCTCCACCTTCGCACGTGAATGTTGAGGGTGACTGGTGCATGCAACATTCCTGGAAGTAAGGGCTAGTTTGGGAATGTACTTAACCTGTGACAGTTCACAAACATAGTAATGCTATCAGAATAGCAAGTCTTCAGGGCACTCAGAACTTCTGAGGGCATTTGAAATTTTCGGCAGCCCCTTTAGGCAGCATTTTTTTTGACAGCTAGCAGAAGAGAGTTATTTGATACTGCATATCCCACCCAGAGGGTAAAATCCCAGATCCAAGATGTCTACTCCAGACCCTTTAAAACGCAGCACATACAAACATGAAGGAGTTAGGTGATGCCTTTTGTTCACAAGGATCTCATCGAATGTATGCCTGAGATCTGTGTATCATATATATGCATTGTAAATATACCTGTCTAAAGAAAGATGCCTTGTTTGGATCAGTGTTTTTAATGCTCTTGGGTGGTGGGGATTCTAAGACTTTAGCAGTCATTCATTTGGTTTCTAACTCTAAGCTATAGATATTTACTTTTACCCTAAAAGGTAAAGGTTTCCCTTGCTCGAAAGCCAGTCAAATCTGACTCTAGGGGGCGGTGCTCATCTCTGTTTCCAAGCCGAAGAGCCAGCATTGTCTAAAGACTTTTCTGTGGTCATGTGGCCAGCATGACTAGACGCCGAGGTGCACGGAATGCTGTTACCCTCCCACCTATTTATCTTCTTGCAATTTCTTGCTTTCGAACTGCTAGGTTGGCAGGAGCTGGGACCAGAGATGGGAGCTCACTCCGTCACACGGCACTCGGGTCTCCAACTGCTGAACTACCAATCTTCCAGTCTGCAGTTCAGCATCTTAAACACTGAGCCACTGCAGCACTTTTACCCTAGTACATGGTAAATATATAGATTTGTGGGAGCTGCTTCATTCAGTCTTTTCTAGCACCAGCAGGTATATTCAGCCCATGTGATTCCAACTGCCCACTCATGAAAAGGCTGTTTTTTATTTATTGAAAATATTTCTACACCACTTTTCTGTTGCGCAGTCTGAGGGAAAGAGAAAGCTCACAAGCAGGAAAATCCTTGTCTATGCAAGCTGAAGGAGAGGGGAAAGATGCAGAAGGTGACCTGATTGTACTGACGGAATATGGATTGTTCTGAAGATGGACCCCAGGTATTGCTGAAATAAATGTAAACAGCGTGACAGTGCAGATTTGATAATGCAATAGATATCAATATACAGAGAACTTAAATTAAATGACAACCATAGCCCAGCTCTGCCAGGCACTGCTTGTTTTATTTCATGCAAGAAAGGAATGTAGCAGTGGCAACAGCGCAGCACACTGGTTACCCGTGAAGCTAAGAGCCAAACTAGATGTGCTGTGAGAGCATTGGCTGAGGCACTTTTGTTCCCCTGTCCATCTTATCACATGCCCAAGTGGCTGCAACCCACCTAGTGGCTGTTTCAGTGCTTGAAAGGGTATTGAGAGAAGGGGGCAAGAATGCTGTACTGCAGGCCGAATCAGGATCAGGCCCTTGCAGCACTTTTAAATAATTTTCAAAATGATGATGGCATCCTTGCGGTGGACACAAGGGCACCGTCATGTCTAGCTTGGCCTTAAAGCCCATTTGATTCTCTGGACTCCAAGTGTGAGTATTGTATCAGCAGCATGCTATCAAGCTTCCTTCCATTTCTAGGTGATTTGACTGAAAATGGCCAATGCAATATTTGCCCTATGTTCTCCAGTAACATGGCCCCTAGCAAAAGTTGCTATGTATTCAGGTACTGCAGCCAGGTACTGCAGCTTGAGAAATTTGAATGTATTTACCTATTCAGATTTTATTCTGAGGGGGAAAAACTGTGAAATTGTCTCATTTTCTGGTGCCCTGTATCAATCACATTGCTCTTCGTTTTCTATCAAGTGTTAACCCTGAAAATGGAAGAGAACTCCTCTTTGGGAGGGCGGGGGGTGCCACAAGCCATTCGAACATCTCAGGTGTTGGCTTTTGGCTTAATAAAAGGATAGGATTTCCATTAACTTCAGGCAGCCTTAATGTATTGTTCATGTAGTGAGACAGTCAGAATGAGTCAGGAGCCAAATAATACACTTTATAGACACAAATAATCATAAATTCAGAATGTCACCTTTAGGCAGAGGCATTTTTATTATTGCTAGTGGAGCTGCTGTTGAGTAGGTTTGATGTTTTATTCTCTTGGGGACTAAATGTTCCTGAGTACCGAAGCCCTATCTTTATCAGACTCACAAGAAGGGAGCCCAGCCAGACTTGCTTCCTATACTTCTCCATGATTGATAGCAGATGGCATGCTTTAAAATAAACCTATCCATTAGCAGTCCTCAGTGTTTTTACTCAAGGCATTTACAACTGTCTGAATCGGGGTGGGGGTGGGAATCAACACACATTCGCTCCATGAGCAACTCAGCCCACAACAGCTGTACAGGTGCAAATCTTTCATTAACTCTTCAACAGCAGTGAAATAAAAGTTAGCTTTTAATTTATTTGGACAGCGGAATTGTACTTCAAAGAAGCAGGAGGGGAATGGGAGGGGAGGGGATTTGGTATTTCATTAAAAGAGGAGGGGATTTAGTTTTATGATAGAAACATTAAGCAATAATATATTTTCCCAGGTAACCCTACAGGTCATGTGGGAATTTCACCCCCCAAGTTTGTTTCTGAAGAGGTAGTTTAAATGGCAAATGGCCAGTCTCCAAGGAATGCTTACAGAGTGACAGACAGGCAAGATATGGAGGAAAGAAATCTGCCCTCTGTGACATAGGCTGGTTGGTTCCCATTGCACTGGAACACCGAAATCTTCCCATTCATTTGGGTTAATTTTCAGTTTAAGAGACATGCACAAGTCTGTATTTAGACAGAACCCACTTGAGATACAAAGGAATCTGTTGCAATTCTGTAAATGCTGACACCGAGACAGCAAGAGCATGAACGCTTTGGTATTTAGGGTTTCCCCCCCTCCCCAATCTTGGAGGAAAACCTCAGTAAAATATTAGTGCCTGAAAATACTGTATTAGGAAAAGTGTCATTAAGTGAGAGCATCCATTGCTGGCAGGGGCATAGAGTTAAAAAACTCCTGGGGGGGCAGGGGCTCTTCTGTGTGCGACCATGTCCCCGCCGCCTCCTCCCCCCGCCTGACCACTCCTGCTTCCGTCCCTCCATCCGTCCAGGGGCCAGCTGGGCATTTGCTTAGCTGGCCCCTGGACGGACGGAGGGAGGGTCGGAGTGGCCAGGCGGGGTGGGGGGAGAGAGAGACGGCGGCAGTGGCGGCCCTAGGAAGGGCCGAGGGAGGCACGGCGGAGGGCACACCGTTTTCCTGGGGGGGGGGCTCAGTCCCCCCCGGGAAATTTTGGGGGTGGCTCGAGCCCTTGAGCCCCCCCATAGTTGACGCCTATGATTGCTGGCTACCCAGTGGCACAGTTTTTAAGAGGCAAAGCCATGTAAATGATAAGAACCTCTGAGACACCAGGGAGGTTTTATTTCAAGGAATGTTTGGAGAATCTTGGAGGTTATGAACAAGTAAATAAAATCATGCAGCAATGATAGTTATATGAAATATGCCCTCTCATTAGTGATCATCCTGCCTGTTGAAAAGATGAAACAAAGAGACAAGCAGTATCTGGTTGTAAATGAGTAAAAAATGGAACTTTTAAAATTAAAGTTAAATGTACTCTTTTTATAGGCACACATGGTAGAGGAACTGAAAAAAAGGGACTGAGCATGGGGGCACTTTACCTGTGACAGCTTAGCAACTTTAGGTTATAATTGCCACACACCTTTGATGACTTGTCTGTATCAGAAATGCTTTCAAATGTGACAAATACTTTAAATGCAGTAAGAAAAATCACAGAAATACAGATGCCGTGGAGGAGAGAAGCTGATGGCAGCAGTTGTTTGGAGGAAAGTGTGTGTGTGTGTGTGTGTGTGTGTGTGCACGTGCATGCATGTATACTCTATGGCTGAGGACAGACTGGCAGAATGAAGCGCAAGGGGAGTGGGGCAAAAAGATCCGGGCCAAGTTGTCACAGGACTTTCCGTTTACACTGTAGACTGATGCAGGACCATACGGGGAGGAGGTGGAATGGAGCATTCACACTGTGGGGCGGCCCCTGGTGGCATAGGCACATGGGCGCAGCAGCCGGATCAGCGGGTTCACATTACCGGCACTGCTTGATGTGCGGCTTATTTGCATTCACACTGCTAGGAAGCAGGATGAACGCACACCCAGATGGCTTGACACTGGTTTCACCAGGTACCTTTTAAAAGCAGGATGAAAGCGCTTCAAGACGGGGTGAGTGTGGCATGGCAACGCCAGGCAGCTGTGGCTGTGTGAATGGGCTCTCTTAATCCGCTTGTAAAGCAGGCCTCTATCGGGCCAAACTGCCAGTCTGAACTTGGCCTATGTGTGTGAATACATATTTACTCTGCATACATACTATGCAGAAGTGGTTTGCTATTGCCTGACTCTGCATAGTGACCTTGAACTTCCTAGGTGGCCTCCCTTCCAAGTACTAACCAGGGCTTGACCTGCTTAGCTTCCAAGATCGGATGAGACCAGGCTAGCCTGGGCCATCAAGGTCAGGGCACAATAAGGCCTCAGTAATCACTAATAAGGGCATCTGAGCATTTTGCCCCCTCACAGGGATAATGAGTTGCTGCTATGCAGCAAAAGAAGAACAGTGTTCAAGTCAGTAGCACCCCAGAGATGTGGAGATAGAGTCCTCCTTTACACATGCTGCTACCAATATGGGAGCTGCTTCTGCTTGGTGTGATGCCACAAAAGAGCAACTCTGTGTGTTCTTCCATTCCCCACATCCTGCAAGGCCAGATTATTCATATGTACACCTCTGCGGCATGGGATTGCATCACGCTGAAACATAAGAGTCGCCAGCTCTGGGTCAGGAAATTCCTGTAGATTTGGAGGCAGAGGCTCGAGAGGGTGGAGTTTGGTGAGGAGAGCTCAGTAGGGATGTGACAACATAAAATCTACCCTCTGAAACTGCCATTTTCTCTAGAGGAACTGATCATTGTAATATGGAGATCGGTTGTCATTCCATGAGAACTCCAGACCCTACATGGGGGTTAGCACCCCTGCCACCTTCCATGTTGCTTGGAGGAAGTGAAGTATATTTATGAGTTCAAAATGTTTCTAACTCTAGAAAGCTCATACTTTCCTCATTTATGGATCAAGAAGAGAACAAACTCAATGAGATGTTATTTTGCCAGCTAACAGAATCTTTCCCAATTCATCTCCTACCCTGGTTGGATTTGGTGCTATCACAGCACTGTAGCAATAATTTGTAACTGGGTCTTCCTGTGGAGACAAACCAATTCCAGTTGCAAATAATTGCTTTAGTACAATGATAGCACAATATTCAGTGATGTATGGATGATGTGCTAGTCTCAACAACTTAACACATGGGCTGGATGCTGTGATGAACCCAGCACATAAATTGTCCCCAGAACATCAAGTGATTGACTTTGTGCTCAAGGTTCTCAAAAGTGTCAGCCATTAATAACAAAATCATATCACCACTAGATTACCAGGTGCATCATCTAATTAAGTGGAGACTTTATAAATCAATTATGTGCTGGAAGTATCTGTATATGTTCACAAATGTAAGCAACTTTGATGGATTGCACCCAAATCAGTGATGAGGTTTCAACTGATTTGGATTCTTCCATCATGGTGCTATAGTAGTGAGAGAAGATACAACAACTGCAAGGCTTTGCTTTCCCCAATTTTAGAAGCATAGAGGGTTAGTACTATATTGAATTGGACTTCTGTATTTCATATGACTGTGATAATAAAACACCCTAGGCAACTGCTATAGTAGCAGCAGTTTTATAAACCAGTTTTAAAAACAAGTTGCATGCAGATCTGAAAGAATCTCTTCTTATATATAATTATGTTTTGGTGGTGGCACTCTCCAGAACACTGCACATGCTCTCAAATAAGTTGGCTCCCTCATCTGT
Organism: Lepidodactylus listeri; assembly: GCA_029233225.1. Taxonomy (NCBI): domain Eukaryota; kingdom Metazoa; phylum Chordata; class Lepidosauria; order Squamata; family Gekkonidae; genus Lepidodactylus; species Lepidodactylus listeri. The sequence continues at coordinate 45,927,387 of JARCFY010000010.1, read as the reverse complement.
CAGTTAGAAGGTGTCCCTAGGCACTGGCTGCATTGCCTGAGTTCCGCCCACAGAGGCAGCGCGTGCCAAAATTCACCTCAGAAGACAAATTCACCTCAGGAGACAACACGGAGACTCCAGGCCTGACTCTCAGGAGACAACATGGAGACTCCAGGCCTGACTGAGGCCTATGGCCACCCCACGCTGCTGCCTGTCCTGGCCCCTCCCAGAGCCCTGATGATTCCCGATTGCCCAAGGTAAGTAGGCAGTCTTCCTCCTGGGTTTCAGGCATGTCACAAGAGGAGACCCCCCCCAGTCATTCCCACTTGCCTGGGAGGGGCGATGGCAGATAGGGTTTTCTGGCTGGTGGGCTTGCAGCTGGGGAAGGGGGGGCACTGAGATGGATCAAAGTCCATTGCCAAAAGGGCTGCTTCCCTTGTGTGCTCCAAGAGCATGGAACTTCGCCTGCCTGGCTTCCATGGTGGGAGAGGCAGGGGAGAGGGGTTCAGGACCTACCGGCCTGGCCCAACAAACCCTCCCAGCCCCAGGGACGAGAAAGGAAGGCGTCAGCATTACGAGGATGCCCTCTAACTAGGGTTGCCAGGGAAAATCAGGTGCCTGAGGCCCTTTCCCACCGGCTGCCTGCACTTAACAGGGCTCTCTTTAAGTGCAGGCAGCTGGAGGCCCCCACCCGCCTGATCTCTGCTTGGAGATTGGGTGTGTGGGGGACTTTTGCACTGGCTGCCTGCAATTAAAGGGGCTCCCTTTAAGTACAGGCAGCCGGAGGCCCCCACCCATCTGATCTCCTCTCAGAGATTGGGCATGCAGGGCACTTTCACACTGGCTGCCTGCACTTAAATGGGCTCCCTTTAAGTGCAGGCAGCTGGAGGCCCACACCCACCTGATCTGTGCCCACCTGACATCACATTATTCTAGACCCCGTTGTATTGCTTTCACAACGGGCTTTACTGCTAGTCTATATACTATTAATGATATGTGGTCCCCATCTGCAGATACCTAAATCCATGGATTGGGGCCACATGGATGCTAAATAGATTTTTCAACAAACTTGGGAAATTGCCCAAGTTTGCAGAAAAATCTTAAATAAAAAATATAGGGGGATTTAAATCCCCCCAAATACAATTGTGTTCTCTGTGCATGTGCAGAGAATGCAGGGAGCCACTCCAACTAGATGACAATGGATGCCAGCAGCTGCTTTAGGCCGTCAGTGGATGCTGGCAGTTGCTCTGGGCCCAATGGCACTGTAAGCTGGCAGTCATTGTTATGATGAATAGAATCCCAGGCTCAGAAATACTTAAGGAGAAGGGAGTTCAAGACGGATGGGAGTTTCTTAGAAGCAAAATACTGAAGGCACAATCACAAATGATTCCTATGAGAAGGAAAAATGGGAGGAGCCTAAAGAAGCCAAGGTGGCTCTATAAACAGTTTTCTGAAGACTTGAGAAATAAAAAAGACTCATTTGGAAAGTGGAAGGAGGGCCTTATAACCAAGGATGAATATAAACAAATAACCAGTGCTTGTAGAGAGAGAGTTAGGAAAGCTAAAGCTCAGTAAGAGCTTAGGCTAGCAAGAGATGCTAAAAACAACAAAAAAGTGTTCTTTTCTTAACCCATGTTAAGAGCAAGGACATGGTAGGCCCGTTGCGGGGACAGGAAAGTAAAATTGTAACAGGTGATGAAGAACTGCTCAATTCCTATTTTTCTTTATTCTTCTCTTGCAAGGGAAACGGTGCTCAACATGGCAAAAACAGAACACATGATGAGGGAAGGGAGTTGCAGCCTAGGATTGGCATTGGGGTAGTACATAAACACCTAGTTTCTTTAAATGAAAATAGGTCCTTGTGGCCAGAAGAACTGCATCTAAGTGAGAACTTATGGATGTGATTTCTGAGCCTCTGTCCATTATTTTTGAGAATTTTTGGAGAACAGGTGAGGTGCCAGAAGATTGGAGGTGGACAAATGTTGTCCTGATCTTCAAGAAGGGGAAAAAGGAGGATCCAGGTAACTACCCCATCAGCTTGATGTCAATACCTGTGATTACTTAGGCTGAGGACAGACTGGCAGTCTGGCCCGCTCTGCCTCCGCTTTAAAAGTGGAGGCAGAGCGGGCATCCAGACTGCAACATCTGTCCCACGGAGGCGCCCCGGACTCACCTCGTCCGGTGGCGTGCTCCTTCTGCAGCAGCTGGGCACCACTTCCAAGTGGTGTCCCGGCGGCTGCGCGCACGTTCCACCCGCTTCTGGCAGGTGTGAATGCGGGCGGGCGGAGCTGCGCGGCATTCTGCCGCCACTGCCAGAAGCCGCCCACAGTGTGGATGCTGCGGGTGGCTTCCTTGGAGTGGCATCTGAATGCCGCGCTGCAGGGCAGTTCCCCCCCCCCCCCCCACCTTGTTCTGCCACGCTCCTGTAGCACGGCAGAACAATAGTCTGTCCTCAGCCTAAGAGCCAACATGGGTTTCTCAAGAACAAGTCATGTTGGACTAACCTTATCTCTTTTTTTGGAGAAAGTTACTACCTTCCTGGGCATAATTTATCTTGGTTTCAGTAAGACTTTTGATAAGGTTTCACATAATATTCTTGTTGACAAATTGGTAAATTGTGGTTTGGATCCTATGACCTTTAGGTGGATCTGTAACTGGTTGACAGATCGCACCTAAAGAGTGCTTGGGAATGGTTCCTCATCCTCTTGGAGAGGAGTGACAAGTGGAGTGCCTCAATGATCTGTCCTGGGACCTATTTTATTCAACATCTTTATAAATGATTTGGATAAAGAAATAGAGGGAATGCTTATTAAGTTTTTCAAACAGAGGCTAGATGGCCATCTGACAGCAATGCTGATTCTGTGAACTTAGGCAGATCATGAGAGGGAGGGCAGAAAGGCCAGTTTGGCTGGAGATCCTGGAGGTTTTTCTTGTCATCTTCTGGGTGTGGAACAGCAGGCACTGGGGGAGTGGGGGGGGGAGATATTTGTGAATTTCCTACATTGTGCAGGGGGTTGGACTAGATGACCCTGGAGACCCCTTCCAACTCTATGATTCTATGATTGTGGGCCTGGCAGAGGAAAACATTGCAGCAGAGGCCAGTGGCTGCTGTGGGTCTGGGCGCAGCACTGTTGAAAGCTGGCATTCACTGAAATCCCAGGCGCATCAGAGAATGCTGGCAGCAGGATGGCATCGTACGTGGTGGGAGGTGGAGCCTCACCAGGCTCAGTGATGTGAAGAGAAATATGGGATTTCCCCCTATGAGTCTCACAGGCCCCCACATATAGCAAATAATCCTCAAAGTTAGCATATGACATTCAAGATGGCAATTACATCAAACTCTCATTACATCTGTTCTCATTTATCAAATGATTTGTATATTACAAAACAGAATTTATACTTTTAGAACTTTCTGGAAATATTTGTATAGGTTTGGTTTGTTTCCTCAGCAGCCAATCATTTCTTGAGACAGCTATTGCATATGTATCCGAGCGACCTTTCATCTGGGATAATCTGTGATCTCTGGTCTAGGATGGTGTGAGATGAAATCTGGTATTTTTGGTTGTGTTTTCAATAACACATTTTATTCCTTCCAGTCAAGAAGTTCCTCTTTCCGTTGCAAGGAACCTCAAGTTGTTTTTTCCTCAAGTTGTTTGAAATAAGTTCATGAGAACTGTGATTTTACCAAACAGCAATATAGTGTAGTTCACTATATTTGGGGTAAAAACACAATTTCAAATGGAAAATATATATATTATGCTATTAAAAAACTTCAGGGGTGTAACTCTGTGGATACTAATTGGCATTCTATCCTAATGCCAATGGCGTGACTATAGCTGTGAAGTGACATGGTGAAAGTTATAAATGAATGGCTGAGAATGTATGTACTGACTTAGGTATTTGACAACTGCACTTTCCCTTCATTATGTATTAGCATCCAAATCAGCCTCAATCCAACTTTAACAACACATCCTTTTTATGTATCATCAGTTTCAGCAAACTACAACTGTGAGCATTTAATAGGGCAGCTATTCTTGACAGCAAGCAAAATTCTTCTATAAATAAGAATGCATGTTTCTAGTCCTAGGGCTGCCAACACTTTTACTGCTCCTTTAAAGGCATATGGACATGCAGAGACTGAGCAGATACCCTTGCTTTATCTTCATGGAATATGATCATGGATGTTTAATACTGAGTTATGGGAGAAGGGCCTGTAAAAAAATTGGCCACTTTACAGCAGACATGGCTATTCCATATTTATTTAACCCAGTTAACTTCATGGTAGCTTGTTGTAGGCCTTACAGTCTTGCTATCGAGAGGATCTCCAGAGAAACAGCAGGAAAAATAGGGTTGTGCTTCGACTATACATGAGGGTAGTTCCAACCAATTAAGTGTTTCAACAATTAAAGAAAAACATGTGCTTAGAAGTGCAACTAAGATGATGTCCACAATTTTGGAAAATGGGTCAATTCCAAACGTAGCCTTTGTTCAGCCAGTATAAATTGCTCTGTAATCTGCATCGTTCAACCATTCTTCAGTAGGAGTGTGCAAAAAAAAACACAAGTTTTAGTTCTTTCAAAAAGAGTTGGGCACTTTAATATCAGAATTAAAGCTGTTTGCATCAAGAAAGTATTTCCTTTGGTTTCAATGGAAAACACATTGTTGTTCTTCCAGGACTGAAGTTACTAAAGGGTCTGGGGTTCTTGGAATCACAATTGATCTCCAGAGACAACTCCCCCTGGAGGAAATGACAGCTTCAGAGGGGGAACCCTATAGCATCATATCCTTACTGAGCTCCCTCCCCTCTCCAAAGATCTCCCCCCCTTGAAACTGCTTCCAAATTTCCAGAAATTATCCACATCAGCACTGGCCACCTGTTCCTGGAGTAATCCCCCTTCACATCCAATTGGGTTGAAATTCTAAGGATTCTTCTCACCAGTGTCAAGCAGATAGGAGAATGCACCCTCTTTCTAGAAGCAATTAAAATTCTCACTTGAAGAGTTGGTGCAGGTAGTTGTGAGTGGCATGAGAGTGAGCTTTCCCTTTGCTGGTATCATACAGCAGAGGATAAAGGGTTTTGTTTTGTTTTTTAACAAAAATGGGGGTGGGAGGTGGATAAAATGGAGGATAAGTGAAGATATCTGCTGCCGTGCTTCCCCACTGGGGACAAAGGCCATGTAAAAATGAAGTAAACAAATCACTAACTGTGAATGCTTATGTGTGTACTTAAGTTGTATACTTAGAGTGTGGTGAACAGAAGGTGGAAAGGAAGGCAGTGATGGCAGAAGACAGTGGGAAGGCATGGAAAAGTGGTATGAGAATATTCACGTGCTTTTTTTACAATCAAACATACACAAGCAAACTGTTGAGTATTCATTGGTGCTATTTGGAACATGGATAAGATGCAGACTGAACCTGTGATTGACTGAGCATCTCAGAAGTCTCGTAGATCCTTTCTGTGATCTTCATATGCTCTTCAAAGGCTTGATGTAACAGAAGGCAGATTGGGCTAATTTCAAGAGCTAGTAGGCTACAGTTTAGAAGAGGAAGTGATACATTCAATATACAAATGGAACATCTGAGGGCCAGTTAACCTTCATTTGTAGTCAGTCAAAAGGCACTTGCTGACTAATGGCGAAGTGGAATGAATGTGGTTGGTAGGTAGAATGAGTTTCACAATTTGGAATTCATCTGGACTCCAGAGGTAATACTTTTGAACTGTGTAATCCTTCTCCCTTGGTGGTGAGGTAAGTTGCTCAGACCTCTATGTCATTTTCTAAAACTTCCTGTGGCACAGCAACGACTCCTTGCCCTGCTTACTCCACCAGTTCAGTACTGACTCAAAGGGAGAAGCACCACCTTTTGAGTCATCAACCGCATGCTCTCCAATACCCTGGATTTTTCAAGGAGGTTTCCCAGAGCCAAGAAATGATCAGGAATGACTGGTGCTAGTTTGGGAGTAGGATTTCATCCCACAGTTTGTACATTTTTCACGTTGCAGAGGTGCTCTGTGATTTCATTTTCTCCAGGAGGGAAAAAATACAATCTCTACCAAAAATCTGGAAGTGTCTGTACCTCTCCCTTGGCTTTTAAATATGAGGGCATTTCTTGTGGCTGGGTGGTGCTGTCATTTGGAGTGGCAGGTACAACATAAACAGAAACAATCCATTAAGGGTGAAAGGGGAAAAACAAACCTTTTTGGAGAAGATTTTAAAAGTTTCCTGATGGATCAGCATCCTTGAGCTTAAACATTCCCATATGTATGTTGACATTTTAAAATATAAGTTTAGGGAAAGATAAGAAGGAAATTGTGCAAAAGGCAACCTTAAATATTTTGAAGGACAACTTCCTGGACTATACAGCAGTTGGCAAGACATCCAGGGGAAAAAGAAGCATTCTGTAAAGGCCAGCGAGTAGAATATACTCCTTTAACGAGTGTGTTTGTTTCTAAGATTTGATAGGGTTTTTTTGTTTTGTTTACTAATGCTCCCATACCTATCTGTGCTAGATTTCAGTGTGGTTTTTCTTATATTAGTTGACATGTGTTTTGGATCAGTCATCCAGAATGTGGGAGTTTATCCATCAAGAAAGCACAGTCAAAAGGATTTGTTCTGCAAAGGCAAAAACTGAAAATTAAAAAGTGAAGTTTTATTCGCATGAGGATGGCGTCTTGCTTAGAGACCCCTGCAAACAGAAGCCTGAGCCCAGCCAACTATGGAACACTGTTCAACAAAAGGCAAGTTGTGCAGTAATCAGACAACACCACTGTGACGAGTGTTGTGTGACTATTATAGCAGAACAATGTCAGGCTTGTATTTTGCATCAGAAGCACACTGCTGATAGAAGCTGAGTAATAAGATAGAAATAAGCCACTGCCAACAGTCCAGAATCTAGTTTTAACAACACACTCATTCCTCTATTGTTTTTGGTAATACACACAGGAGTGCTGAGAAGGAAGCTGTACAATTTCCTGCCTCCACTGACCTGGAATTTGTCAAGGTGACAAAAAGTTTAATGCTCTCTGACAACTGGGGTCAATATCACCTGACTCCAGTAGTTACTCCTCCGGTAATTTAGGAAAACCAAATACAAATGGAGTACATTACTCACCTAAAAATAGCAACCAGTGTAGTCAGTTCACATGAAGTAGTCATCAATGGCATCAGGAAAGAGACATCATCAAACCTCCCCCAGTGAGAGGATTGATACTGCCTGTCTTCTGATGTCGCTCACTTATGTCCACTGGCTGAAATCCCACATACATATATAGTGGCTGGAATGGGATGCCATTTCCACATTGAATTCTATCTGAAAAAGCTTCCCATCAAGTCCATTCTCATGTGTTCTGAGGAGCAGCGATTTTCCAAACAGAAATACCAAGAGGAGACCACTGAGATCTTCTCTGGGCAAAAAAGGAGCTTTTCTATTGACCTGTGCTTCCTCCCCAGTTTAGTTACATGGATGTTTTATGCTACATGTGTTGCGTTGTAATGCACCACCCAGTGGAAAACCTTTGCAGTTTATGCATGTGTGGGTGTGTTGTGACGTATCTACCCACTGAAACAGCTGTTGATTGTGTACGGGTTGTTTGTGCATGCATGGTTGCATCACAACGCAACCAGCCCACGATTGGCTCCTTAGCTTTTTGATTTTGAATCAGTGGGAAAATAGAAAAAAAGGAAATACACTCCCAATGTATTGCACAGCCGTGGGGAAGCAGAGAAGGGGATGGAGGTTGCAAGCAGGAAGGGGAGGGGGGAGGATGCAGAGAAGCAACTCATATCACCTAACCCCCTTGAACATTGTACTCACGCCTCCATGACACACCGAATGCCCTTTTTAACAGTGGCACTACAGCCCCCTAGGTTACCCCTCACAATAAACTTTGTCCATACCCCCATGCCACCATTAATGCATCTTCTTATCACTTGCACCATTTTTACACAAATTATGAATGGGAAAATGGCAAAAACAGCATGTGGACATTAAAAGGGTTATTAAACCCTAGTTAATGATGGCTTAGTATTGTGTTGCAATGCAACACAGGAGGAAACCAAAAAAAGAATCCCCTGCACACCAAGGAGAGGGAGAAGTGGGAGAGGGGATGGGGGGAGGGAGAGGTGAGGAAGGGGATGGGGACTAGGGGAGGGAAAGAGGGGCATTTAGGCAGTGTCGATAGGAGAGAGGGGAGGGAAGGGGAGGGAAAGAAGCAGAAGGGTGTTAAAGGGGTGGAGAAAGGACAACCGCGATTCACAAGTTCCCCACTAGAATGCCCTGACTTCAACACTGCAATCACAAAAAAGATCCTGTAAATGCCTGATATGGAAAATCCGGGGGGAAAGAGGCTTAGAATCGGGCCGTTGCTGACCCCACAGCAACACGTAGGGAATGGATCCATTGCTGTGGATATTATCGGGGGATGACACCAGGGCAACCATTTGTGCAGAATTGGCCCCCAGAGTTGCTCTTCTACTTCCCCATCCATCAGCACTTGCTCCCTACCACCACTGGCTTTCTGCTTGCTGTTTCCCAAATAACAGCTGCATATCTCTATGAAGGGCAGAGTTTAGGGTCTGCTAGACTAACAAGGTAAAAATGAGCTAATATGTGCCAGATATGTGCCAGTATGAACAAGAAAGTGGCTGCAGTGGTACCAGGACTCCTCTGCTCTGAGTCCCCCAAGAGGTACTATACCAGTAAGAAATAGAAGTTACTTTCACCATGGCTCACTGCCTTGCCTGCTTACTCTGTACATGCATCCCTTACTTTCAGCATGTTTGCCTTTGCCAATTGGACATGGCTGAAACAATTGACCTTGTGTTATTGTATTGTCCTTTGTACAGGGACATTCAGCCTCTGTGTCCCAAGTGTATCAGATTCCCCAGGCAGACCTGGTGAATAATCCTCTCAGATTGTTCTAATAAAACCACCTTTAAGGCTAAGGACAAATTTTGCACCTTGACATGTTCAACAAGGAAGCGGCTGGTTAAGTCTTTTTATTAAGAATGTCAGTACTTTTGCAATCAGACCATAATGTGCTTTTGAAATTTTATTGTATGTAGATGTGCTGATGATTCTGTCTGTGTGTCAGTCTAGGCTGATCTATGGTCACAACAAAAAAAGATTGATTGATTGGTTGCCTGGTCACTCAGCTATCCTCTTGCTGCAAGTCATCAGTTTCTGTTAGGATGGATGTTGATACAAGTGTCTGTTCCTTGCTGTCAGCTGCTCACTTGGTCATTCTCCTGGGGAGTTGGCAGTGGCAGCCAGGAACAGCAGTACCAGCCATCACTTCTTATTCTTCACTCTTTCTTTGAGTGGTAGTTCTTGGCTGCCACTCCCCCTTCCTTGCTGTGTGTACAGGTGGGTGGGGCAGCAGTTTACTGGCTGACAGCCACTGCAGTGGCAGAAACCCCTGGGTGGCAAATGGGAAGGGCATGGTAACCCTGCAGACAGAAGATGAAATGGGGTGTGAGAGAAAGAATCAGCAAATGGTAGGAGTATTACAGAAGGCATTTTGCTACAGATCTCCTCATACTTTGAACTGAAACTACCATAGTACCTAGCTAGTGGACTGCATTTGGATTGATGTGTCAGAAGTTATGATGTCTTAATTTAAAGTTCTGGTTGTACACATTAATTCTTTGAGATCTCTTTAATAGGAAGCATCAGCAGTACATTTTATCTTCTTGTCAGCAATCCATCATCCTGGGCATTGGGCTGTTAAAATGGTCTAATATCTGCTAGCAAACAGGAAATAGGTCTGGATTAGGGATGTGAATGAATCAGTTCACGAAAGAAAGCTCATCACAAATTTTGGCCAGTTTGTGGTTCACTAAGGGATGTTCACAGCAGGGCGACCACCACGAACATTCCATGAGCTTTCATGCTGTTCGTGGTGGTTTGTCCAGGCAGACTGTCTCCACTCAATTAAACTGTTTACAAAAATTCAAAGCAACAAGGAGGAGGTGGAATTCTACAGCCTTGGAAACACCAATAGGAATCCTCCAAAGCTTAACAATCACTGTTGGCTGCCAATAACAGAGTTCCCATTCTGCTCTATGGGAGCAGAATGCTATATGTCAATTGAGCTCTGTAGCCTCTCCTCTGTTGGCAGTTAGATGCAGAGGCAGAGAACTTGTTAAAAGCAGAGCACATTAATTTATTCCCAATTTTGAGCACCTCTCCCCTGCTGGGGTTTAGGTGTTAGGTAGACTCAGGGCTCTGAGCCACCCCATCTGAGCCACCCTACATGGAAGAGAGGGGCTTAGCCATTGGGTGCCTTGGTGAGGACCCATATTTTATACCCTCCTGATTATGAACTCCTCTCCCCTGCTGGGGTTTGGGTGTTAGATGGACTCAGGGCTCATGGCCATGCAAGAGATTTTGGGCCAGATGATAGCCTTGCGTGACAGGGGATTGGTGTCGGTGGGCTCAGGGGATGTGGTGAGGTGCTCCCTCACCGTCAACTCTGCCAAATCCAAATTGCTGCCATGACTGATCTCCCAGTTCACTACTGACAACAAGCAGTGGAGCTTCTCCCTGGTTGGGCTCTTAAAGAAGAAGAAGAGATTGGATTTATACCCCACCGTTCACTTGTAGTCTCAGAGCAGTTTACAAACTCCTTTCCCTTCCCCTCCCCACAACAGACACCCTGTGAGGTAGGTGGGGCCGAGAGAGCTCTGAGACAACTGTCCTTGAGAGAACAGCTGGTACAGAGCTATGGCTTCCCATGGTCATCCAGCAGGTGCAAGTGGAGGAGTGTGGAATCAAACCCGGTTCTCCCAGATTAGAGCCCGCACGCTTAATTACTACACCAAACTGGTTGAGGCAGAGGTGCTGGGCTGCAGCCTCTTCCACCTGCTGTTCCCTCTGGCCATGTCTGTTGGCCTGTAGCCTCTCCACTTCTTTACAGAGCTCATGCTTCCATTGCAATAACTTTGCATTCAGGAGAACAATGCTGCCTTTTATATGGGGCTCACTGAAACAGGCCAGCCAGTTTCGTGTTAGTGGTTAGGAGCATGGACTATAATCTGGGAGAACCAGGTTTGATTCCCCATTCCTCCACATGCAGCTGCTGGTGTGACTTTGGGTCAGTTACAAGTTCTTTCAGAGCTTTTCTCTCACAAGCAGTTCTCAAAAGCCCCACCTACCTCACAGGGTGTCTGTGGTGGAAAAGGGAATGGAAAGGAGATTGTAAGCCACTCTGAGACTCCTTTGGGTGGTGAAGGGTGGGGGTGTAAATCCAGTCTCTTCTTGTTCTTCTACTCCATTATTGCAGAGAGGATGCAACCTGGTGTTGATGCCCACCTGCAACCTCTCCGCCAAGGCTTTGAACCATGAGAGAATAGCCCCTCAGGGCCCAGCTCCAGTATAAAGGCCAGCCCTCAGATTAGGGGGATGACTTACCCCAAGCTGCCTGTATGGGCGCAGAGCACATTGGTGGCTGGAGGACATAAACCATTTGGGACAGGGTCAGCAAGTTGTTGGATCTGATGCCTAACCAGAACTCCTCTTCCTGTTCAAGATTGTCATGGAGGAGATGACATCTTGCACCATGTTCTTCTGCACCACCAAATGGGCAAGTATGGCATAGGTGGAGTTCCTGATCCTCCTCCCCCTGTCTCTCATGCAGCAGACAGGCAGATGTGATGTTGTGGCAAAAGTGCGTGACCATATTTTGCTCTGTGTGGTCTGCATCCATCCCCTGCACATGCAGCAGAACCACTTTGTAGTCCAGTGGCAGGACTGTCCCCTCCTGGGGCCTAGGCTGTGCCCCAACAGTTCTGCTGACTGCTGCAGAGATCTGCTGTGAATTGCATGGTTCTGCCTTGCACTCTGGAGAGCTGAGCCTTGACCATCGCCGATCCAGCTGGTGAAAGGCTACATCCTTTATAAGGGAGAAGTTTGGCCAGCCACAGCAGTCATCTTGTCAACAAGGCGAGTGACTGCTTCCTGGGCCCTCCATGTAGCCCTTTTGACCTCTTGGAGGGTGGTCCATTTTGATGTCCCACCCACAGCAGCCAAATGAGGGGAGCCTTTCTTGGAGGGACCTCCTGCTCCCCCCCTGCTTAGAGGGAGTGGGCCTCTTCTTCCTGCTGGCTGCCACACTTTCCTCTGGTGGCAACATAGTTGAGTTACAGTTCGCCCTCTGCAGGTGCCTGCGGAGGACAAGTGTTGGGGGTTTGCACCCCTCTGGACATGGGTGTGGCACACATGGCACTCTGCCACACTGGGGTCACTGCGGAGGGTGCATAAACATTTCCAAACTGTTAGCTTCCCCCCACCCTCTGAATCATTGCTGTCAGAGTCCTCCTCTCCAAAGAGTGCTAGCACCTGCTGATGTCTCCGGGCAGTGCTAACAACTCATTTGCCTCTGTGGAGAGCCCCAGGAACAGGGGAAGGATGCTCTGAGACCCCTGGTGGTACCATGCTAAGGCTGGGCTACAGTGGGCTGGCAGGATGTGTTTGGCCCCTGGGGATGGGGGCCTCTGGTATGCAGGGGTGGAGGACTTCTTCCGCCCACAATGAGTAGTCTTTACAACCACTTTCACCCTCACGGTACACATAGTTGTTCACAAATGTGAGAGATTTTTTTGATTGTCTATAATTGGGACCCCAGAAATGTAATCCACCACCAACTTGGAGAGGTTGTAGAGGAATGGGGGGCAGGCTCCATGTGCATTTGGTGTGTGTAGCTTGCAGGGGTTCCATTCGATATACTTTTGAACCTGTGCCTGACATTTTTCTCCAAAGCATTTTCCTAGCTTAACCTTCATCCTGTTGGGTTTGCACTGCCATAGTGGCCTTTGTTCTCCTGGCTTGCGGAAATGCCACACACACCCCCTTCAGTTTCTTCTGCAGAGATTCTCTGGGTTGATTTGGTTTGCCTCTGCTACACTGACTTTTCTTTCTCTGGGGTGGATTGGCAATTAATGTCACTGGGAAAAGTTCCAGTGGGCTATTGGCCTGGGGAACTGTCCCCTGCCAGGGCCACCCTGACCCCAAATGAGGAGCAGCCGTCACTCAGAGCAGAAGACCGGGTGGGTAGGTACAAGCAACAGCAGCCTCTGCCACCAGTGTGAACAGGAGAATAGGCAGGCAGGTGCAGCTGCTGGTGCCAAGTGGAGAGAGAGGAAGGCACAAGCATGTAGCATGGCACTGCGACTCTGAGCAAAGAGCCTGCTATTCCTACTTCCATCTCTCCATTGAGGATGAAGCCAGTCTAAGGTTGGAGCCATTTCCTGGGCCATTTTTACCTGGCCCTTTTAAAAGAAGCTTTTCCAAATTTTGGAATCTTTTTTCAGACTGTGATTCATAGTTATGATCTAAAGACTAACGTGCTAACAGTGAGATACTCCCAGGATGACTTTTTAAGTAACCCAGAGTAAGTAGCACAGCCTCACTGACAGCATTTCTGTCCAATAGTTTAGGCCATTAGTTGCTGTTACAGCATCTTATGTAGACTAAGGGTGCTTTCACACACACTAAAAAATGCACTTTCAGAGCAAGCGTGTGTGAAAGTGCCCTAAAAAGAGTTATACTATTCTAAGCCCATTGAAGTCATCCAGTTCATTTTGTTCCCTTGCTCTTGGTAGATTTAGAATCTCTGGAGGACAGCAAAGGATGTACACTTCCTTCATTACTTTTTATTCAGTTACTTATTATGAACACATTTGTATCCCACTTTTGCCCATGGCTTAAGGCATCTTACAAAAAGCCATTAAACATCAAACAACAATAGAACTTCCAATCTCCAAAAATTAATCAATAGAACTTCCAATTCCAAAAATTAATCAAAATATGTGTATCTTGCCTTTCCTCTTGTGATAAGTATTGGAGTCGGGAGTCCATGGAATAGTGAAACAGCTAGATCTTTATTGCTGGTCCGGATGAAGCATACAACCCAGGGCTCCAAGCCCTCCTTTTATGCTGGTCAGGGACAATCCCCTGACCTCACCCAACTGGCCTGATAGGCTATTAGAAGTCTATTTACATTTCATAGGTTCCCTGGGAGAAACCTAGGTACAGGATTGGTGGCCGGTTTGAATCCACCTGGCCTTTGTTCTACCTGGCTGAAGCTCAGGTAGTTTCTTGGCCATGTGCTCTGGCCATGCTCTGGCCATGTGCTCTGGCCATGCGGTCGCAATGAAGAGAGCACATGGCGACCGCATGGTCAATACATAACACCCCTCCCCCCATAGTCCAGAACCCCTCTGCACACATAGTCTTTGAGATAGTCCGGGCGTCTGCGCTCACGTCCAGAGCGCCGGGGGGTTGTAAGGCGGGGTGTGTTGCTAGTGTCGGCAGGTTGCGGTGTGGGTAGTTGTTCTGCTGGCGGGGCCTGTCTGCTCGGGGGTTGTTCAGGTGTGGATGGTGCGACTGCTTCGTCCGCGGGCAGGAGCGGCATCTCCGCAGTCTCCGGATCAGGGTCTGGCGCTGCTTCTGGAGTCGTGTCGATGTCACGGTCTGTTGGTGCAGGGAGTTCGGGGGCCTGGGTATCATCGTGGTTCTGGGTACGGCGTCGAATCTGGTCAATGTGCCGTTTCCAGACTACGCCATCTTCCGTAAGGACCTCATAGGAATAAGGCCCTGTGACTCGGACGATCCTCGCGGGGAGCCATGTTGGACCCCGCGCGAAGTTCTTTGCGTATACGGGGTCTTCGGGAGCAAATCCTCGGGCAGCTGGCCGGTCCTCCATTGTCGGGTTCCCCTTGATTGCTCGGTCGGGATGTAGGCGGTCCAAGACGGTTCCCAGTCGTCTTCCCATCAGAAGTTCGGCTGGCCGGCGCCCGGTCCCTGAGTGGGGTGTGTTCCGTTGGCAGAACAGGAACTTGTACAGCTGCTCTTCCCAGTCGCCATGCTCCATCTTCTTTAACGCGTCCTTCGTTGTCCTCACCATGCGCTCGGCCTGGCCATTGGTTGCGGGGTGGAACGGAGCGGAGCGGATGTGGCGCAGACCGCAGGCTTCCACAAACCATTGAAACTCGCCGGAGGTGAAGGCGGTCCCGTTGTCGGTCACGAGAGTTTCTGGCATTCCGTGTGTCGCGAAGATCGGCCAGAGACTTCTTAAGGCAGCGTTGGTGGAGGTCGAAGCTACCGGCACTACCTCAAGCCACTTGCTGTAGCTGTCAACAACGATAAGAAACAACCGGCCCTGGACCGGTCCCGCGAAGTCTAGGTGCAGGCGGGACCAGGGCTTGTTAGTAGATTCCCAGGATCGGACAGGAGCGTGTGGCGGATCTGGCCGTGACTCCTGGCATTTGGTACACTTCTGGACCCGCCCCTCAATGTCTTTGTCCAGGCCTGGCCACCATACGTAACTCCGGGCCAGAGCTTTCATGCGCACAATTCCCGGGTGAGCCTCGTGGAGGGCCTCTAGCACTCGGGGCCGCAGGGGCCCGGGGATCACCACTCGAGATCCCCATAGCAGGCATCCCTTGTGGGCCGATAGTTCGTGCCTGCGTGCCGTGAAAGCGGCAAAATCTGGTCCCGGTTTTTCCGGCCACCCCCTTCCCACCCAGTCCGAGACACGGGAAAGGATGCGGTCCCGCCGCGTGCGACGGGCCACATCTGATACCTGTACGGGGCGCTCCGGTAGATCCTCTAGGAGCGCGATGTGGAAAGCGGGAGCCGGATCAGGGTCGCAGGACGGGAGGGGAAGACGGCTGAGGGCGTCTGCATGACCCATCGCCTTCCCCGGGCGATGTACCAATTCATAGGAGTAGCCTGACAAAAAAATTGACCACCGCAGGACCCGCGGGGACAGCATGTGAGGGGTCTGCCTGTGGGGGGCAAGGAGACCCAGCAGCGGCTTGTGATCTGTGGCCACGGTGAACGACCGTCCGTAGAGATAGTCGTGAAATTTCCTGACGCCAGCTACAATTGCTAGGGCCTCCTTGTCGATCTGGGCGTAGTTCCGTTCTGCCGACGACAGGGTCCTGGAGTAGTAGGCAACCGGTACCTCCTTTCCGTTGGGTAGCCGGTGTCCCAAGACCGCCCCAACGCCGTAGGGGGATGCGTCGCAGGCCAGGATGACAGGGAGCCTCTCATCGAAATGCGCTAAGACCGCATTTGAAATTAATAAGTCTTTGACGGCCCGGAAGGCTGCATCATGCTTGGGACCCCAGGCCCAAGCCGCTCCCTTGTCCAGGAGACGATGCAGGGGTTCAGCAACCGCCGCCTTGTGCGGAAGGAAGGCGTGGTAGAAGTTCACAAGTCCCAAGAACGCCTGGAGTTCCGCCTTTGAGGACGGGCGGGGTGCACCTGTAATTGCCACTACCTTCTCCTTTGTAGGGTGAATGCCGTCTGCGGTGACTTGGAACCCCAAGAAGGTCACCGAGGAGACTCCCAGGGTGCACTTGTCTTTTCGAACCTTGAGACCCGCGTCCTGGAACCTTTGCAGCACCATCCGGAGGCGAGCTGCGAACGTGTCGGCGTCCGGGGCGGCGATGAGGACGTCGTCGAAGAACGGCTTCACTCCTGGAACATCTTTTAGGAGAGAATCCATTAGATTTTGAAAGATTCCGGGTGCTACGCTGACCCCAAATTGGAGGCGTTTTACCTTGAACGCTCCCTTGTGAGTCACAATCGTTTGTGCCTCGGCCGTTGCTTCGTCTACGGGAAGCTGCTGATAGGCTTGGGCCAAGTCTAATTTTCCAAATATTTTGGCACCCGCGAGGGAGGCCAGAACATGGCTGACCACCGGTACCGGGTACGCGTGGTCCTGTAATGCCTTATTAATTGTACATTTGTAATCCGCGCAGATGCGGACTTCCCCGTTAGCTTTGAGGGGGGTCACAATGGGAGTCTCCCACTTGGCGTGGGAGACCGGCTCGAGCACCCCTTGTGCCACGAGCTTTTCCAACTCTGCCTCCACTTTGGGCTGGAAGGCGAGTGGTGGCCGGCGGACGGCCACGCGGATGGGCCGGACTGCCGGGTCCAGGTCGAAGGAAACCGGGGGTCCTTTGTAGCAGCCCAATGAGCCATCGAAAACGGCGGGAAATTCCTCGCAGATGGATGAGAAGTCAGTAGAGCCCATGCGGTGTATTCCGGTCCACTGCACTCCGAGCGGCTTGAACCAGGCGCGACCTAGGAGACTGGTTAGATTGCGCTCCACCACGAGAAGGTCCAGCAGGCCATTAAAGGCATGGTACTGGACCCGGACCCTGGCTAGCCCCTTGATAGCCACTGGGTTTTTCTGGAAGTCCCGGAGGACCAACCCAGCCGGCAGCCGCAGCCAGCGTGCCCCCTTCGGGCAGAGGCGGCGGAACGTAGCTGCGGACACAATTGAATATGCTGACCCTGAGTCCAGTTCCATGGAGCAAGGAACTCCCTCTATTCGGAGAGACACGGAAATTGCGCCCGGGATGGGCTGAGGCAAGTTCATTACCGTGGCCGTGGGAACGACACTACCCACTTCTTCGAAGTTCGCTGCTGGGGCACGGTGGCTGTTCCTCAGGCGGCAGGCCCGGGCGAGATGTCCTGCTTTCCCGCAGGCGTGGCAGATGGCATCACGGAAGCGGCATGTCCGTCTGTCGTGGGGGTCCCCACAGCTGGCGCACGTTGGGGCCTGCCTGTTGAGGGAAGCAGGAGAGGGAACAGAGACAGATGCTGGGCGCCGGCCCTTGGGCCTGGGGACGCCGGGCTCACCCTTCTTCGAGCGTGGTTGCATCCGGTGGACGTCCTCTTCTTCGCTTGAGTCGGGTTCGGGAGGAGCCGCCTGGTGGACTTTGGTGGCTGCCTTGTCCTTTTGCGTTGTCTCGAAGGCTGCCGCAGTTTTGAGCATCTTCTCCAAGGTTGGCTCCGGCATTGCAATGAGGCGCCGGCGGAGCTTGGCTTCCCGGACCCCTCCCATGAAGGCGGTCTCCACGTGGTCATCCATGTGGCGGAATTCGCAGCCCATGGCTAGTCGACGGAGTTCAGCCAGGAAAGTGGCGGCTGACTCCCCCGGCTGCTGCTGGCGCTGTATGAACTCCCAGCGCCTGGCCAGTTTTGATGGCTTCGGGGCGAAGTAATCGCCGAGGGTCTTGGTGAGCACGTCGTAAGACACCTCGGTGGGGTCTTGCGGGGCTAGTAGGTTCTGGGCCACCCGCATGACCTCCACCCCTCCGGAACTCAAGAGCCAGGCACTCTTCAGGTCCGCATCTGTGATTCCGCGGACCTTAAAGGCACAACCCAGCGTCTTGAGCCAGGACTCCCACGTCTCGGGGCGAGACGTATTGAAAGGGGTAATTGGTCCCGGAGCGTTTGCCATATTTACCAGAGCAGGAGCGGCGGCGGCTGTTTGAGCGATGTCCTCGTGTCTTGCGGCGGTGCCGGGGAGCGCTGAGGCTTGGCGCTGGCTAGTGCCGGAGGATTGGGCTCAGAGCGGCTTGCGGCGAGGCGTTGGAGCGCTGGAGCTCGGAGATGCCTGCGGCCGGCGGGACGGAGCTCGCTGTGCTGCTGTGGTCTGCTGGAGAGTCGCTCATCGGGATCCCATCCTCGTCGCCACTGATAAGTATTGGAGTCGGGAGTCCATGGAATAGTGAAACAGCTAGATCTTTATTGCTGGTCCGGATGAAGCATACAACCCAGGGCTCCAAGCCCTCCTTTTATGCTGGTCAGGGACAATCCCCTGACCTCACCCAACTGGCCTGATAGGCTATTAGAAGTCTATTTACATTTCATAGGTTCCCTGGGAGAAACCTAGGTACAGGATTGGTGGCCGGTTTGAATCCACCTGGCCTTTGTTCTACCTGGCTGAAGCTCAGGTAGTTTCTTGGCCATGTGCTCTGGCCATGCTCTGGCCATGTGCTCTGGCCATGCGGTCGCAATGAAGAGAGCACATGGCGACCGCATGGTCAATACATAACATCTTGGCTCAATGCTGTCCTGAGTCCTGCTTGTGGGAAATGGAGAGGGATTGAAATTTAACAACAGCAACAAATAACTACAACAACAACAACAACAGATTAATAAAAACTATTGTAATGCAATAAAATGTCTGCACACTATTCTCCATTAAAATCACCAGTGAACGGTACAGCCTTACAGCACCAATCTAAAGTTTCCAAGGATGGAAAGGAGAGAACTGGCAAACCATATGATACTGGTAGAAAGCACTCTTAGCTATCCCACAAACCTGCTTTTCAAATAGCAAGGCTGGATCCATGAGTATCCCCAAGTTCTTAACCTGCTCTGCAAACGCAAACTCCATTTCATCCAACACCAGTGGATCCTCATCTTCCCAAGCATCTTCTTTTCTGACCCTTGAGACAGACCAAGTTCAGAAAACTATGGTTTTATTAAACTCTGTTTAAATCCATGCCTGTGAATGGAAGGACTTCCATTGATGGTGTGACTTCTTTGCCTCTCCCTTCCTTTTGTAGCACAACATTCTTTATGAAATGCTGTTCGTGAAACCAGGGGTACCATTTCTTGGGGGCATTTTGAGCTGCAGGAGATAAGAGGTGAGAAAGTCATGCTCTGTGGATGTCCACAGAAATGCTCCACTGGATCCAAATCTATAGTTGGATCTAGTATAACCATCTGACTGAGCAAAACTCCACTGGGTTTGGATCCCATCTAAAATTTCTGCTGGGGTGGGCATTTTTGCACATCTGATAATTTTAAATAAGCACTGTCATTGATTGGTTACACAAATCTCCCACAGCACTGGTATGATTGGACAGGATCCTGCAAGGTCAAGGGGCTAAGGTAAGTGATCTGACGGATCCCTCGCATTTTTAATTTCTGCTCTAATCCAAGTAGTTTGTTATGTTTTTAGCCACATTTGAATAATTGCCAACATTAAAATATAAACAGTGAGGGGTTTGTTTTGCCAGTGTTCTCCAGCTTAGCAGAGAAGCCTTGAAGGCAAACAGAATCCTGTGAGAAACTCAGGGAAGATCTGGCCTGGCCCACTCCTTGCTGCTGGATTGTGGAAAGTATGAAGACATCTATTTTATTATGAGGAGTGGAAAGCACAGTCACTGAGTGGGCTGAAGTACAACTTTATGTGTATGACAAGAAATACTTTTCAAAACTGCAAATGTGGGTGTAACTCTGGGACTCAGTACAACTGGCCTCTTAGCCTTCACTGGAGATCGGTACAACCCAAGGGGGAAATGAGGCTTGGAATCAAGAGTGTGCATTTTAATTCCACTCCAGGCCCATACTGGAGTTGGCACTTCCAGAAAGGCTCTGAAGTGTATTTGTGTTGTAATGAGTGCTCCTTTCAGTGCTGCCTTGGATTACTTTTGGAAAAGGAAATGTTAAGACGTAACAATATAGTGACGGACAAATGGTGATCAGTCAGGTGAGGTTCTCGCATTTTTGAGGGACAAAAAGATTTTAAAATTCTCCATCTCTTGAGAGAAAGTACACATAGAAAAGTAGAAAACATATCCTTTGGTCAGTTTGGGATTTTATTCATGACACAAACTCCCCCCCCTCCAGAATCCAAGTTTTTTTGTCTGTGCCAAAACCCATGCAAAACCAGCCAGATGTTTCTCCTTGATTTCAAGGGTATCTTGGCCAAACTGATTTTTACCTTTGGTCTTTTCCCTGATATGATTATGCAAACACTAGTAACATGGAGCAAAGCACTGCTTCTAATTTTAAATCTAAAATGTAAGGTATGCTTAGGACGTTTCATTCATTACATTTATTTTGACAACTGGGGAAGAAGGTTTCGGTTGCTTCACTCGGAAAAGAAACAGAGCCAAGTGGGGAAGGTGAAGAGTTCTCTGTTAAGCCCACTTGTTTCCCTTCATGATTCTTTCCCCATTTCTACCTCCCCTAGATTTTCTGAGCAATATTTTTGGACTTGCACTTCCCAAGAATTATGGTATAAGGCAGGAGTGGCCAGCTGGCAGACTGAGGGCCATATGTGACCAAAGAACGAATGTTATCTGGCCCCCTGACTGGCCTTGCCAACTTTGAATCAAAGGGTGATGACATTTTTTTAAAAAATGTTTTGTTTCTTTCATAAGAAAAGGAAAATTGTTTTCAAAAGTTTTATGGAGGAGACTAGGGTTGCTAGGTGTTGATGGTCCCACAGCAGGAGGCTCTGGCAGACAGAATGCAAATGGTGGGGGGGGAGACTCTATTCAGGCCTACGTGAAGAAGACATCCCCAAAATTCCTGCTCATCCCAACCCAAAAGGTGATCAGATAATCCTGCATTATGGAGTGGGTGGGTATCACATGACTACTGGAGGCAGATCTGATTCAAATAGACAGTCCTTAACCTCTAGAGATTGGCTAGGCTGTACTAGGCTGTACTCTTTCCCAGCCTAGCGCATCAGCAGCCTCATGCACTCTGAGTAGTTAGTTTTGAGAATTGAGACTCAGATGCAAAAGGAGTAGAGCTTGGTCATAAATCACACAGGAGCAGGGTTGCCAGCCTCCAGATGGGGCCTGAAGATCCTTTAAAATTACAACTGATCTCCAGAAAACACAGATTGTGTGCCCTAGGGAAATGGCTGTATGGCATTATATTTCACTGAGTTCCCTCAGTTTCCCAAACCCTGCCCTCTCTAGGCTCCACTCCCTAATGTACATCTCACTATAGGTGCACAGAGAATTAAATAGCTCATGAAAAGCCAGGATCTAAGTTTCAATAAAATCAGAAAGCCTTCCCAAAGCCAGTGAGATGGCATGATGATTGGTAGACAGAAAAATGTGGTAGCCTGACTGCTCTTTTATGTTATAAATATTTGGGGAATATTAGCTCTTAATAATCAGCAGTAGGCATTAAGGAATCTGCACCTTTTTATACAGAGACTGCTGCCTCTTCCAGACAAACCAAGAAATTGACAAGGAGACTGTTATCAGTATAAAAAGGTTTTCTTTTACTTAAAGAATAAAAGGTAGCTTATTCAAGTGTTACAGAAACGTTTACACATTCATACAGTTCTAGGAAGTCAGATAGAATAAAAGGGACGGTTGCATTATTAGGAAATCATTGACATTTTATATTTACCTGCGTAGAGAGAGTTGGTGTATTCCTGCTGGAGAAATAAGATGAGTTTATAGGGAATGGGGGGGGGGGGTTGTGAATTAGGAGCCATGTCAGAGTGTGGTGAGAGGGGGGGGGTGATGCAAGAAAGAGCAGGCGATGTAAAGAGAGCTATATGGTGCTGGGAACTTTCCTTTATTCGGGGGTGGGAGGTGGTTTCTGGGGGCAGGCTTAGCCAGATGCCTGTCTTGAGACCACCCCTTAGAGAGTCCACCCACTAGCTCTTGTCCAGTGGAAGAGAGGCTAGGAGGAGTGGTCAGCATTTGATTCTACCTGATGGTCAGAGAGATACCTAGGGCCGGAAACTGACATCATCGGCTAGGAACATTGTCTTTTAGATGAAGGTAGGACCTTGTGGCGGCCAAAACCGGTTCTTCTAGGAAATGTCCTGCTGTGTTCGCATCTCTGTGAGAAAATCCTTTGTTGTACCAAACGGATACTGTGATGGTGTCTTGTGAAGACAAGTCTCTGGTTAAAATGCCAAGATGGCTATTTCCTGTGTAAGTCTCTTTGTGTTGGGAGAAACCTCCTGGCCTGTAGGTGGCAACCTCAGAAAATGGTACTTTAAACCTCTGCTGGAAGTGGTTAGAGTCATTTTACTTCTGGTCACCCCGTCCAAGAATCCATCCCATACAGTCAGCAAAATAGTTCACTCATTTATTCTTATAAATCCCTATAAAAGTTCAGAAAGCATCGTGCTGGCTTACAAATGTAGTGCACAAAAAATTTAAATGGAGCACTCCTGTTTGGGGTGAAGATGGGCTAACTCTTCTGGTTGGATGATGTCCTGTCAAGCACCAATTAGTCTCTTTCTCTCCTTTATACCTCATCTGTTATGAAAATAAAATTGAACAGCAAAAACCAACATAATTGTCAAATTAGAACATTTCTGATCCCTTCTAAACATCAGAAATAATTCTGTTCAGATTTGGATCATTTACTCCATTTCTAAAGGGGTATGGTTTTGGACAGATATTGATTAGTACATTTTTGACTGAACATTCCTGAAACAAAATACAGAAATGGACATTGGGCTTTCAATGCAAGCGTAAGGAAAATATTGACCTGTTTCAGATTCTTGGTGGTCTCTGCATGAGCTGGTAGAATCCTGATACATCTAAAATTAGGTGGAGGTATTGATTGCATGAATGGGCTCATTCTGCTACAGAACTCATAATATTTGCACTGGCAGCATATACAACTGTTTGTTTACCAGTTTATACACTAAAACTTCTGTGTGGAGATACCAGTTCATCCAGTTGAAATTTCTGACTAGCCAGGCTGCAAGTGTACTAGTAGCAGAGTGTGCTCCTTCAGGCAACCTGTGGGAGAGACTAAACATCCGAAGTAGGCTTGTGTATCCTTGGTCCAAGTTTCTGAGAACAACTTTGCATTCTGTGCTGGACAGCCACCACCTTGGCTGACACTAGAGTAAAAACCCAGTGGGTTGGTTTTGGAGGGAGGGCAAGCTTAAATGGAGGACCCTGCTTTGTGATACATCTTTGTGTGGTGTGATAGAAAGTGCCATCAAGTTGCAGCCAATTTATGGTGACCCCATAGGGTTTTCAATGCAAGGGAGGAACAGAGCTGGGCTGCCATTGCCTGCCTGTGCACAGCAACCCTGGATTCAAGTCAATGGGCTTAGAAGGTTATAACTCTGTTTGGGATTGCAGTGGTAGATAGGAATGCTGCTTTTGTGAGCTTTAAAATAGGCTAGAGTACATGATGTTCCCCTGCCCTGTTGATGTAAGAATTCTCCCTTTAATATTACTAATCTTCTCAGAGAGCAAAAACTATATATATTCATATACCTATCGAAAAGCTACAGATACCTATTAACACAGAGATTTTAATTTATATTTTAAATATATTGTACACAATTGCTATAACAAAGCATTCCTTAAAGCATACAATGGTATCATTTTAGGCTAATAAACATACTAATATTTAGAAGATGCTCCATGAAAACATGAGGGACTAGCACCTTCAGAACCCTGCTGGATTCATTTGCTTCCCCAACTGGTCAGAGGATGTGTGAATTTGTCTCAACAGTGAGTGTGAGCTTTGTGCAGCTCAGAGCTCAGCAAAGGGAAAGAGTTAAGCTTTTTCTCCTCGTCTCCTCTTCTAGTTGGCAGAAAGTTTGCAGTTTAAAATTACACACTGACTCTGGTGTAGAGACACAAGAAATTATAGAGCAGACACTGTCCAGGACAACGTATAATTTAAAATGTACTAAAGAATGTATACCGCATGGCAAAATAAGTGAAGTGCTTCTTCAAATATACGTGTTTTGGATAGAAAAGCTGTAATTATCCACTCCTAGGGAAATGTTTGCATTCATTCTAAATCAATATTTACTATTCATCTCTTGTGTTCAACAAAACAAGGATTTAACTTTTTTTAATTTTAATGAGGTACTAAGACTACAATAATTCTACAATGTAATTGTCTTGATACAAAATATTGCTAAATTGTGTTGCTATTCTGGGAAGGAGCCATTTACACAAAGAAAAACGGGGGAGTGGGGGACATCCCTGTTTGTGAAATGTTACTACAGTAACATACAATTCAGACTCAGCCAAGCAGGAAGATCTACCAAATTCAAGAGCTGTTAAGATGTCTCTCTGTTAAGGCCCTTAACTTGGATCAGTCGGGTGAGTCTTCCCCTCCCCTATCTCCTCAAAAATATGGACCTCTTTGTAATGATGCCTTTACAGCTGAAGTTTCCACAATAAGGTGGGCTGAAAGGATGTTTTTTTCACTTGGTTTTAGTTGATATTTTACCATCTGTCACCCCTTCTCTTAGCATCAGATAAAAAGGCCATAAGCAGTTAATGGTAACAGAGGCAGATATTGCTTTTAACCACCATGGTGGAAACCCGATGCAATTCCGAAGAGATTTATGAAACAGCTACAATTTGATAATAAGACCCCCCATTTTTACAGTCAGTGCTTTCATTGTTCAAAGAAGTTGGCTGCTCAGCCTTTCTCCCCCCACTCTAACATCTATAAACAGCAAAGTATCTGGAATGGACCAGAAGGTCACGTTCAAGTCAATGATTTTTCGGCCTTAATTAGACCAGTGCCAGGGTTCTCAGGGAATGAAGGAGAACCCTTCTTAGCTGGCATAGGAAACTGCAGGAAAGATGCAAGTTTTCTCCCACCTTCATGTATATAGTTCGCGTATGTGTTTATAGAGAAGTAACCATAAGTGGCTAGAGTATTCTGCAAATGAGAAGTTATCTTAGAATGGGGACCAGAGCTTTTAAAATAAAATGATCCTCACATATCAATTGAGATCTTTGTAACCGGTAGCCAAAAATGAACAATGGATAATGAAGAAAACTGACATGAAGAAAGTTGATTCATTTGAAATGTGGTGTTGGATAAGAGTTTTACAGATACCATGGATGACCAAAAAGACAAATAAATGGGTTCTAGATCAAATCAAGCCAGAGTTGTCCCTAGAAGCTAAAATGACTAAGCTGAGGCTCTTTTAACTCTTGCAGTAAATGAGATTTCTACGTAGTCATACAAGGTTACCTTTGGACATTCTAAAGACAACAGTCACCGTTGATTTGAGCAAATGAGTAAAATTTAGATTCCAAATCAGTTTTATTGTAAATCTTATAGGCATGCAACTGCTGTATCACTCAGTAAGGCAGCTTGCCCCCAGGCCCAAAACTCCAGTCTTCTACTTCCTTTTTCCTGTCCCACTATTCTAATAGACACTGCTACATCTAAGAACACCACAGTCATACTGTTGCCAATACAATGTCACAGGGGGATGGGGGAATGGGGGAACTTACCAGGATCAGCAGGGAGGCCCATCTGACATCAGTCTACATCACTGATCATGTGACCCAGAAGTGACATCATCACTTTCAGAACATTGGGAGTGATGCCCTGATATTTGGGCAAAAACTCTGAAGATTTGTAGATGGAGGCTCGGGAGGACTGGGACCTCTCTAGGGTAGAATACCATAAAGTCCACCCTCCAAATCATCCATTTTCTCTGAGGGAACTGATATCTGTAGTCTGGAGATGAGCTGTAATTCTAGGAGATCCCCAGGTCCCACCTGGAGGCTGTCTTCCATACTTTTGTCCATGCAGGTCCTATGATCATCCGCACAACATTTTTGGTCATCAAATGGAATTCTCCCTTTATCACAAGGATAAAAACTGGCTAGATCTACCTAGTGTTTTTTTTAAAGATGATTAGCTGAAGCCCTTCATATT
The DNA here is from genome assembly GCA_029233225.1 of Lepidodactylus listeri. NCBI lineage: Eukaryota > Metazoa > Chordata > Lepidosauria > Squamata > Gekkonidae > Lepidodactylus > Lepidodactylus listeri. The sequence continues at coordinate 45,901,167 of JARCFY010000010.1, read as the reverse complement.
TCACAATAAGTATAACCATGATGTTTGTCTACATAAGATAGGTGTGCCTTCCCTTTTAAAAACAAATGTACCTTTGGGATGCACAGCTATAGCACTGGCAGGGGTCATTTTGTAGAAAAAGAGGTGCAGGAGCTCATTAGCATACATGCCATGCCCCCTGACATCACCGGCCGAATGTCAGTTTCAGCCCCATTATACCCTATGGGCCATTGAAGTCAATGGCAAAAACTCATAGGGTATATGAGGGGCTGGAGGAGGGGGGGTTTGAGGGAGAGGTTCCAAACTTACAGGGTAGTTGCTAGGGTCTCTTCCCAAAATACCCACCAAATGTCAAGAAGATTGGACCACAGGGTCCAATTCTACAGGCCCCCAAACAAGTTGCCCCATCCCCTCCATTGTTCTCTATGGTGGGAGGAAACGTTACTTTCCCCCCACCATAGAGAACAATGGAGGGAATGGGGGCAACCTGTTTGGGGGCCCTTTGAATTGGACCCCCTGGTCCAAACTTCTTGAAACTTGGTGGGTGTTTGGGGGAGAGGTTCCAGCAGCTACCCTGTAAGTTTGGAGCCTCTCCCTCAAACCCCATCTCCTCCAGCTGCTTTTAAAACCACTGCCGAATTTCAGCGGAAATTTAGCAACGGGCCGAATCAGATCAGAGAATCTGATTCAGCCCATGGCTGCTCTAGTGCCCAATCCTGGGCTGGCAGAGCACAGCTCTGCCTCGCTCCATCCCCAAATGAACCCTGGGCACAGGCCTATTCAATTTATGAATGTGGAATTGTGATCAAGGAAGGTCAGGGACAGCATGCATGTGGGTGGGGGGGAAGACTATGTATGAACCTGCGCTTAATTTCTATAGTCTATAAATTCAGTGCAGCACTCAAAAGGGAAAGCTGAAGGGGACCACTTGAGTATCGTTTAATGAATCAGAAAAGGATTGTGAACATAGATTTTACAGATGTAACTGGAAGGCAGCAGCGAAGTATATTGCTGAACCTCAACTGAATCTCTAAGTGTGGTAACATTGGCTACCCATATCATAAAAGATAAATAAGATGTTGATTACTTTAGAGAATGTCTGCTTGTGAAACATTATCTCATCCCATTTGGAGAGGGTAAAAGAAGGAAAATGATTTCTAGATATACAGCAAATGTCTCCCCAATGGCTTGGTTAACTTCTTACACAGAGACTAAAAAAGGTCAAAACAATGTAAAAGCGCTAGCTGATAGAGTTGCCAGGACTTCCCGACTGAGGCTCTCTGCTTTTCATACCTGCATGTCATACAAACATCCAACAGGTGCAGTTTGGCCGGCATGCTGTGATAGGGAAAACTCTGCCAGCTGGTTTTCTGTCCATATGCAGCTGAGAGCCTCCGCCACAAAAATCAGGTGACAATCCTAAAATAAGATATACATGGTTTCAGGGGTCATTATGCAGAAAAAGAGGTGCAGGAGCTCATTAGCATACCTATTAGCATAACTCATTAGCATAACCAGCTGAATGTCAGTTTCAGCCCTATTATACCCCATGGGCCATTGAAGTCAATGGCAAAAACTCATAGAATATATGAGGGGCTGGAGGAGAGGAGGTTTGAGGGAGGGGCTCCAAACTTTCAGGGTGGTTTCTGAAACCTCTCCCCAAAATACCCACCAAGTTTCAAGAAGATTGGGCCACGGGATCCAATTCTACGGGACCTAAAACAGGTTGCCCCATCCCCTCCATTGTTCTCTATGGTGGGGGGAAAAAACGTTACTTTTTTCCCACCATAGAGAACAATGGAGCGAATAGGGGCAACCTGTTTGGAGGCCCATAGAATTGGACCCCATGGTTCAATCTTCTTGAAATTTGGTGGGTATTTGGGGGAGAGGTCCCAGAAGCTACCCTGCAAGTTTGGAGCCTCTCCCTCAAACCCCCTCTCCTACAGCCACTTTTAAAGCTGCCGCCAAAATTCGGCGGCAGGCCGAATCAGATCAGATTCTGATTTGGTCCGTGGCTACCCTAGTGCCCACTCCTGAGTTGGCGGAGTGGCAATCTGCCTCACTTCGGCCCCAAATGACCCCTGCATGATTTAGAATGGCAAAGTCCATATGAATCCAACAGGGCCTTTGATCAAACTTTTCTTATGGTGTATGTCTCACTAGAATAGGATGACAATCTTAAAAATACTTGCTTCAAAAGAAATGCCTCTGAAATGCTGCTTCTCAGCAAACCTACGATTGTAAATGATGAAAACGAGCTTTAAAACCATTATTTCAAGAAAACCTATGTTCATACTCCAGTAGGTTAAAGAAGAAAAATAAAATCTAGCCCCATTGAAGAGCTCCAGACTGATCTGTGTCTAAAAATGGGCCTACCTCATTTTGGTCTATTTAAAAATCTTGTATTCATGCCATTTGCATGCCAGGCTTCAATGAGATAGAAATGGCTGTGATACAAGACCTTTTTTTAAAAAAGGTTTTATAGTGGAACTGGTAATTGGCCCTTAACTACCACTGGCTCAGAAATATAATACTGTAACTCCAGAACAGTGAGCACTTAAGAGCCCATCTTTGATTCTAACCTTAAGTTGGCAGGCTAACACCTCGCCACAAAGCCAAGTAATGTTTATACTTCAATATGTTTTTCCCCCTCCTGTGACATGGGGAAAAAATAAAAAATGACACAAGGAAAGCATAAATTCTTTACCTTCATACATTTTTGTGTTTTCTGTTGTTGTCACCTATCTTCATTTGAATGGATAAACATAAGATCAGAAAGGAGACAAAACAGTAGTTTGAAATTCTAGTACCTTAATAAACTGGATTTGGGAGTGAGAAGCACAGTGACCAAATATTCAGAGGATACCAAATTATTCAGGGTGGGACTGGGATCCTCCAAGAGGCTCTCTTCAAACTGGGTGGGCAACAATGTGGCAAATATAGGTGCAAGGTGATGCACTTTGGAGCACATAAGCTTAACTGGAAATATATTATGATGGGGTCTGACATGGGGTGACTGAGAAGGACAGAGATCTTGGGGTTGTAGTGGATAGCTCAGTGAACTCAGTGTGTGGCAGCCATGAAGAAGGCACACTGCATGCTACAACTGAAAATAAAATGGCCAGTATTGCAGAGATTTATGGTGCAGTAACTTTAAGAATACTGTGGCCTGGCTCAAATAGGGTGTCTTATAGCTAGAAATGGCAGGGACCATAATGGCCAAGAGATTAAAATACCTTTTCAGTTTAGAAAAGGAACATGTGGAGAGGGCTGGATAGGAGTTTATAAAATTATGCATGGGAAAGAGAATATGGAAAGAGAGAACTTTTTCTCCCTCTTGTTAAATGCTTGGAGGCATACAATGAAATTGATGAGCAAGAGTTGAGACAGAAGGAAGTACGTCTTCACTCAACAAGAAATTAAATTATGGAATTCACTGCCAGTGGACATAACAATGGCCACAAGCTTAAATGGTTTTACAAGGGGATAAGACAGTTTCATGAAGGAGAAGTCCATCAATGGCTGCTAGTCAGTGCTTTTTGGGGGTTTTTTTGTTTTGTTTTTAAATGCCAGTACTTATATATAAGGTTGTGCCAATTTCCAGCAATCCCTCATTAGGACTTGAGAGTGCTCAGCACACACACGCATATACACACGAAGGCCCTGCTTCTAGCCAGGATGGTGAAAGGGAACCTCCACATACAGATGCAGTAAATCTCTAAACACCAGTACTGGGAGACAACTTCACTGGAAGACTGTGCCATGGCCTCTATGCCATGTTTGTTGACCCTCCAGGGCAACTGCTTGGCCACTGTCTGAAATCAGTCTGATCCAGCAGGGCACCTCTTATGTTATGGAGTCCAAAGTCAATAACAAATATTTTGTCAAGCCAGCTCTAAAGTCCAGTGGTTTTTTGGATGTGTACAGCAGTTGCTACCATAAGGCACCTACTGGTCAACTAATCAAAATGGAAATCTTATCAAATAATGAAATTTGCTTATGTAAGCTATTCCACTTCCACATTTTTTCTCTCAGTTCTTACGTTTGTCTCAAAGCCTAACATTCAAAAAATAATTCAAGTGCTTGCTCAAATGAAGACTAAATAAGGTCTCTGGAATATAGCTCTGTTATGTCTATTATATAATGCATTTGGTGCTATCTGGGCTTTTAAAATGACCAAAAAAATCAACAATAGTTAAGTAAAATAAGTGCATAGACATTGGATTGCCAGTTTATTACACAAAGGCAAGACCAAATTTTATGGAGGCATTAACATTTCAAAAATAATCTGTGCTGTTATCCAGCTCAAATCTGTGTTCAGTTGAAAAAAAGAAACTTCTCTCTGTGCCTGTATTTCATGGGTAAACATTCCCTTAGGGTTGCCAGCCTCCAAATGGGGTCAGAATTACAACTAATTTCCAGATGACAAAGATCAGTCTTCTGGATAACATGACTGCTTTGGAGGGTGGAGCCTATGGTATTAAACCTTGCTGAGGTTCTTCTTCTCCCCAAATCCTGCCCTCCCCAGGCCCCACCCCCAAATCTGCCACAGTTTCTCATCCTGGAATTGGCAGCGTTAATTCCTTACCTTTTTATTCATTTCCCTTGAAAATGAAACAACAGAATTCACTGGGTATTGTGTTGCTCCACTGAACACTAATGATATATTTGACTTCTCTTGATTTTCCAGATTTTTAAGGGGACCAGATGATTGATTGATTCAATTTATAAACTGCCCTCCCCCAGAGGGCTCAGGGTGGTGTGCCACATACAACAATGTATCAATAAATAAAACAGTTTCAATAAAACAACTGAAACAATACAGTGCAACAATATGTCCATCTGAAAGCATCTGATGTCCATTTGTACCCTCCCCATGGAGGGGGGGGGGAAGGGTGAGAGATGGAGGCCAGGCTTGATGGTGAACCATTGCTGTCCTCAACCATAGGCCTGGCAGAACATCTCCATCTTGCAGGCCATGCAGAACTATACCAGGTCCCGCAGGACACAGATATCACCAGGCTGAGAGTTCCACCAGGCCAAGGATAGCCAGGAATCTTTTGGGCCAGGGATCACCAGGAGATTTTGCTCACCAGACTGTAGAGCTCTTCAGGGGGTATACCAGGAGAGGCCTTCCTGAAGGTACACTAGCCCCAGACCATTCAAGGCCTTGAAGGTTAATACAGAACTTTGAATCTGAGCCAGTACTCAACCTGGCGCCAGTCAGCTGGCAGAGCACTGGTTGAATATGTACTTTCAAAGAGGTCCCTGTAAGGACCTAAGCCACTGTATTCTGGACCAGTTGTAACTTCCTGATCAGTTTCAAGGGTAGGTCAACATAGAGGGGAACCTGGAAGTGATCACTGCATTGATTACTTTGGCAAGGTCAGAGGGAGACAGGAAGGGGACCAGTTGCCTGGCCTGGCGCAACTGTAAAAACGCCAGTCTGGCAATGTTTGTGACCTGGGCCTCCATTGATAAGGAGGTATCCAGGATCATACCTAGATTCTTGGTGGTTGGCTCAGGTATTAAAGGTGCCCTATCAAGAGCCAGGAGATGGCACCCCAATCCTGAATCACCCCTGCCCAGCCAGAGAACCTCCATCATTTGTGGATTCAGTTTCAGTCAGCTCTGTTTTAGCCATCCAACCACAGCTCCAATTCTTCAGCCAAATTAGATGGGGTGGTATCCAGCTGGCCATCCATTAACAGATATAGCTGGTTGTCATCAATGTATTGATGGCAACCCAGCCCAAACCTCCATGCCAGCTGGGTCAGAGGGCACATACAGATATTAAATAACACCAGAGAGAGGATTGCCCCTTGAGGAATTCCACACACCAAAGGATGGCATGAGGACATCCCCTCTCCTAGAGCTACTCTCTGTCCCTAACCTTGGAGAAATGAGGCAACCCCTCATACTTTTATGTTGGCGAGGCAGAGGGCCAGAAGATCATGCTGTTTTCGAACAACAACAGCAGTGCCAACCAGTGTTCCCTCTAAGCTGAGTTAATGTGAGCTAGCTCACAGTTTTTTAGCCTCTGGCTCACATATTTTTGTATTTGCTCAGGAAGGATGGCTCCAGAGCAAACTAATTGATGCAGCAGCCAAATCGCTTGCTCACGACTTTAATGCCAGTAGCTCACAAAGTAGAATGTTTGCTCACAAGATTCCATGGCTTAGAGGGAGCATTGGTGCCAACCCTCTTCAATCCAGCTGTCTAAGGTCATCTGTCAGGGTGACCAATGCCATCTCTGTCCCATGACCATCTCTGTCCCATGACCAATGCCATCTCTGTCTCATGACCAGGGTGGAAACCAGTCTGAAACAGATTCAAGGCTGATGTGTCCTCTAGGAAACCTGCTCAGCCACCACTTTCTCAATTACCTTACCCAGAAACTTGGGCACAAGTGACCCTTTTCCATGAACCAAATACAGTGTTATCCTGTGCACCAGCCAGTTTGAAAAGAATCATAATAAAAATAATTAATGAAGTGTGGAAGCTCCTGTTCCTTTTTTCCTCTTGGGCTGCGGCCACACGGGACTTAAATGTGGGAGGAAGGGCAATTTCCTCCCGCATTTAAAGGGGCCGACCAGATGGCCAGCCCCTCGTCCCGAGCCGAAGCGGGCTCCAATGCGGGTTCCTCCCGCATTTTCAAGACCCCGGGAAAATCAAGTATTTTCCCGGGTGTTGCGGGAGGAAACCGCATTGGGAGCTATCTGGACAGCCCTCTCTCACATGCATTGTGAGAGCAGGGCTGTCCACATAGCCCTGCCGGCCATTTCCCCCCCCCCCCTTTTACACTTGGGCGCATGGCTATCCATGCGCCCAAGTGTAAAAGGGTGAAAAAAACAAACAAACCCCAACTTACCCGGGCGGATGGCGGGTCAGAGGCCGCCACCGCCGCTTTAAGTGCTCCTGGGGCCGCCTCCGCCGCCTCCACCAACCTCTGAAGCCGGCTCTTCAGTGGCGGCGGCTGCCGCCACCGTTTCCTCCACCGCCGCCGCCGCCTCCACCTCGGCTGCCCCCGCTTCTGCCGCTGATGCGGCCGCCGCCGCTCTTCCCGCCGCGGCCGCCTCTTCAGCGGCCGCGGCCGACGATCCTGAGGCCACAGGGGTTGGGATGTATAGACATCCCAACCCGCTGTTTAAAAATGTGGCCCCTTTAAATCCGGGAGCCCTCCCGGATTTAAAGGGGCCGTGTGACCGTGGCCTTAATCTCTGGCTCAAAGCCTTATCAAATGCTGCAGTAAGGAACTGGCAAGCTCTGCAATGCTAATGGACTGAAATCTCAACCAGGTTGTTCATTCCTTGCTGTTTCCCCCACCCCTGCTATCAAATACTGAGGGTACTAGTGAAGCACCAGTTTGTTAAATTTTAGAAATGATCGTCTAAGAAAGGAATTTTTGTAGCAAGGATATTTTAAGTGGATCTAAGGTTTTGTCATGCAAAAAAAAAATCAGAGAAAATTTTATTTCTTGGGCTATATTAGTTATTAAGCAAAAAGAGAAACAAACCCTGAAACAGGGAAAAGTCATTTTAACAAATATTTCAGTGTTTTTTGGGGGAAGGGAATCACATTTAGTTCTGTCATTTCTACCAAACTTTATATCTCCAGAGCATGAGAGACACTGTGGTGTAGTGATTAGAGCATCAAATTAGAAACAGGAAGGCTTGGATTCAAATTCTCATTCATCCATGAAGCTCACTTGGTGACCTTGGAGCAATCATTTTCTCTTAGCCTAATATCTTTCCCAGGATTATTGTGAAGATCCAGTGGAGGGCAGGAAATCCATGTATGCTGCTCTGAGCTCCCTGAAGGAGGGGCAGGATAAAAAATGACATTCTGGTCTCATGGTTTTATGGGCTTTGAACGTGCCTTCATTACTCTGAACAACAGAGTACCCTGATAGAACAAACCAAGTGTCCATCTAATCTCAGCAATTATCAGCCAACCTGAAGAAGCTCACTCACAGGTGTTTGTCCTCAGCACCTGGTATTCAGGGACTAATATTCACAGGTCTGTCTTGTACATAGAGCTACTCAGATTTGTTCTTTCTTCATTAGGAAGGTGCTGTAGTCCCATGATGAGACAAACCAGAACAGTGCAAAGAAGTCCTGGATTGCCCACATTGTTTCATCTATGACTAAAAATCCATAAGGTGAACTTCAGATTCTGGCTCAGCCTGGCGTTTCACTGTACAGTATAGGAATGTGGAACTTTACTAATCCTGATCAGCCTATCCTCTCAGGCAGACTGTAGTGAGGAAGCATGACAAGAAGTAGCAATGTGCTCTGAACACTGACCACCCAATCCCATATATCATTGCCCAGAATTAAAGTTCATTACATCTCACTGAACTTACTACTTAGTAAGAATCAGGGCTCCGTTGGGGCCGGAGCGCACCGGAGCGCGCCGGAGCGCCACTCCGGGAGAGAAGGGGCCGGGGGGTGGGCACATAACAAAGCGCCGCCCCCCGGCAGAAAGCCTCCCTTGCCCTGTTGCTTTTCCCGGGGCTGCGGCTGGCCGCCGGCCCCGCTCCAGAGCCCCCTCCCTCGCCCTGTCGCCCTTCCCGGGGCCGTGGCTGGCCGCCGGCCCCAACCCAGAGCCCCCTCCCTCCCCCAGTCACCATTCCCAGGGCCCAAGGGAGGGAGAAGCCGGGCCTGAGTGGCTTAACACCACTCAGGCCCAAGCAAGGGGGGGAGGGAAACGCCAGCCCTAGTGGAGGGAGAAGCGCCCCTCCCTCCCTCCCTTCTCTCCCCCCACCTACCTACCTACCTACCTGTTCCTTCCTTTCCCCCTTCCTTCCCCTCTCCCTTCCTCCCTCCCTCTCCCCTTCCTTCCTTCCTTCCTTCCTTCCTTCCTTCCTTCCTTCCTTCCTTCCTCCCCCCCTTCCTCCCCCCTTCCTTTCTTCTCTCTCTCTCCCCCCAACTACCTACCTACCTTACTGTTCCTTCCTTCCTTCCTTCCTCCCTCTTTCCTTCCTTTCTTCCTTCCCCCTCCCTCCCTCCCTCCCTCCCTCCCTCCCTCCCTTTCTTTCTTTCTTTCTTTCTTTCTTTCTTTCTTTCTTTCTTTCTTTCTTTCTTTCTTTCTTTCTTTCTTTCTTCTCTCTCTCCCCCACCTACCTACCTACCTTCCTTCCTGTTCCTTTCCTTTCCTTTCCTTCCTTCCTTCCTTCCCCCTCCCTCCCTCCCTCCCTTCTTGCCTTCTGACACACTGCCCATGACGTCAGGGATGTGTGGCCTTTTGACACTTCCGGTGACGTCAGGGGGTGTGGCATATGCAAATGAGTTATGCTAATGAGCTCCTGCACCTCTTTTTTTTACGAAAGGACCCCTGGTAAGAATGATTAGAAATATAGTGGTAAATAGTATAGGTTGCTAGGCCTTTCAGTTTTTATATGTACTCTTCCTAAGATTGCCTTGGAATACTAGGATTCCTTTGCCTACAAACACCGGCTTGGATCCCAAAGAGGATGGTCACAGGTGGGAAAGGGGAGAGTCTGACCATTCCACCTTCACGTGGTAAATGGGGAATCCTTTTCCCCCAAGGAACAGCATTTTGGGGGGGGGGGGATTTCAGGGTACTGTTGGAGTGGGGAAGCAATCCATTTCCACTATAGAAATCTCTTCTGTCTATACAAATCCCTCGGTGGAACCAAGCCAGTACTGGGATGGAAGGAGAAAACTAGCCAGATTCTCATTTCTTTCCTCTCTGGCACATGAGCACACTTGACTTCTCGCCCAGATGGCACACAGGAAGGAGAAGAAAGTAACAGTTTCCTCACAATTAGCTGATTAATGTGTTTTTGCATGAATGAGAAGCACAGGTATATGATATCTTCGGGCATCAGGGGAACCCTTTAAAACTGCCCTTGAAGGTTGAGTTAGGTTGAGTATGAAAGGAAACACACCCCACAGACAGGAAAACAGACAGGAATTATAGATAGTAGCTAGGATTGTATATCTATGGTACAGAACACCCACAAGGGCCCTGATGGAATTGCTGTCACCCCCACCGCAATCTGAAGACTGGTTCATCCATCTCCCTCTCCAGTTAAAGGACAGCAGCGCATGGATAGGTCTCTTCCTGCCAGGCTAGAGAAGCAGAGATGTCTGTGCTAGATGGACCAGTGTTCTCAGTAACTGAGAAGGCAGCTTCATGCATTCAGATGAGGGATACATCCTCCCATTAAATTCTTATCAACTGTTTAGATTTGCACCAGAATCCCTGTTGTACATGCCCCAGTCTCATATGTGAAATGTCTGGTCACAAGGGACAGAGCCTTTCCTGTGTTGGCACCTGACATGTAGAACACAGTCTCTGCAGCTGTTTGTCTGGTGCCTACCATCTTTGGGTACTTAGTGGGAACATACTAATTCTCTTATGCTTATGGCAATTAACAGAGTTGGTTGTGGTATTTGTTTAATCTCTTTTTATCCCCTTAAAATTCTGCCGCTAGGGGCTTTGTGATTACTATATTTTTTCTGCTCTTATTGTTGAAGGCTGTTTGACTACTGTGTCACTTATGGTGGTTTGAACTTTGTGGTAAACTGTTTCGTGAGCCTTGGGCTTTGAGGCAACTTTGAGCTATTTCAAATGGATGAATACATGTGTTACTAACAACAGTGACCCCAGCAAGAGCTCCCAGAAACTGTGAGTAAGGCAGCCAAATTCTTTCTTGGTGTGTTTTGCTAGGGAAATGGTAACATTTTTATTGGGAGGAACAATACACACACACACACACACACAAAGGTATTTATGCACACACACAATCATGGATGGATACAATTTAAAAATACTGCTCTAGGAAAATAGAAAAGGACCCCCTCCATCCCACCTCCAGAGATGAAACCTCTGGAAGGATAAAACAAGGTGACTCAGTCTAATGTGGCACTAGAGGAAGTGTTTGGAGGAGGAGGGTCTGGGGTTGAACAGGAATGCTGGCCAAGACTGATTGCTTTTCTAGTGGCTGTAAGGATAGAATTAATTTTGAATTGGAAAGGAATTATGTGAACTGCCTGGCATTCAGTGGGATTGTCATAGTTTTTCACTTATAAATGTACAGGCCCTGATTAATGTTAAAGGCTCAAAGTGACAAAGACAAGTATTAATGTAAAGACTGTGGGTTGTAAATCAATAGTTTAAATAAATGATTTGAACTGTTCATTATGGAAACTTCATTCTGAGAATAATTATATGTCTAAAAGTCAAAGTGAGATTTAAGTCCTCTGTTGATCTACAGAGATTTGGCAGGCATCATACATACTTAATCAGTCACAATGTACCTCTAGGCTTTAGATTGTAACTTCCCTTTACTGTGGAATACAGTAAGTGATGTGTGTTTGTTCAAATTAGTTCATCCTACTGGCAATAGCTGCATTTGTAACAGTGGCTGCTGAGGGCTTGCTGGGAGCATACCCAAGTGTCCAATTTTTGCAAGTCCATTAAGAACTCAAAGGACAACACTGGTGCACCACAGAATTTCTCTGGGAGAAGACTCCAGTGATGGACAGAAACCAGTCAGCAGCAACTAGTCTGTGATAGACATTTAAAAAGTCTCCTAAGAATATCTCAGATTTGAATTACATATCTGAAAGTATGCATCAGATGACAAACTGAGATATTTGCAGGTTCATATTAAACAAATTGAGGGTTTAACTCATGTGAAAGTGTCCAGTCTGTTTCACAATCACATATTTACTTATTTATTTACATTATTTATAGTCTATCCTTCTCACTGGGACTCATGGGCGATTACATAGAGTAAGTCAATACAGTCAACAGGATGGGACAGTCAATAAACTATGAAATAGGATTTGCATTGTAGAACCAATCAGAAATCTTTAAAAAACCCCACTAAAATTGAAGCAAAACATAAGTATTAACAAGTTAAATAAAATGATGCAAGATTACTTAGGAGGATCCAACTATACACCATACTGTAGACTATAGTCCCTAATAATATGTCCAAGCAACACTGTAAATCATTTGTACAGTGCTATCCTGTTATCCACACAGAGAAGCCCTCTTGAATAATTCAGTTTCGCACAATTTGTGGAAGGAGTGGGAGCCTTCCTGACCTCCTCAGGCAAAGAAGACACATGTATGGGCAGTTGTTGACTTTGCACATTTGTAAGCTAGCACCTGCAGAAGGCTATGCTCTGATGAGTGAAGCTGTTGTGGTGGGTGCATTACTTTTTTGGGGGAAAGGGTCTGGTAAAGTCTATATTGTTTCCATATTTGACAAGCACTGAACAGTATAGTTCATACTGAAAGAGCTGCTCTCCACACAAAGATTCCCTAAGTTCTGCCTCATAGAAGTGGATCCCGATCCAACCATCTTATGAAAATGCCTTTCTTAGCACTATGGATCACCCCAGAGTGACGAGGCCTCCCAAGTTTTGTCTTCCTAGTATGAACCCTACATGGACCATCATATATGCAAGAGATCAGCATGGAAGATAGTTATCCTTATTAGATTTAGCATGGCCTTCAAACAGCGTTAGAGAACTATAAACTTTTTGTAGTAATAATATTCCCATTCTCCTGATTTTAAAGAACAGAAATTGTATATACAGAGATAGTCTTCTAAATAAGAGTTTTATGGTTGAAATCTATAGCATACTCCACTTTCTAAGTAAGGCTCCCTGAACTCAGTAGAACATATTTCTGCGTAAACATATTTAGGGCCACATACACAGTAGGCTTCTTGCCATATTCACATGAAACTTTTGACTTTAATAGGATCTGCCTGGGGAAAGCAGGTCAGAGACAATCACTATTCCCCTGTGTTTCAGACTACATATGATTATGGTTTAGATGCTCTACAACTTGCCATAAGACACATTGCTATATGTGATGAAGCACAGGCAACAGAGACCCCAGCCACCCACCTGTTGGACAGCTGAATGTAAATACAGAAATTCCAGAAATGATGGTGACTGTTGATGCCTTAAGTCAGAAGAATCAGCTCTTGCCTGAAAATGCTTATATAGGGAGCAGGGTGAGAGCAGGAAGGATAATTGCAGTGGGAGGCTGGTTCTCAGACACATGAGCGGATCCTTGGTGTAGAACAGCCCTTTCCTGGTGCAAGTGTCATAGACTGGTGCAACAGTCATAGACTGTTAGGATGGCCAGCCCCCTCGTGGGAGTGGAAGATGCCCTGCCCCATCTTCTACTTTCCTGCTGCTGCCCTGACTGTTGCCAGGAGAATTTTTTTTTAATGGTCATCAGGGCCATGGCATATGGACACTTCTTGGGAAAACCCAGAAATGATACCAGTCCTCTGTAGGAATTGTTGGAAAATGCTTTTTCCAGAAGTGATGCCCCATTGTCCCCATCCCCCCCATCTCCTGTTTGCAACCCTTGGCTGAGTAATGGGCAGTATCTAGCCAACAGCTCACAAAGGCCATAAACAAGAGGAGACACTAAGCACAGTGCATTTACAGCATGCAGAAAAAGAGGCCAATGACAAGGTAAACCTGTGATACAGCTGTTTAGTCTGCTGTCTGGACAAGAATCTCACACTTCTTGAGGAGACCAAGATTCAGGGGCTCCTCTGAGGATGCACACAAACAAGGGAATGCTATCATCTAGTTACAATATATATATACATCTGGATTGGGGTGGGACGGTGGTGCTGCTGTTGTTAGACCTGTCGGCAACGTTCGACACGGTCGATCACCAGTTGCTCGCCCACTGCCTCGCCAGCACAGAGATTCAGGGGCTTGCCTTGCAATGGCTTGTCTTTATTTATTAATAAATAAATATTACATATATTGAGGAGTCAGTCTCTGTACTTTTCTGTGAATCTTGGCCCTTACCCTTCTTATATTCTAATAGTGAAGTCAGGATATTTTTGGATACTTAAATTTGGTAACTGGAGCTCTGAATTGGCAAGACAGATCTTCCTACAAACCTGAAAAGGTCCCTAGGTTTGCAGAAAAATGTGAAATCTAAAAACAACACACTGGGCAGCTTAAAAAAATCCAAAAATTATAAAAGGAACGCCTGTAGCTTTAAGCAACATATTCCCTCAATGGCTGTTGCTAGGCAACCACAGTATTCCAGGCTTCAGTTTCTCTGAGTAAAAAAGGCAGGGCCTATTTTGGCCTTTGAGGGAGAACTTTTTGGGGCCAGGGTTGGCCTAGGGTTGTTAGCTCCAGGTTGGAAAACTCCTGGAGATTTTGGGGGTAGAGTCTGAGGAGAGCAGGGTTTAGGGAGGGGAGAGGCCTCAGCTGAATATAATGCCATACAAGTCCACCCTCCAAAGCAGTCATTTTCTCCAGGGGGACAGAGCTCTGTTGTCTGGAGTTCAGTTGTAATTCTGGGATATTTCCAGGTTCCATCTGGAGGTTGGTGAGCCAAGGCCTGGAAGCAATCTCTGGGTGACTGGATACTGTCTGACTTGCATGACTCAGCTAGGCCTAGCTGTTTGCTACTATTCAACTGCAGCCACCCTATGAAAGCCAGTGTGGTGTAGTGGTTAGAACTTTAGAGTAGGGTATCTGAGACCCAGGTTCAAACAACCTCTAGCTGTGGAAACTCAGGGAGTGATTATGGATCAGTAGCATACTTTCAGCCTAAACTACCTCATGGGGTTGTTGTGTAGATAAAAAGAGAATAATGTAATATGCTTTGATCCCCACTGTGGAGAAAGTTGTGGTATAAATGAAGTAAATAAAGAATAAATATAGCTGAATATTGGAGGCAGATAAAAGGTAAGTTGGTGAATGGTTTAGAAGGAGAGAATGAGGTAGAGAAAGGATGTGGGGATTGCAAAAAGGAGGGAAAGAAGTTAGGAAATTCCTAAAAAAATGGGGGGGGGACCTGGGGAGAGCGGTGTTTGAGGACCAGATGGACCTCAAAGGATTATATTGCCATAGACTCCACCCTCCAAAGAAGCCATTCCCTTCAGAGGAACTAGGGTTGCCAGCCTCCAGGCAGGGAATGAAGATCACCCGGAATTATAGCTGCTGTCCAGATGACAGAGATCAGTTCCCCTGGAGAAAAGGGCTGCTTTGGAGGATGGATTTTATGACATTATACTCTGCTGAGGATGCTTTTTTCTGCATTTTTCTGGAAATCCCAAGGCTCCACCTCCAAATCTCCAGAGATTTCCCATCTTCAGTCTGGCAACCCTAAGGCAAACTGTAATTAGGAAATCTTTTATGATTCCAGATCTCCAGCTCCCATGTGGAGGTTGGCAACCCTAGAATGAGAGAAGGAAGCTGTAAAAGGGGAGAGGCTATGGGGGCTTTCAGGAAGAAGAAACAGGAAATAGTGGGAGAGGGGAAAGTGAGATGCCTCCTGCAAGTCCTTGCGGGTTCCTACTGGTATTTTACAAAAAAGTCTTATTTGTTTTAGTAGGGTTTGGTAGAGTGGGGTTTAATATTTTCAGTTGGAAGTGACCATATTCAGAAGAATTGACAGACACTTGAAATGACTCCATAAGAATTGGAGTTTGCAAATGGGTATAGTTTTTGCTACAGTTTGCTTTAAGATTTTTTAATAAAGTGGTCTTGAGTTAATTGATAGAGGGACTGAAATGCAGTGCACACAGGGTGTCAATATTCCATCCATATCTGTAATGTTTCACCTCCTCAAAGTGTGAGGAGAAATCCTAATAGCCATAGGAAGTTCTTTCTTCCTTCAGAGAAGACCAGAATAAATTCTGGATTACACGATGGGGAGGCGGTCTTTGTGTAAAAAGGAGTCATTGTGAGAAATCGATATTTGTGCCCAAGTGATTCATGTTAATTAATGTTCCTGCATTTAATAATAACAGAATTAATATTGATCAGTCCCTTGCTATAAAATGTTGCCTTGACATCACTTACTGGAAATAGCAAGTTTCTGGATGACCATGGACTTTTAATAGGTTACCATGAGGAAAAGAAGACAGCTGCCTATAATTTCAGGAACATGAGTTATAGTTGGCTTTAATCTGCCTAGAATAAATAAAAATATTCACATACAAAATTGAATCAAAATTCCTTGCATTTTGTGCAAAAATTTCAGACGTACTGGAAATGTTTCCCTGTTTGGCCTTTTCTTTTCTTTTTTGCCCCTTAGAAAGCTGCTTATTCTTTTTGTCACCCTTATTCTCCAGTTGCTTTCACTTGCCCTCAGTGATGTCATCATTTGGCCAAATGGAATTGATTACATAGTGTTGTGGTGTCTTCAGATTCAGTATGTCCCTGACTGGGTGGGACCATCCAACTGAACTGTTCAGAAAGGAAGAATAACTCTAAGAGGAAGCAAGGTTTTTTTTTTGCTGATAATTGTTTTGAGATTTAAACCCTGCCATATAATTTCACAGAAATCTTTAGATGGCCGAAAAGCAGTTTGAAAAATATGTCTGAAGTAACAGCTAAGAGGTCTGTGGTAGTATTAAGTATCAAAAAGGGGAATATTCATAGTCAGTGGTGGGAGGTGATCAACATGGTTGTTTACATGTACCAATAGGCACTCTGTAGCTGTTCCACAAGCACATCTCTTCATTTGTGGAAGGCGAGTTAGCAGCAGGAAATTGTCACATGGAAAAGGATACGGAGGATCTGTGAATAACTGGATTGGTCACTTTCTCCAGCCCACTAAATTGACAAGTTTTCTATCTGATAACAGAATATTACTCATTGTTTTGTTCAATTGGTTAAAAAAGACTATTTCAAATGAATGAGAATACTTGTATACATACCAAACAAATAAAGATTTCTTTCAGACACAAATAAAAAGGGCTTTCACTTATTGTAAAATATAAATTTACAATCAGATCTGAGGTGGGCCAGACACCAACTGGAGATAGTCTCATCCATGCTAGCATCAAATGAATGCCCACAAATGAAATGCATTTTCATAAATCATTTTAAAGTCATATTCCCAATACACCTTCTGCTAAATAATGAATACTTAAAGCAAGATTGCTAGGCATACGGCTTGGATGCGAGATCTGGCCATAGAAGAAGTTTATGAGACTGCCTCCTTCTGTTACTACTGCTCTGCCGATCCTTTGTCATGCTGCACTGGCATTGCTTTAAATATCACCTCCTACTAGTTAACACAGTGGGGGCAGACAGTCTGGATGAGATGGTAAGAGACCTGGGCTGGCAACTTAGAAGATCAGAAGGGGTGGGTTGCAGTTGCTCCAGAATAAAGAATTGGCCAGGGCTACAATACTGGAAGTGCAGTGCTATATTTTTGGAATAAAAACAGTACATCCAAAGGGAAAAGGTCGTCAGATGTCCATTTAAGCTGAAGACAGAATAATTTATCCTGAATGATGCACTTTCTGGATGTGGGTAGCATTTCCATATCTGTGCTTCTGGCAAATACGGTCAGTATTTAACCCAGCCTGCTTTCCCATATTAATCATCTGCTTTTTAGCATAATTGTCATTTCTCTTTAACATAGTAGATTAATGATGTCATCCTAAGCAGAGTTACACCTTTCCAGACTGACAGACTTCAGTGAGAAGGGTGTAATGCTGCTAAGGATGATGCTGTAAATACAACTCACTGAGACAGAGCAGTTAAATCCTGGTAAAGCAGTATCTACCTTCTCAGTGAATATAAAGGGGGGATTTGTGTGTATTTGGTATTGCAGTTGGTACTTGTACTGTTTTACACTGACTGTTTTCAGCAGAAAGCAGATACAGAATTTGCAAATTACTGCACTAATTTTGTGACACAGTGGTAGTATGCCGAATTCATACATTTGCTGGTTTGACTTGAACGGTTCATGTGGGTTCTTTTAAAATGAGGAATTAAAATATGATTGTCAAGCATGTTTTGTTTTAAAGAAATTTGACTGGAAAAACAAAATAGATTGCTGCGTTAAGGAGAAATAACATAGATGGAAACAAAAAAAAGCATTAAATGATTGGGAAGAGACCATGGCTCTGTGGTAGAGCATTTATTTTATACACACAAGACCCCAGGTTCAGTTCCAGGTATCTTTAGTCTCCCTGACCTGGATAGCCCAGGCTAGCTTAGTCTCGTCAGATTTTGGAAAGCTAAGCAGGGTTGGCCCTGGCTGGTATTTGGATGGGAGACCAGGGTTGTGATATGGAGGCAGGCAATGGCAAACTGCCCCTGAACATCTCTTGCCTTGAAAACCCATGTGGTCACCGTAAGTCAGTTGTGACTTGATTGACAGCACTTTCCACCACCACTAGTTAAAAGGATCAGGTAGCAGATGATGTGGAAGACCTTGACCTGAGACCCAGGAGAGCTGCTGCCAGTCAGTGTTGAATACAGCCAGGTTTTCACTCAGTCTCACCTTAGTTCCATCCTCTCTACAGTCCCTGTTCCAAAAAATTTACGTCTATTAACATCCCAACTTAGCCTATTTGGACCCTTCCTTCTTTTCTCCCCAGCAGGCAAGGTGGTTGGATATAACCCAGAGTAGTCAAAACTGACCTTCACAGATCATTGGTAAGGTTCACTGAAGCCTGTTAGTCAGGGTTTGGAGATTTGCCTTGCTCAAGCAGGAACATCATTGTGCCTACTCCAATTTTTAAAAATAAAGCATGACACTTGTATGGGGCCAGGGCTGAGACTAAGCACCCTAGGCAATGGGAGATGCTTTTGGAGTGGGAAGTTAACCTGTCTCCAAGGAATGGGCACTCAAGAAACAGGATTAGCTGGTTGCCCCATGGAAACAAGTAGGAATATCTAGGTTTCCCTTCATTTTTTAATGATTGTTTTTATTTTTATGACTACAACACCTAAAAACACTACAATACCTAAAAACCTATACTACACTAAGGTATACAGAAGCCAAAAAGAAAATTTTACTGTAATGTTTCTGCTTTAAACTGTTCAAGGAAAAAGTTTAAAATAAACAAGCCTTTTAAAATACTAACATTCTAGCTTAAAGGCTTCCATTACATAAGTGACTGAAATTCGGAATGAGTTATACAAACAAAACTTTCAACAAAAACAGCTTATTTCCCCCAACAAATACAGCTTTCCCCCCTTCCTTCCTCTTTGGGGTTTTGGTGCAGCTTCCCCCAAAGCAGAATCTGACTCTTCATCTTCAGAGCTTTTACTTCCCGAGGTGTCTGAACCGTCCAGACCATAAATGCTCTCTTGTAAATCCAAAGAGTCCTCTGGAGGATTTTTATCTTTCCCTTCTTTGCAACAGTCCAAAACTTTCTTGGCTTTTGCAGCTGAATCAATTCTTTGCTTCTTCTCTTTGAAGTTGAAAACCACGCCTTCTGGAGTGAGCCAACCATACATGATACCTTCTGTTTGGAGAAACGCTGTCAGACTTTTATAGGGCTTCCTCTTCTTCCTAATTTCAAATGGAATATCCTTTAGCACTTTAATATCCTCTTCTTGGATCTTCAGGGCATTTCTATTTGTGGCCTTGAGCACCACTTCTCTGGTTGACTTTTTAGAAAACCTCACCATAACTTCTCCAGGCAGATTTTTCTTCTTTACAAATTCAGGATAGGTCCTATAGACCATATCCAAATCACTTTGTATTTGATCCACTTGCAAGTCTGTCATTGGAGCTATTGCCTCACTGAGAATCTTTTTGAGGTTTCCCTCCTTTTGTTCAGGTATGCCCTGGAATCTCAAAAAGAAAGCTCTCTCCACCTGAAGTTTCAGCAAGTTATCTTTATCAGAAATCCTTTCCTTTTCCATCATGTTCAGCTTTAAGTCCGTCTTTTCTACTTTGGTTTTAATCTCTGCCAGCCCTTTTTCTGTCTGCTCAGACCTCTTGTTTGCCTCTGTCACCTGTTGTTGCAAAGAATCCAGCTTAGAATTAATAGTATTCAGCTGATCCATCAGAGGGAACAGAGCTATTACCAATGTAGCAGTCAGGTCTGTACTAGACTCAGACTTTGTTCCTGGAAGAGTAGATTGAGTTTTGGGAGAGGGTTTTAGTTTGCCCGCTATCTTTTCTCCCCATCCAGTCATCCTTTCTTGTTTACATTTACTAAAAAGTTCCCTTTAGTTAGTCAAAAGTCTTTCTTGTTTCTTAAACTGCTTCAAAAATCACTCATTCCTTCTTCAGCCACTTTACAGCATTCAGCTTCTCTGTGGCTCAGATTCTTTAAGAGGAGGTGGGGGGGATTTAAACTTTAATCCCCCTTTCGCTTTGAGTTTAACAACTCACCGCAGATAATCTTTCAATGGTAAAAGTTGTTACTCACAGGTCACCATGTGTTCCCAAAAGAGAATTCTTCCTTGCTGCCCGCTGGCTTCTGCAGCCATCCGGTGTGCACCCAATCTTGCCTGGAGGCTGCAGCAGCAGCTGAACCTATAGAGACAGGCGGGTGCCTTGATCTTGGGATCGCCATCCTGGAGAAAAGCTATCCCCAAGCGCCTCAGGCAGGGTCCCCCTACAAGGGTCCCTGGGGGTCTGAAGCCTGTTCGGAAACCTTTTCAGTCCGCTGGGTCCAGGTCACATCTCCTGGAGCTTCAGGAAGATGCGCCCGCCATGGAGTCACGAAAACCGGAAGTCTAGGTTTCCCTTCAGAGCCAGTGATTAAGAGTGGTGGATTCTAATCTGGAAAACCGGATTTGATTCCCCACTCTTCCACATGCAACCAGTTGGGTGACCTTGGGTCAGTCACTGTTCTCTCAGAGCTGTTCTCTCAAGACCTCACTTAGCCCTACCTACCTCAAAGGGTGAGTGTTGTGAGGAGAGGAAAATAAGGTGATTGTAACCCACTCTGAGACTCCAAGTGAAGGGCAGGGTATAAATCCAACTCTTCTTCTTCATTGTTTTTATCTGCTACACATTTTTATTAGATTTATTTTATTTCTTTATTTAGATAATTTCTAGTCTACCTTTTCACATAATATATGGTCCCAAGGCAACAAACATCAGAACATCAAAACTATTTCATTTATTAACAACTTTTCAAAACATTAAAAATAAATTTCCCTGGGGAGAGAGTTCCAAAGTTTCGGTGCCACAACGGAGGAAGCCCTTTCTCAGGCTGCCATCTATCTAGCCTCAGATGGTAGGGTAACCTGAAGCAGGACTTCTGAAGATGACCAGAGTTATAGAGTAGGTTCATATGGGAGTAGGCTATCCTTTGATGGATTATAATAGGGCTCGGTCCTTGCATCAGTTTGGCCATAATTAGGGACAGCAGATATGGTTTGGATTGTTAGACCATAGCCAGAATTCTACTGCAAAACTAACCCCTCTTTTCCATATGTGGCCAGATGGGTTGCAAAGGGGACACTATTGGTGTTCAGTAGCTTCGGCCCTTAGTTGCCTGAGCACAATTTTGGATATGTAGACAAAATCAGCAGAAGCACCAGGCAAGTTTGGATGCTGAGTGAATTTACCTACAACTCTGGAAGCCATTAGAGGCTATCTGTTAGAAGTCCACACATAAAAGGGGGATGCTCTATTTAATCTTTTAAAATGTAGATCAGCCAACAATACTATTTAGATTAACTCTTAAATAGTGTCCTGTGTTTTACTGTAGGGCAGTGCAGGAACAAACTAGCTTTTTCCCCCTAACTTGCATCTTTGCTTGCTGATTGTTCTTTTGTTATGCTGATGAGTTAGAATGATTGACTTGATGTCTCCTCAACTGTAAATTAGGCTACGAAAGGGAAGTGAGTTAATCAATAGTTTTCAAATGTTTGCTCAAACAATACCAAGCTTGGTATTGGTCTACTGTAAATAATCCAATGGCAAATCACCTCCGAATGCATCTTGTCTTGAAAAGCCTATGGGATCATCATAAATCAGTTGTGACTTGATGGCAAAATACATAAATAAATAAGTGTGTGTGTGTGTAGACATCTGCACACTTCACCTTATAAAACACTGTTATGTGAATTGGTTCACTTAGAATGTGGGAACTAAAAACAAGATTACTAAAAGGAGGTGAGAAACAACATTTTAGGGGCCTGGATTGCCCTGGGGGGCCATGGAAGCGGGCAAGTAATCTGGTTTCTTTTCGTATGTTTGTATTTGATGTGTGTATTCTAAGAGTGCCCCCACACAGAATCGTTGTCTGGGGGCTCATGGAGAGTATCTTGCATCTGATAAATACCTATCTGTTCTCCGGTCTGTCTGGTCTGAATAGTGACTTGTTGGCCTGTCTATTTTATTTAGCTCTCAGGAAAAATTCTTAGACACTATTCTGGTTAGCTTAGACCCAAGCACTGTGATAGAGAAAATTTTATTTCTCCTTGCTGATAAGGAATCAGTAGTCTCCTACAAGGTTGCCCTTTTTGCCTTAGCTGCCAAGAAAATTCAATCCATGTTAGTGTCCAAAGACTAGGCCAGCAAAATATTCTTTTCTATACCCAGCTGGATGAATATCAGATGGACCACTCTTATTAAATGAATTTTAATTGTTATGGAAACATAACTTTTAACAGTGTATGATAGCAATCCAGTTTTATTGTTTCGTTTACCGGTTGTTATTTCACGTCTATTCTTGTTTGTAATGACCTCTGGCTCTATGCAATAAACCCAAACTGAACTGATAGTGAGAACTCAGTAAGATAATCAAAAAAGGTAAAACGGATCTGAAAACATTCTGCTTCTCTCACAGGAAGGATGATTTGAGAGCTATGCTTATGGGTATAACACTCGGGAAAGAATGGATGCTATGACTCCTCATCGCTTTTTTCTTCCTACTCTCAAGGGATGTCGAGTCTGCATATTATAATAAGCAATCTACAACATTCTTCCCATTATCTGCACTTTGCCATTTATGAAATTCTGCCTGTTGATTTGTTTTAAAAGAGGCAATTTGAAAATTGCTATTAATAACCAATATTGAATTACACCATGAATACATATTATACAAAATTTGTTATCATTCTGTATCTGCCATAGGAAAAAAAGCCCTGGATCTAAGAATTAATGTAAGCCATTTATACTTTATGAATCCAAAATCCTCCAGGATGTCCCCAAGTACAGGAGTTTGCTTATGAATCTATGCACTTGCTAAAGGAAATGTAAAATCAAATGTAGACAGACAGCTCCCTATTGAATACATATCCACTGAGACTAGGGAACACTTGTACTTCTAGAAGGGTGTGGAATAAATTACACTTGAAAGAATAATATTCTTCAGATACACCTATTTGGGTTGGCAGTAGGCCTCGTGAGCACTTCAGGGAACTGCCATGACAACCACAGTAGGCAGGTGGGTCTGGATGTGTGCGTTCTTTGCAGAATGGCAGAAGACCAGAAAAAAGAATCAATATTTAATGTGGAAGCCACTTCAGACCCTCACATGCATAATTGATTTCCATGATGGGGCACAGACAGGCCAGAGTTGAAGCCCTACAACAAAGCTGAACAGCTAGTCCAAAGTTCTCAAAGGTCCTGCTCTTTGATATAGCACAAAATAGTATTTCACTGAAACAGCCTATATCCTGCGATTTTGAGTTTTATGTGTCCTTTGCATTTGAGTAGTTCTGTGGGTCATTTATTTGGCTTCATCCTAGGGTATAATAGAATATTTCCGGAAAGCATGAGTTAATTGGGAGACTAGACAGAAAATACCAGTGTCTGCCTTCCATCCAACAAATGTTTTTGTTATTTATCTATCTGAAAATCTATATTCCTTTCTTTGCTTAGATATTTATACTGTGCTTTCCGTCCCAATACACTTTACAACATAATTCTCCCCTCTTTTTTATCTTCACAACAACCTTGTAAGACAGGTTAGGCTGAGAGCAACTGACTGGTCCAACCTCACACAGCAAGTTTCCATGGTTGAGTGGGGATTCAAACACAGGTTTCATCACTTCAGATGATGTTGGATCAGTTATACTTATTAATGCTGTTTGTTTTATCATCACCGAAATATGAAAGCTATATATAGGTATTAGCCTTGGACATGAGAAACACTTCACATCCCAGAATTTCTAAATCTCTATATTATGGTAGTCTTATAGCATTACAGATCCATGACTCTCCTGCACTTCTCCAGTAATGTGTGGTTGGGAAAAAATAATGTAATGTGTCATTTGCTGAGTGGAGGAATAGGCCACTGTAATAGGGATGAACATTTCTCCCTATCCCATTACTTCATTCAGGATCTATGGGTTTACTCTGCCTCATGTTCCATTCCTCCAGAATTATGGTTTATGCAGCAATTTACTGATCTGCATATACATTCCTGCACATTGGTGAAGCATTACAAGAAAGAATCTTGAAAAACAACAGCATATAAACAGTCACATCAAGATGCTTATTCCCCGTGGGGGAAGAGGAACACAAATGACCAGAAGGAAATGAAACCTGTGGCAAAGTATACATGCTTGTTGATCTGACAAAATTCAGATATAATTTTAAAAAATGGAACAAGGATTGGACCCTGTAGGTAAATCTCCACCAATGTGAGAAATTTCTACCAGGATAATTTGCAACCCAAAATGATCCCTGAAATATTGCTTGTGGGGAACGGCAGACCCCCAGGACCAGCATGGGTTCAGTGTTATAAGTAGAGTTGCCAGCCTCCAAGTGAGGCCTGGGGATCTCTTGGAATTCCAACTGATCTTGAAACAACAGAGATAAGTTTCACTTGAAAATGGCTGCTTTGGAGGATGGACTCGAAGGCTGTTGTCACACACCCTAAATAATCCACTTTCATCCGCTTTCAGTGCACTTTCCAAGTGGATTTTAATGTGTGAACTGGCAAAATCCAGCTGGAGAGTGGACTGAAAGTGGATTGAAAGTGGATTATTTAGTCTGTGGAACCACATCCTATGGCATTATATCTGACTGAGGTCTCCCCCCCCCTCCCCAAATCCCCCCTCCCCAGGCTTCACCCTCAAAACCTCCAGGAATTTCCCAACCCAGAGTTAGCAACCCCAGTTAAAAGTAAAGATGCCTGCCAATTCACAGTATTTCCTTGGGATTTAAAAATATAATCTGAGAAACATACTGTCCCGCATATGAACATTTTTGCTGAAGAAAATTTTCTCCCCGACATACAGTTAAATATAAGTGATGTGATAGCATGCAACATGAACGTAACAAGGTATGAGCAAGAGGGATTTGCTTTTGACTGGTAAAGAAATAGGCTTACCAATTCACAAATTTATTACAAGATTAGCCCTTAATGCCTGATAATCACCTTGTCAAGGAAAATTTCATCTCTGTAGAAGGCAAATGAAATGCCAAGATGGGCCTTGAGCCTTGCTGCTGAGATGTCCAATATTTTCCTCAGTGATTGAGAGAAAAAGAAGAAAATCATCAGCCTCTCTGTAGCACTGCAACCAGAATAGTGTGGCAAATGCCTGGCAGTAATCATTGCAGAATTACAGTTACTGATGATACCAGTTTCCTGGAGTCTTTATGAAGCATGTACGAAAACGTAGCAATGTTCTCATTTTTTAATTAATTCAGTCGCATACACAACCCTGTTTCTTAAGTAGGGATGCTAACCTCCAGGTGAGACCTGACGATCCCTGTAGGATTACCAGGTTCTGACAACTTGCTGACTTTGGGGGGTGGGCTATCCCTGGAGGGGGCAGGGATATCCCCAACATGATGATGTCATGCAGAAGTGACATAATCATGTTAGGGAGGCAGCCTGAACTGCACACGGCGAATTCGCCTCTTGGGGTTCAGGCTTCACAGATCCCCACTTGTAAAAAGCATTTAAGGGGTCCCATTTAAATGCTTTTACAAGTAAAGATTCAGCAAAGGGAGGAAGAGAGAGAAGGTGGGGCGGCCTCATTGCCTTCCTACCCCTGGGTCTATTTGAAAAGAGGGGAGAAGAGGAGAGGAGAGGGCGGCTGCACAGATGACTACATGGTTCCTGCCTCTCCCTCTGTGCCTCCCCTCTCTTCCCCTGCCTGCCAGCTGAGCAGAGAGGAGTTTAAAGTTTAAACCCCTCTCTGCTCATCTGGCAGGTGAGGGGATGAGTGGGGAGGTGCAGCCTCCTTGACAGTGAGGGGGCCAGACATACTTCCCTGTGGAGGTTTTTCCATATTGCGGGGCTGCCACTAAAAAAGACCCTCTCTCATATGTCCATCAGGTGAACTTTTTTGATTGGTGGGACAGTCAGGGGAGCCTCTCCCTGCAATCTTAATTCCCAGGCAGGAATGTATGGGAGAGGATGGTCCTTCAGATACCCTGGTCCCAAGCCGTGTAGGGCTTTGAAGGAAAAAACCAACACCTGGAATTGGACTCAAGAGTGGATTGGTAGCCATTGTAATTGCTATAGTATCAGGGCCACATGCCACTGGTAGCTGCCCCATCCAACCAGCAGACTAGACACAGCATTTTATATAGGAGGTATTAAAGGAGGGGGTGAGATGCTGTCCTGCAAGTCCATGCGAGTCCCTCACTTGTAGATTCTAAAAGCGGACAAAATCAATCACAAGTCATGCTGCAATCAAGTTGTAATTTAAACTTCACTGATTTCAATGATTCTAACTTCATCTGAATCAAGATAATCTGCATCAACATAATACTTGGACCAAACATTTTCATTGTTTTCCACTTTCCAAAATATCACACATGCTATTTTATAATATGGGGAAGCCTTGTAATCTGTGGGAGCATGTGGATTCTACAGAATAAGGAACATTTTTGATCCTGGGATACTGTGATAAAACAACCTGCATTGTGACAAGTCTGGGTCTGGTCAAGGCAGGGATAGGAGAGTGCCTTGGAACACAATACATGGTGCTTTCAGATCCCAGGAGCAATGGTTGGATAATAATGTAATGCATAAACAAATAACTATTTAAGCATACAAAAGGCAGAATTCAATGGCTTCTTTTCTCAGTTTTCTTATTTTTCCTCTGATTAAGAATCTCAGAGACAATAGAATGAATACATCTACAGTTAATCTCATGTGTTTCAAATGTATTTGTTTGTACTCAGAAATAAGTTCCATGGAATTTACATGCACTTCCAAGTAAACATGCATGGGATTGTACTGCATATGGAATAGTGCATTTTATATATCTAACATCTGGCTTTTCATATTGCTGAAACCTGGAAAAATATCGAATCTCCCTCAAAAAGAGGACTGATAGTATCAGGTCTCAGATAATTCCTTTTATTGAACATTTAGTCTATTTTTCCCTCTCTTTGCATATCCAAAGCATTTTTGTTTCATCTCATGTGCCTTTTATACTTCTAAGAATCCCACACTTTGCTGAGCTGGCATTCTTGTATCACTTTGTTCTTGCCTCCTACAGGTACAGGGCAGACCATTTGGAAACCACGCTGCTTCTTTCAGCTCTGAGAACTAAAAGAACACAATATTGGGGAGGAGGCAATATATATAAAAAACCCTATAAGACCTAGATTCCCCCCCCCCCAAAAAAAAAGTTAGTATCAAACAATCACATTCTTTAGGACATACATTAGGTCCATCTAGGCTGCAGTCAGATGTGCCTTTAGATCCGACTCAGCTGTGAATGCCTGATGGATCTAAAGGGCATGATCAGACAGGAACATCTAGAAAAGGTCCCACAGTTCTTGGCAACCTGTGCTGCTCTGCCATAGAAGTGGAGTTAAAAGACACTGGGGAAAGTCTGGTTCTAACTGGTTCTGATGGGCCACAGATAGACTTTCTGCTGTCTGATCATGCAAGGACACTCAAGCCGTCAGGATGGACTGCCCAGTCCATCCCTACTCAGTGCCATTTCTTTTTGCTCGTTTAGTGATATGCGCATAACTGCATATGTGAGTCATAATTTATACATATGTGGGGGGAAAGGCAAAACAACAACAACAGAACATGCCATCTGATTGGGCAGTGATGGGCTGAGCCTGCAGCACCAAGGGATGTGTGATCACGTGACTCTGTTTCAATTTCCACTGGAGCAAATAGGTACATTTAACTGCAGCTCTAAAGTGCCATCTGGCTCAGCATTCTCCACTGATAAACTGCAGTGGCTGTCCCAAGGTCTCAGACCAGATATAACTATGCAGCAGAATGAGGTAGTAAAATGGACTGTGCCACTGTAGATTACGGATGAAAGATCATATTTTGGACTATGTACTTATATTGTGTCCCCGCAAAAAAAGTAATTCTAAAAAATGAGCATAGCCAACAAAAATTTTTTAAAAGCTTTCTGCTTATTTAATTACTTTTCAATATGAATAAATAAATTCAAAGATAGAACCCAACCCCTACAGTGTGAAGTTGTATAGTCTATTCTATCACCTCAGCATTCTGTGGTCTCATTCTTTGCCCTCAGGCTGAGAAAGGTCTTTTCAACACCTGCTACCTGAGGTCTGGTCTATACAGGCAGCACAGTGAGGTGACAGAATTCTGAGTGATAAAATGGGGTGTAACCAGGGGCGTAGACTTTTGGAAATTCGGGGGGGGGCGTGGGCTCCTTAGCGCATGCATGAAGTGTGTGCGCTCGCTGGGGTGATGTTCTCCCCCCCAGGAAACTGCCGCGCCTCCCCAGGCCCTTCTGAGGCCCGCTAGCCGCTGCTGCCTCTCTCTCCCCCACCGACCACCCCTTCCCTCTCCCTCTCCAGCAGCGGCGGCTGGGCCTCGGAAGGACCTGGGGAGGCACAGCGGCAGGCGCTCTGTTTTGCCAGGGGTGTCTGAGCCCCCCCCAGAAAATTTGGGGGGTGGCTCGAGCCCTCGAGCCCCCCTCATACTCTACGCCTATGGGTGTAACCACTTCAGTCTGTAGTGATTGTGAATTGAATTTTCAATCCCCCCTACCCTTGTAAAAACTCACTGCAAATAAAAATGAGCATATCAGGAAGAAAGTTTCTAAAGTCAGCCCTTCACATATTCTGCTAGTTTTCCACTTACAAAAAATTATTAAAGATGGATGTGGAATTTTCAAAAACGTAGCTCGTTACTTGCAGTTCGAAGTACTGCAGTCTGCCTGAGACAGTTTAATTGTCTCCCTGTTTGTGATGAACAGGATAGGATCTGAAAGAAACAGAGGCAAATAATATTTTATGATTTTTATTTTAAATGTGATACCTGGGTCTTTTGGCATAAAAACCTAAGAATTTTTCAGTTACTACATATTTCCCCCTTTTAGCGCGTGACCAGAGGATTAAACTCCTCTTTTGTCTCCGCACAGTTTTCATAGGGAATTTCCACTGTCTTCTGCCCTTTATTCAGGCTTAACTCAGGCCCTGACCACCCCACTCGAAAGATGCTTTTATAAGCCAGCTGAACATACCAGGTAACATGAGGTGCCTTTAGGCCACTTGCCCAATGGTTGCATTATAATCACTATGCAAGGGTTAAATGTAAAGCAAAAGGCTATCTTTGGTAATTTGTAATAATATCCCTCAGACTTGGAACTGCCTTTTAGAACAAAGGTAACTTCCTGAAAGGCCTTCAGGAAGTTACAAAAAAATGCCTTTACATAGCTTTAGAATCTAGATATGATTTCCAGCATCACAGAAAATAAATACCAGGAGACTGGTCGGTTTTATACAAGACTTTATTGAGAGAGGGGGGAAAATCCACCCACTAGCTCCCTTGCTGAGGATTACAACCAATACCCTACTGCCAAGTTTTCTGTTTAGGTAAACTATGAGAAAAGCTGTTGTGGTGTGTGTGTTTTTAACTTACAAAATAGTTCCTATCACAGGGGCACTAAGAAATGGACAGATTTCTCTGCTTAAAAGACAGCTGTTCCTTCTCAGGTACTATTATTAATATGCCCTAAGGTAATGTTTGCTCTGAAATATCTCTAATTGGAATAATTTACCCAGATCCTCTGAGAATTAGGAAACTGTTTTCATCATGTTCGCACACAGCCAAATAATTATGAGATGCCATATGGAAAAGACATCATGTGGTCTATGTATTTCTGAATGTATACTTTTGAAATAATTCCCACCGATAAGTTCCTGAGCTAAAGTACCAAAAGGAGATGAATAACAGTAGTTAAACAGTTTATAATGCAGGCTTGATCTTTATAGGTCCACCGTTTCAATGACGTGCAACCACTGCACTGATCATGGGACACAAAATGTTTCTGACAGCATAATGTTGGGCTGCAAAAGGAAAAATGCAACAAGGGGTCTGGTTCAGATGCATACAAGAACTTTTGGTCATGTCTAGGCTTCCTCAGAGCAGCTGCCTCCCTAGTCCCTACCTCGTCTGATGCTGCCTCCAATTTCTAAAAGGCATATAGTAAATATCAACAAAACACCCTGAGACTTTGGAGGTGAGACTTACTAAGGTACCTTTGTGTGCCTTCAGAGTCTCCTCATAAGCACAGCTTATATTGCAGTCAGTTCTTGCAATCACCTCTGAAACAGATACTGTTGATTGCAGAGATGGAGAAGCATGTAATGCATTCCTTCTGATATTGGTCATTTAAAAGTTGCACCTCACTATGTAGGTACAAAGAGGCAACAAATCACAAGCAATTATGTCCTTTATAATACACAACAATCAATTTAATGACCCAACCAGGACCCTGGGTAATACTGCCTCTTCTAAAAATTTAAATGATTTAGGTTTCGGACTGGGCAGAAGCAGTTGGCACCGCAATTACCTGTAACACAAATGGCTTCTGCACCGGTATAAAGACGCTCACCATTAGGAATACCTGAATTCCTGTGGGTTGGTTTTGTGCTGTAACTGAGTCCCAAATATGCCACCAATTTATCAATGATCAGATCAACTATTTGTCAAGCCATTTTTTTGGAGTTCACTGAGTGCCTAGCAATACCCCATGCATGCATGCCCAGTCAGCTTTCATGCCTGTGCATTGTGTCTCATAGTCCAATGGTGCTTCTGCACAAGCATAATTCTTTTCTCGGCAACCAAATTTAAATCATTCATGAATGTCTTGCAAAATATTTTGAGGTAGATCCTACCTTTCAGTTTCCCATTAAGTATTATGATTATAGCTGCTGTTATGAATGGGTTGGCATGGTTTTTCACAGGAGCATGGGAGTTGTAGTTTCTTACCATTTTAGCAGTTTGCAACTTTTGCCCGCCCCCCCCCCCAATAGCTGAAGAAATGTTATGCAAGGCAAGACCACCAGGTTGGATTGTGGTGCATCACTGTACTTAAACTCAGTGAAGGGGAAGAAAGGAATGGTCCTAGGAAAGCCCTTGCTATTAACTACAGCATCTCTACTCACCATTAGAGATGTGCATTTAAAAAAAAAATCATTTTAATGCCATTTAAGTATTTAAGAAAGGTCACAATTATAATTTTTTTCCAAAATTTCAGGAGTATTGGTATTGTTTCCAAGATCCAAGTTTTGGATAATGGGGGTGGGGTGGGGTGTTAAATAGTAACAGCAGTCCTGGCCTTCATCTGGACAACATGTCTCCTGCCTATTAAAAACAGTAGTGGTTGACCAGAGTCTAGTCACCGGGACATTTGGAAAATAAAAGATATCCCACCACTCATGCGAGACCTTATTACTAGCCTACTGGTAGCTGCCAAGACATCCATAGCATCCAAGTGGAAAGCTGAAAAGGCCCCTACCATCTCTGGCTGGCTCAACAAAGTCTGGGACCACTTAGTTCCGGAAAAAATCACGGATCATATCAAACATTCAGACATCTACCCAAAACCTTTTAACTTTGGGGGAGAAGTGGGGGGAGGCCACACGTACCTGCACTCCAAGCTGCAAATTTGTGGCTTGGACTGCAGGCACGTAGGGCCCACTTCTCCCCCAAAGCATTTAAAGAGTCCCTTTAAGTGCTTTGAGGGAGAAGCAGGAGGGAGGCCCTGTTCAGCTAGCTTTGCCCCACTCTCCAGATGAGCAGGCAGGTGTTCTGTGTTTCTTTTCAGAATTCCCAGCTTCTGGCAGCGGTAGGCTTCTTCAGCTCCCTGCCTTCCACTTGTCAGAATCTGCCAATTCAGCCAATGTATTAGTCAGATCTAGATTTAACTTCTTGCATGCATGTCTTTCACTATCATATGTATCTAAAGTATATTGGGACCTATGTAACCATGATGCATTGTTTCTGTCCTGGCCGGGAGGGTGACAACAATGATTTGCGAGAACAAGGAGGCCTCACATCCCTGCCTCCGCATTCCAGCTGCTCCGGCAGTAACTTCAAGGGAGGATGCCTCTCATCTCTTATCAAATGCAAAAGAACCTTGGAGCCATTGATTGTTATGTGAACTCGAAACATCTGAGGGGTCTGGTTTGGGAGAGGAAATTTACTGCTTAACACCTCACTTTTTTCCTGTGAGAACCAAACGGTCAGGACACCTTTTAACCCGCCAATTTTCCCTTAAGGGGATTGGCTATCTATGGGTAATTCAAACTCCTTGGAATGGTATAATAGACCCGCTTGTATAATTTGTCTCATCTCTGACAATAATCCGAGATGCTGTACTAATGTAGAAATAGGGAATAAAGAACTGTGGTTAACCAACCAAGATCTGATCCTTGACTACTTTGAGCAGAACTCTCACAGATTGTCAGAGATCTGTGACTGGGACTCAGCCGTTCCTGACCATGTCAGACGACGACGCGGTCCCCCTCAACCCTACCCCCGACGATGCTCCCGTTACCCCGAAGGATCCGGGGAACGGGGGTGGTGGCGGCGGAGGAGGCACCGAAGTGCCGGTGACTACGAGCCAGGGGGCTCACTACATCCCGCGCCTAATTCCTCATCAGAGCGTGACCCCCAAGTACGCCTGGAGCAAATTCGGTCGTCGGACCGTGGATTCGTGGGTACACGACCGGAAAGGGGTACGGGTTTCGCTGACTGGAGACCAGCTCGATCGAGGGAGACCGAGTTACCTCAGAGACGACCGCGAGCCGATCTACCGTGGAGAGCCGCGTCGCCCGCCTTTCGAAGGAGAGGGGACAGGTCCGTATGGGCCCGATCCGTATGGAGAGGAGCAGATAGCCCCCTTGGAACAGATGATGGGAGAGTTGCGACTTCAACTCACCGCCGAACTCCGCGAGTTGGCCCTCGATCTCCAGCACCAATTTCGAGACGCTATGAGGGCAGTGCAAGGAGCTCTCCCCGGTCAGGGGGTAGGAGCCCCACAACAGCCAGCGGCGCCCGGAGGGGTCCCGGTTCAGCCGCAGGTGCCCGCTCTGCCGGCACAGCCAGTCCAGCCGGTCGTTCCGGCCCCGGTGCCAGGGCCCGTTCCAGCACCCGCCCCGGCCCCGGTCGCTCCAGTCGTCCGCCCAGCCCCCTCCGACCCGTTGACAACCACTTTCGATGGGGACCCGGAGAAGCTGCGTTTCTTCATGCTGGAGATAGAGAGATTCCTGGACAGCTGGGGCCACCTCTATCCCACCGAGAAAGAACGGATTGGTTACATCGGTTCCAAGCTGAAAGACACCGCCAGCGACTGGTATGTGAGCCTGCACGACACCCCAGGACCTGAGTTGCGTTCCTTGAACAACTTCATGTGGGCCCTCCGCCATCAGTTCGAAGACCCCCTGGGCGAGGAAAAGGCCCGTAATCAACTAAGGAAGCTGTTCCAGGGGAGATCGAGGGTGAGGGATTACACTGACAAGTTCAGGCGCATCGCGGCCAAGATCCACGGATGGCCGGAGGAGTTATTCATGGAGAAGTATTGGGAGGGCCTGAACCCGGAGATCTACGAAACCGTGCTGTTGGGGGGCCGTCCGGGCACATTGGCCACCTGGATGAGAGCCGCCATCGACATGGAGGAGCGGTTCGCCTTGATCAAGATGGGAGCTTCGGTGACGGCGGCCAGCAAAGCAGCCCCCAGAGCAAAGCCCCGATCCAGCGTGCAAGACGTCCGAGATGCCAGGTTTCGGCAAGGGCTGTGCATGAAGTGTGGGGAGAGTGGCCACTTCGCCTCCGCCAGCCCAAGAGGGGGAGGGAAAGGCCCGAAGACCTCGACACCCGTGGTGGGGAGCACCCCTAGCCGGGGAAAAACACCAATGAAACCCCGGGCGTTGCAGCTGGAGGGAGCTACCAGTGACCAGGGGGAGCTAGAGCTGATGGAGACGCAGATGTCGGGAAACTCCAACGACCTGCAGTGAGCGGCGCAGAGCTGCAGGTCCCCCGCCAAGAAGCGCCATCTCCGGTGAGCATCCCTGGCCCCCTATTATATATGGTAGTGACTGTGGTGACCCCTGGATCAGGTACCCACATGAGGGTCCGCGCGTTAATTGACTCTGGGTGTGCGCGGGACCTGATCAGCCCCTTGGTAGTGGAAGGGCTAGGACCAAAAGTCACCCTATTGGTGGAACCCCTAAAGTTTACTCAAATGGATGGGTCTGAGATGAAGGAGGAGTGCATAGCAGAGACTGAGAGCCTGATTTTGGGGACGGGGGAACACTGGGAGAAGCGGGCTTTTGTCATCACCCCAAACGCCCAATTCCCTATGGTGTTGGGCAGCCCCTGGCTCGGGGCGCACGACCCTTATATTAAATGGAGCGACGGGAAGATCTCTTGGGTGGACGAACGCTGCCTTACCCATAGATGGGACCCGGAATGGGGACCCGGACCGCCGACCACTCCTCCCCCGGTCCCCGCGCTCGCTCTCACCCCCACCATGGTGCCCAAGGAGTATAGAGATTTACTGGAAGTATTCAGCGAGACTGAGGCGGACGAGCTGCCCCCCCACCGACTGTCGGACTGTGCTATAGAGCTACTCCCAGGAGAGAAACTCCCAAAGGGGAAATTGTACTCCATGAGCCCTTTGGAGCGGGAAGAGTTGCGAAAGTTCTTGGACAAAAATCTAGCGCGCGGTTTCATCCGCCCAGCCAAGTCCCCCTTCGCCGCGCCGGTGCTGTTCAGGAAAAAAAAGGACGGGGGTTTGCGATTATGCACCGACTATAGGGGACTGAATGCGGTCTCCACTACCAACGCTTACCCCCTCCCTTTAATAAAAGACCTGTTGGCGGAAGCTGCTAAGGGGAAGATTTTTACCAAGCTGGATTTACGAGATGCCTATTTCAGGGTGCGCATCAGGGAGGGGGATGAATCCAAGACTGCCTTTAATACCCCCCTGGGACAATTCGAATATCTAGTGATGCCGTTCGGCTTAAGTGGCGCGCCCGGGGTCTTTATGAGTTTAATCAACGAAGTGTTGCACAAGCACCTATTTAAAGGCGTGTTATGTTACATAGATGATATCTTGATCTATTCTACTGATAAGAAAGCACATGTGAAATTAGTCAGGGAAGTCCTCGCTACCTTACTAAAAAACCAGCTATATGTTAAGTTATCCAAGTGTGAATTCCACCGTGAGTCCGTGGATTTCCTGGGCTATCGCATCTCTCAGAAGGGTTTGGAAATGGACCCGGGGAACGTGGAGGCGGTGGTGCAATGGGAGGCTCCGCGAACGAGAAAACAATTGCAGAGCCTATTAGGATTTTGTAACTTTTACCGAACCTTCATCAAGGACTTTGCTAAGGTTACTCTCCCCTTAACGGACTTACTAAAAACTAAGGGGAGAGGGCCCGAGGCAGGGAAGCCAGGAGAAAAAATTGCTTGGAACGGGGAGTGTCAGAGGGCGTTTGAGACTTTAAAGACTCTTTTTACTTCTGAGCCCATTCTAGCACACCCTGACGAAACCAAA
This sequence comes from Lepidodactylus listeri, assembly GCA_029233225.1. Taxonomy (NCBI): domain Eukaryota; kingdom Metazoa; phylum Chordata; class Lepidosauria; order Squamata; family Gekkonidae; genus Lepidodactylus; species Lepidodactylus listeri. The sequence goes on along the minus strand of JARCFY010000010.1, from coordinate 45,865,735 downwards.
GAATTCGTAATCCATGTAGACGCGTCTGATGTAGCCATGGGGGGGGGGGCATATTGCAAAGTGGTCCGGAAGGGAAATTGCACCCACTGGCCTACATTTCGAAAAAATTTAACGAAACGGAGAGGAATTGGTCGGTCTGGGACAAAGAAGCCGCAGCCATTAGGTTGGCGCTCACTACGTGGCGGCATTGGTTGGAGGGTGCGCAGACTCCGTTTGAAATATGGACTGATCATAAGAATCTAGAGGCGCTGCGCACTCAGAGATCCCTCAACGCCAAACAGCTGCGATGGGCCGACTTCTTCTCCAAGTTTAACTTTGTGCTTAAGCATTTTCCTGGGAAAGCTAACTCCTTGGCAGACGCACTGTCCAGATTGCCCCAACATGAGAGTGTCAAGGAAGAGGTGTTTGACTCCATGTTTTCCCCCCAGCAGTTAGGGGGGGCAGTAGTCACCAGGAGCCAAGCTAAGAAAGCACAGTTGGACATTGGGAAATGTGATTGGGGGGGGGATTATGCTCCTGAGGAGGTAGAGGAATTGGAAGCTCTGGAGGAATGCTCCAAGAGAGAAGATCAATGTTGGCTGCATGGAGACAAACTAGTGGTGCCGAAGGTCAAACGTAAGGAGATATTGTTGACCTGCCACTCGTCTAAGCTTGCTGGGCACTTTGGCTTCCTAAAAACACTTAATTTGATCCAGCGTCAATTCTGGTGGCCGCGCATGCGCCGAGACGTCTCCGACTTCGTCTCGGCTTGCCAAACCTGTTTAATGTGCAAAAAGCGGGGGGGAAAAGTTCCTGGATTGTTGCACCCACTACCCACCCCCTCGCGACCCTGGGAGGCCATAGCCATGGACTTTATCACCAATTTGCCCCCCTCCAAGGGAAAAACGGTTATTTGGGTGGTGGTAGACACATTTTCGAAGCAAGCGCATTTCACCCCTTTCAAGCAATTGCCCACTGCTAAAGGGATGGCCAAAGCTTTTTTCAATCACGTGATTAAATTACACGCTTTTCCGAAGAGAGTGGTATCCGACAGGGGCAGTCAGTTCGTTGCCAGCTTCTGGCGGGAGCTCCTGAAAATGATGGACATAGAACCAGCCCTGAGTTCGGGTTACCACCCAGAGACCGATGGCCAATCCGAACGAACTAATCAAATATTGGAGCAGTTTTTGAGATGTTACACTAATTATCACCAAGACAATTGGGTGGAACTGCTGCCGTTTGCAGAATATAGCTACAACAATGCAGTGCACTCCTCCACGGGAGTCTCTCCCTTCATGGCAGTAGGGGGTTTTGAGGGGAAACCATTGCCTACCATTGAGAATGTCCCCAATGCTTCCCCATCGGATTTTAAGAGTTGGTGGTCTAGTCTCCAGGACTCCTGGCCATTAATAGGCAAAGCATTGGACCACGCCAAAGAGGATTACAAAAGATATGCTGATCGAGGGCGAGCAGCAGGCTGGGATCTCCAACCCGGGGACTCTGTCTATCTCTCCACCAAAAATATTCATGGGTTGCAGCCCAGCAGAAAACTAGGATGGAAATATGTTGGACCCTATAAAGTACTACGTAAAATATCGGATGTGTCTTTTGAACTGGAACTGCCTAAATCACTGAGTTCTGTGCACCCTGTGTTTCATTTCAGCCTACTGAAGAAAGATCCTGGGCCGAATGCTTGGCATCCAGCTCCTCCAGTTCCTCCTCCACTGATGAAGGAGGGGGCCCCTCACTTCGAGATAACTGAAATCCTTGATTCCAAGATGCGAAGAGGCCGATTATATTATTTAGTTAGATGGTTAGATTTCGGCCCGGAACACAACGAGTGGATTCGCTCAGAACATGTTCACGCTCCTAAACTGACAAAATTGTTTCATAAAATGTTTCCTGATAAAGCTAGGTGAAGTGAATTATGAGGAGGGCAGGGTGTCAGAATCTGCCAATTCAGCCAATGTATTAGTCAGATCTAGATTTAACTTCTTGCATGCATGTCTTTCACTATCATATGTATCTAAAGTATATTGGGACCTATGTAACCATGATGCATTGTTTCTGTCCTGGCCGGGAGGGTGACAACAATGATTTGCGAGAACAAGGAGGCCTCACATCCCTGCCTCCGCATTCCAGCTGCTCCGGCAGTAACTTCAAGGGAGGATGCCTCTCATCTCTTATCAAATGCAAAAGAACCTTGGAGCCATTGATTGTTATGTGAACTCGAAACATCTGAGGGGTCTGGTTTGGGAGAGGAAATTTACTGCTTAACACCTCACTTTTTTCCTGTGAGAACCAAACGGTCAGGACACCTTTTAACCCGCCAATTTTCCCTTAAGGGGATTGGCTATCTATGGGTAATTCAAACTCCTTGGAATGGTATAATAGACCCGCTTGTATAATTTGTCTCATCTCTGACAATAATCCGAGATGCTGTACTAATGTAGAAATAGGGAATAAAGAACTGTGGTTAACCAACCAAGATCTGATCCTTGACTACTTTGAGCAGAACTCTCACACCACTCCCCCTCTGCCAGCAGGGCAGGCATCTTTCCTTGCAGGAGCCAGACCGCGAATGTGCTCTTGGTCCCAACCTGCTCTGGTCACCTCCCTGCGTCACCTCTATTCCTGCCCTCCTCTTCCCTCCCAGCCAAGCCAGCCACCTCCTCTTCACCTCTGCCTTGTCCTCTCCTTCTTGCTCAACTCCTGCAGCCCACTGGGCCCCCTTTGACCTTCTCTGCACTGACGGCATGCAGATGTACTTCACCAAGACTGGCCAAGACTGCTGCAGCGCTCTTTGCATAGTTGTGTATGCCTCCAAGATACGCACTGTCAATGCCAGCATGGATGCCAGGCTGAAGCCAACTAGGTGGTTCAGCTGCTGCTTGGCGATCCTTGGCAGACTGGCTTCTTTGACTGGGTGCTGCAATGGGCCGAGTGCCTGGAGGAGTGCTTGGGGAAACCACCTGGACAGGCCCTGCTTCTCCCCCGAAGCATTTAAAGCAGGGGGGCACATGCCCACACCTACACTCCAGATTTCAAATGTGCAGCTTGGAGTGCAGGCGTGCAGCCCTCACTTCTCCCCCAAAGCATTTAAAGCGGGGGCTGCAAATTTCAGTGTTCCCCAATTTTTGTAAAGACCACCCTATTTTTTAAAAAATCCTGGCTACAGGCCTGGGTAACTGTAACTTAGGAACAAAAGTTACACAGACCTTCTCTGCTGCTGTTTGAGATCCATCCAAAATGAGGGTGCAGAGGAAACACCTGTGGACTCCACCGTGAACTCTGTCAGATGAAGTGTTTGGAGTGGGGCCGTAGTTTGAGCTGCCTCTGGCCAAAAGTGGCAAAATGAAATTCAGCAAAGACAAATAAAGAGTTCTACATTTAAGCAAAAGAGAAAAAAAGAAAAGAGAAAAGAAAAGAAAAGTGCAGTGTAGGATTGGAGATACTTCACTCGGCAACGGTACACATAAAAAGAGCATGAGGATTGTGACTGATCACAAACTGAACAGTGATCTGATGTAGTTGTTTTAGAAAAATCTAATGCAAATTTAGGCTGCGTTATAAGATGCATGATATCCCAGTCTTGAGAACTGATAGTTCCATGAGAGTCAGGTGCCTACTCCACATTTCAACTAGGATACGTACAAAGTGAACATTTGGAGGAGAGCAGTGAGGATGGTCAGGGGTCTGGAAAATGGTGCCTATGAGGAAAGGTTTATCCTGGAGAAGGGAAGGCTGAGGGGATGCGTGACTGCACTATGCAAGTACTTGAAAGTTTGTGACATGGAAGAGGGTAAATCCTTGTCCTTTGCTGCATCTAACTGCAAGGCAGATCAATCAATCAATCATTTATTATGGTCATATACCAGTGGAATAAAACATAGAAATTAGATCCAATGGGTTAAGTTACAGAAAGGCAGATTTCAGGTGAACATTAAGGAAAACATCATAATAGTGACTGCTTCACTGCAACTCTGCAATGGAGCCAGTTGTTTAGGTGGGTAGTGGGCTTTCTTTTTCTGGAGGTATTAAAGCAGTGGCTGGAAAGCCAGCCATTTGTTAATGATGCTCTAATTTGGATTTTTTTTTTCTGCACTAGGCAGGAGACTGGACCAGAAGGCCTATAAACCCACTTTCAGATCTATGATTCTGTGAGTCAGTCAGCTCACTGTTTGGACTTTATGCCCAACACAAGCAGAAGTACCATGACAAGATATGTGAAAGTTTCCAGAAGGGCACACTAGAACCCTCTCATCTGCCTACAGTTTCAATGTTCACAGTTCCTTTTTGTGTATCATAATAATGTACAGAAAGTAGAAGTGTGTGCTTCTTTTATGCCTCTTGTAACATGCAAAGGGGCCCTCCGGATCTTGTGAAATGGCCCTGAGGCTTTGGCTCGCAGTGTTCTCCAATTGTACTGGGAAACAACCTTTGGTTTTTTTCCTATTTCTTGCCCTTGACATTTTTACACCTCCCTTCTAATTACAACTCACAGTCCCACCCTGTTGACTCGGTTCGACCACACATGTTTCTCCTTCATATTTTAAAGATGTTCTGTTAAAAGTCTACTGTGCTGCCACACACTTCACCATCCCGGTGATTAAATGGACTTTTAAACAAAGGTAACATTTTCAGTGAGTTATGAACTGTTATTCTTTTCTCCCAAAGCTTGAAATAGATATTTATGGTACCCTTGTGTTTTCCAGTTCAGTTAATGCAACACAGGAAAGGTAAAGCATCTCAAATTCCAGAGTATTCCTCCCCAAAAAAAGGTCCTTTGGTGTGTGTGGCTTGATTAAAGCTCAGTGAGAAGGTCATTGCCCAAACTTTATCTTCCCCACAGTTTCCCACAGCATGTATTCCTCACAGGGAACATTTTCTCAGCTCAGGTTATTTCCAGAAATGTTCTCAAACCAAAAGAACAGTCCTTGCAGTAAAACATTTCATTCCCACTTTTTATCCTTTATCTCACAGTCCTCTGTTGACAGCACTTATGTTTCTTCAATTGACTGGGCCAAGAACAACAGAATTAATGCTGTTGTCTCTTTGTAAGTGCATTATGGGTCCCCCCCTTCTGACCTTTCAAACATGGGAATTTTTTGTTTGTCATATTTTTTAAGAGGGGGGAAACCCTCTTGGTTTACATTGTTGCTGACAGTTTCAAACCTCATCCTAATACTAAACATGAAGGTGACCATAACAACTGAGCAAACTTTGCCATAGATTTTCCATTGTGCATGTTGCCTACACTTGAAAATCTGAGAAAGGTAGATGTGCACTTCACTCCTAATCATGCAAACTTTGACACATTTCCATTTACTTTAATGGATTTAATCCTCCAGCCCTAAATTGTATACAACATTAGAACTGCATTAAGTTTTCACATCCTGACTTTTTGAGACAAAATGTGGTATTTCAATAGGTATGAAAATTTCACAACAACTACTTCCCCTTAGTTGTCTTTTCTATTTGCTCCAGTCACCCCTGCCATCATGAAGACTCGAGACAACAGCAATGGTATAACTAGTTTACTTAAATTAATTATGTAGATCTATGTCATATAATTAAATATGCTAAAATATTTAATGGATGGGCTGTGCTAGACAGCCTGGCAATGGCTGCCTTTATTGGGCAGACCCACCCAGACTTGGCCTCTGTCTTCCACTGGGCTCATTTGTCATTGCCTGCACACAATGTGCCAAGAGGTGACCAGCCCCAGCCACTTCCCCTAATGCACCACACAGCCACTACCAGGTTCAAAAAGATGTTGCTCAGCACCAAGAACACTCCTGTCCAGCTGCACCCCGCCATTCCAGATGCATCCTCCACCATTGCCAATGCCTCAGGGTGCTTGCTGATCACCCCTAACTATCATGATCAGCCTACCCTATCCCTGCCACCCAAGGGGGTTAGCCTAACTAAATACTTCTAGCCCTACCTGCTGACTATAACATCATGCAGGCCCTGATGTAGAGTTACGAAATAGATATTGTATCCTTCTGAAGAAAGTTACACACCATTCTCCCTATACAGGTATGACATATTATATCTAATGGAGTTGTGCAATATGCATGCACCTCCACCATCCAAAATTACCCTCTGTACCTAATTATTAATATTGGCCCTTGTGCACTAGATCCAAGAAAATCAGACCAAACAATAATGGCCATGGATAATAAACTTTTACCCTGTTTTAGGTCCCCAAGCCCATGTGACATGGGACAAGATGGAGGCAGCAGCAGCTGCCAGAGCCACCGCCTATCTCTCGCAGTCTTCCTCCCCGTCTTCCCCTTGCAGCAATGCTCCCTACAGCGCCAATAGTGGTGCAGCTCCCTTGGCTTCCCGCACTCTCATTTGGAGGGCCCAGGTGAAGGGGGTGGAGCTGAGAAGTCCAGCTGGACAATGCTGCGAGATCTACACTGAGGTTGCAGTGGGATTAAGGAGCTGGCGGGAAACAAAGGGGTGAGGGGTAGTTTGGGCTGTCAGAAAGTGTATCCATTCTTGAACTGCCAAACTGCCATAAACAGCATCAAAGTTCATGGAATGGTTGTGCTGGTTGCCCTCCCGCAAACATCGGTTCATGAACCACTGTCCAGATAAAATTTGTGACATACTTTAGTTTGTGAGCTGGCTTTTGCCCATCCCTATACATAAGTCCAAAACTGATCAGTTGGACAAGGGACAGCATATGGTTTTTTAAAAACCACTGGTGGAAACTTTGAGGTATGTTATGGAGTCAGCTTCTGTCCTCCCTCCACCAGGTCTTGAGGGAAGGCAGGCATCTCAATATTTTTATCCTGCATCTGTGTGAAAATGACCTGGTGCAGATAAAAGGGATGGTGCTCATGTGGAAGATGTTTAGGGCTCAGGGGGCTCCTGCAGACGGTGAGGACTCAGCGCGGGATCGGAGCCCCAGTTGCTCAGCTAAGCCCCTTCTCTGCAGAGCTGATGGTAATGCTGGTTCTTCTCAGGCTCTTTGGCCAAGTGCACACGCCTTGGGGGCTGCCGCCCCCGGGAAGAGAGTTTGCCCCACAGAGCTGCACCTGTGACCCCGCATTGCAAAGGGCATGGGGTGGGAGGGCTGGTGGCTGCAGAGCAGTGCCCCCGTGGGCAATGGGGCCAGGCTGGTGGGGAAGTCGCTCCCCTTGTGTCCGTCCATCCCCCCATCCCCCAGTTTGTCAAGCTGCTGCCTTGACTGGCTGCCTCCAAGCTGGCAAGGAAGGAAGCCAAGACTGAAAGGGAAGGGGGATTGGGTGGGGAAGAACAGAATGCCCCTCTGCCCATGGGGGAGTAAAATTTGGGAAGCTTTTTGTTAAAAACAGAAGAAAACTTCCCCCCTGGTGTTGCCCTTTAAAAACTTCGTGCCTCTGTTTGCGGGCTCTTTCCTTGGGGGGGGAGAAAGTATCCTTGCCTAATGTGCAAAAAGACCTGGGGCCGGCCCTGTTTCTGGCACCAGGTTGGGAGGTGCAGAATTAAATCAAAACTTCAATTTTGATCCCCCTCACCCACAAAAAAGAGAAAAAAGAAAGAAGGGGAGTGGTAAAACTGGGCAATTCCCGTCCTCAGTTTACTTTGTATTATGCCATGTGTTGAGGAAATGAATTGATATCTTGACAAAGCTTAGCAAACCTGTGCTTAAAGTTCTTATGAAATATAGGAATTGGATAAGGAGGCTACAGGAAAATCCATAAATGCATTAGCCTGAATTGGAGTTTCATGTCAAGACCAGCATCAAGACTCAGATATCAAGGATATCAAGGACAGGCCCTGCCAGGCTGTGCCAAAATGGTCTGTCTTATACCCAGTCGCAAGAATGGTAATGTAGAGGTTGTTTGTAAGTATAGGATTAGCTAGCAATTTACCCTTTGATTATTTTGCTAAGTGTTCTGCCTCATTTCTACTTTCAAAGGATTATTCCCAGGTTTCTAAAATTTATGTTTAGTTATTAAAGTATTATTACCCCAGGATCTCTGGCATTGCAGTTTACTACAGACCGCTTGGAAATAATCTTACCCATGTTTCATAACAGGCTGCTTTGCTTTGCTTCTGAAAGTAAGCTCCATCAGTGCTGAATAGGACTGCACCAACAGTTAAAGACAGAGGTGGAAAGAAGGAAAACCCACATGCTTCCATTTCTCTCTCATACAGCACATGCAGACACACAGATTTTCTGGCTTCCCAAAGAGGCCAAGTTCATAAGAACTCTCTTTCCTGATGGTAAATCCTACCAAATAAGAATCCCAAACATGTAAAGGGAGGTTGAAAAGTAAATTTTTAAACACCAGACCCCCCTACCCCCCCACCCCATTTTTGGCCAACTCGCAGTGCAGTGCTGAACCAGTGGCCGGAGGGTGGTGAAGGTTTGTGACAGGTGCTGCCATGTCTCTGCCAAGAATACAGGGACTTGGGTGAGAGCAAAACCTGTGATTTAAGCCTGTCGGCATATATGGAACCTCAAAGCAGGCACAGACAACAGAAAGCACTTTCATATTGCTTCTATCCAACTGAAATGTGAGCACAGCTAGCTTTATAATCCTCCTGCTGTCTCCTGACCATTTGCTGCTGATTGTTGCTGTTCATGCTGAAACAAGCCCGTCTTGCTATATTAGATCCCCCCCTTGGTAAACTTTGTGTATAACTAATATTTAGGAATAAGGCATAGGCATAGGCACTCAGAAATGGTCAGGTGGCTGAGGGAAATCTTTTAAAAAGCCATTTGCATTGCTTCTAGTGGGCAATAGTGGTTTCCAGTTGACTTCAGACATCTGTAAATTCTAAATTTTAAAACGTCTTTATTTGAAGAGTCAAAATTCTGAATTTTGAATATGAATTTTGGTGCTGGTACACATTTCTAATGTCCAGTTTACAATTGCTTTATGAGACTGGTTATTTTAAAAAGCCATATCTGTTCTGAGATCTCATGTCACAGTTTAGAGTTAAGGCTGACATACTATACGCTTGTATCCTACCACTCTGTTCCACAAAGTTTGAAAGCTTCCTTCAGAGTAAGGTGACTTTCTCTGATGAAAGTGGCTCATCCTTTGGAAGAAAGGCTTCCGAGATTGAGTGCTAAGACACAAACCATTAAAGGATAGGAACAATTCTACATTTGTGGTGTTTCTTTGCCATTTGAATTCTCAGGATTTTATTTAGTAAACTCAGTGCCTGGATAACTTGTAAGATTTTTTAGTCATTTTAGCATGAAACCCAGAACTGGGATTCACCCAAGACCTTTCTAGATACCATCCCAGAGATACCGAATGCATGTGTGAAGAGAGAAAGATTAGGGTTACAGCTCCACACCAAACTCATACACAATGGATTGGATCCAGCCAGATTTTTCACTTAACCTCACATAATCCTCTTTCTGTTCCACATGTCTTTTCTCTATTGCTGTTGTCATTGCTGTCAAGTCACACCTGATTTATGGTAACCCCATAGGGTTTTCAAGGCAAGAGACATTCAGAGATGATTTGCCATTGCCTGCCTCTGTGTCATGAGCCTGATATTCCTTGGTGGTCTCCCATCCAAATATTAGCCAGGGCCAACCCTGTTTAGCTTCTGTGAGGGCTCTATGCAGATCACTTAATCCTCAACATAGCCTTTTTAGTGGTCAAGGGGACCTCCTCCCTTTTTCTAGCAGAAAAGCTGGTTGGATCCAAACCATTCATCTGAGGGTATATACAGATTTTATGTGCACACATGTGTAGCCCAGAGGTGCTGCCTTACTCTAGGTTAGTCCCAGCAGTAGGGACACCCTACTTTCTAACCTGAGCCAGAGACCCACAAACTCAGGCCAAGGAAGGCACTCCTGGCCTAAAACATAGAGCTAGCCACAGCTCTGGAAAAGAGTCTCCATTTTCAGGTGGCAACAAGGCAACCCTCAGTGCAAAACCTCCAGTCTTCCCCCCCACACCCACCCAGAAAGGTATGCATAAAAAATGGGTTCCACCAGGTAAAGCATCTGCATTTCTAAAGCTATTCAGAGGCCACCAGGTGAATAGCCCTTCTGACTCCAGAGCTTCACCTAGCCTTTTGTGTTCACCTATGTCCAGGGCTTTTTTGGAGAAAAAGCCCAGCAGGAACACATTAGGCCACACCCCTGACAGCGCAGCTGCCTCCCAGGATCGGTTTCCTCAGTTTAAATTGCCTCCCCTCCCTGGATTGGATTGGCTTCCCCAGACACCCCATGGCTTGTGATGCACCTGGGGAACCTGAGGGGGGGGGGAGGCTGTAGGCGTGGCCAACTCAAAAGCCAGCCAGAACTCCATTCCTGTGTGTTTCTGCCTCAAAATAGCCCTGCCTATGTCTATATGAGAATCCTTTGTTTTTACAACTGTCTTTCCTGCTCCTTCCCTCAAGATACTGAGATAAACCAATCATACATTCAAATGTTTAGCATCCTTCCTGACACTAATCAGGAACCCATCTCCCACTTTTTGTGTAAGCTTGGGAGCCTATTCAATCTACCTTGGCAGAACCATTATTGACCATCAAATCTATTCAACCAGCTCCTGTAGTGTCACCCCACACCTAGCTAATCCCATCAGAGCTACTGGGAATTCAGACTCTGTCTCTCTGGAATACCACTGGTCACACCTAGGTCTGGCTCCTCCTGATGCTGCCACACCTCCTGGGACTCCTCATTGGCCCAAGTAATCTTTTGTCTCCACCTGGGGCAAGCCCTTCAAGACCTCCCACTGGTCACTTTTGTTCTCTAATGTCTATAACCATCCACACATATGGCCTCAGAGTGTGCCTCTGTCATGATGCCAACTGGCAGTCCACCCCCCAAACTATGTTTGGGCCACAATGCCTTCTCCATGGATTCTGCACATCTGGACAGGTTGTATTACCCTGTAACTGAACCCTCTATTCACTATCAATCACCTCTACTTTCTTAGTTCTGCATTGCTTGCTCTTTTTGAATGCTTACTGTGCTTGTAATTAGGGAAATTCTTCAATGAAACCTATATAATTTACTCTTCAAATCTGGAGTCTTCCTACTGTGCCAGACCTTGGTATACAATTGGTGTGTGGTCCCTGTACCCCTCTGGTCTCCTCTGCTGCATAGCTAATTTCCCCAAACAACGAGGCAGACCATTGGCAGTAACACATGTGTACATCCCACAAATGTACAGATGATGTAAGCCTGGGTACTTTACTGCCACAATTCTCTATCTCCCTCATATATATCATGCCATCCTAAATAGAGTTACATCCTTTGAACTACACTGAAGTCAATAGGATTTGACAGTCATGTGTATGTGTGTGTAAAGTGCCATCAAGACACAGCCAACTTATGGTGACCCCAGCAAGGGGCTTTCAAGGCAACTGAGAAGCAAAGGTGGTTTGCCATTGTCTTCCTCTGCAGAGTCTTCCTTGATGGTGTCCCATGCAAGTACAGACCCTGCTTAGCTTCCGAGATCTGATGAGATCAGGCTATACCATGCTGCCTTCCATCCCTGACAATCCTATCAACAGTCAATATTCCAACATGTTTTTTTGGAAAGGTCTACAGCAATTGACACAATCCTCACTGTAAATATGTGGCCCATCTATTATATAATACAACAGTGTCATCCTAACAGTGCAGAACACCCTTCTAAGTCAATTGACATCAGTGGACTTAGGATGATTTAACTCTGCTTAGAACGACTGTGTAAATGCAGTAAGTCCTACTTACTATGTATCTGAATTCTCTTCTTAGTCAAGTTGCTCAGAAAAAAAAGATGTTGCTGTTGCAAATCTGCATGAACATCTTATGTTTTCTTCTGATGTTTGGTTATCTATGATGGAGAACTGCAAGTTACATTAAAAAGGATTTTTTTAATGAAATTAATAAATAAGATGATGAATTTTAGGTGAGGGCTTGATCACAAAAAAGTCAGGAAGAATTAATGATTTGGGGCAGGAGTCATTTTGTAAAAAAAGAGGTGCAGGAACTCATTAGCATAACTCATTAGCATAACTTATTTGCATATGCCATACCCCCTGGCATCACCGGAAGTGTATCAGAAAGCAACACCCAATGCTCAGGCTCCACCCCAAAAATCTTCAGGTATTTCCCAACTCAGAGCTGGTGAGCCAGCTTTAAACTTTGACTAAAGACACTTTAGGTTTCCTTTGTTCTTGCTGGGAAGCTATCCTACAACAAGCATAAAAATACAGATCAAGTTAGTATGTTTTTGCTTTTTTCCACAGCGCATTACCCTATGTGCCCACTCCTGGGCTTGTTACCTCCCGGGACAGTATTCCTGCATGTTCCTGCTTGAAATGACCCAATTATGGCCATATATGCAATCTTTCTCCATTGGGGTCAAAAGCATTATGTATGCTTCAAGGAGTCACATGAAATTAACTATGAAGGACTATTGTTTCTATTATGTTTAAGGGAATGCAGACACATTGGGAAGGTAAATAGTCCAAGATAAGAAGAAAAAAAATCAATGACAATCTTCCAGTGAAACCAGGAATCTTCAATGAATGTGTCAGACCAGATGACACACCAGACAACATCATAAAGATCCTCTCATAATGATCACCATACAGGGAGAAAACCTAGATATGTCATAGCCCAGAGTTTTGTAAAATCCAAGATGAATTCCTGCTTTACTGCCTGGGCTAAACTATTTATACATATGATGGTGTTGCATTCCAAAAGTATACCGAAGTGGTTAATATTTTATTTTCTAAACAAATATGGTAAGACAAGAAAAAGATGTGATGTTGAAAGTGCTTTTATGTGATTGCCACACTTGCAAAGTCTTCTAGGTCATATGTTTGCTTTTTTAAACATTTGGTAAAAAGAATAAATGTCACGGGAAGGGACCCAGTCCATCTGGAATTAGCAGATTCCTCTCTGTTCAATTATCTCTTTCTTATAAACCAACTAATTTGCATAAGTATTTTTATTTTCTTTTTGGTAAATATTGGAAAGGCCTCAGGTAGAGAATGGAAGGGAGGTAAGTTCATTTCTGATTCCCTTCAGGAGAAATGCCAGCTGCCTTTTTTGCTCTTTGCTATACTCATTACAATATCTTCAATCTTCCAAAGGCCTAAAATATGTGTTCACTTTCAAAGGGCATCTAAACCAGAAGCTTTCAAACTTTTTACCTCTAGGAAATTTTTTCCACATTGATTTTCTGCTCATGAAACCAATTTTGCAGAGAATTCTGGAGCGATTCCAGATTATGTACACAGTTCATGAAAGGTACTGGATGGAGCTGGCAGGCTTCAACGTGGCTATATAGCAACAGACAGCACACCCTATAGCAATCCCCAGATTTCTTTGCCAGATACAGTGGTTCCTCAGCACTGAAAGAAAAAAGTAACCAAGATGAATCGTGGAAGATGAACTGCCTTCCAGAGTTCCAGAACTGGCTGCTATTTCTGGTCTGTCCATTAAGGAACCCCCAATAGGATTCCTAGAACCATCATGATTCCCAAGAATGTAATTTGAAAAAAACAGATCTAAACACTTGCTGAACTATTTCTTATATTACATTAAACTATGGCTTAGGATTGCCAACCTCCAGGTGATAGCTGGAAATCTGCTGTTACAGTTGATCTCCAGGTGACAGAGATCAGTTCATCTGGAGAAAATGGCTGATTTGGAAGGTGGCTGTATGGCACTATACCTCTTTGAAGTCCCTCCCCTCCCCAAATCCTGCCCTCCACCCCCACCCACCCCAATATCCAGGTTGTTATGTTTTCTTATTGAGTTATGTATTGCTTTGTCGGGGTTCTGCTATTACAATCCCCTCATTCTTATTGGCTGCCGAATAAAGACTTCTCATTGATCCTGAAGTCAATCCAGGGAACCAACCAACCTGCTTAGGTCAAATGAAACTGAGTCTTCATAGTTACATTGTATATAGTTATTTGTTGGAACACTATAAGTTGAGTGCTGCTCTTGCCAGAGCTGTCCCTGAGCTGAACGATGTTTTGAATAAAAGCCTGCATTTGATTTATCATCTCCTAACTCAATACTTAATACAGGTATTTCCCATCTTGGACCTGGCAACTTAACTATGGTCAGGGGTCCTTTCATAGAAAAAGAGGTGCAGGAGCTCATTAGCATAACTCATTAGCATATGCCACGTCCCCTGACATCACCAGAAGTGTGTCAGAAAGGGAATGTCAGTTTCAGCCCCATTATACCCTATGGGCCATTGAAATCAATGGCAAAAACTCATAGGGTATATGAGGGGCTGGAGGGGAGGGGGTTTGAAGTAGAGGATCCAAACTTGCAGGGTAGCTGCTGGGGCCTCTCTTCGAAATACCCACCAAGTTTCAAAAAGATTGGACCAGGGGGTTCAATTCTATGGGCCCCCAAACAGGTTGTCCCATCCCCTCCATTGTTCTCTATGGTGGGAAAAAATGTTAATATAGTGACTCATCCAGGACTGGCCCAAAGTTTTTTGGGTGCCCTAGGCAAACTATGACCTTGGCGCCCATCTAGTTCAGTATTCCATTTAATACAGTGGCTAACCAGACATTTGTGAGAAACCAACACACACTGCAGAAAGGGTGCAGCTGCCCCCCACTATGAACCCCAAGCAAGTGGCATTCTGACATATGTAGCCTTTATTATGGCTACATTCTAGCCTTTGGTCATCCTCTCCTTCTCCAGTACTCCCTCTAATCTCTAATATTCTCACTCACTCTAGTGACCATCAGCACATGTTTTACTTGATCAACAAGTAAAAATACCAGAAAATGTATGACACACAAGATACTGTTTCCAGGGTCAGATCTTGGTTTCCAAGATACAAAATAGAGCAATGGAAAAGGCATGGGCAGCCATTAAGGAGGGCTTGCCCATGACCCACTTTTATGTCCTGACAAACAGGTTGGGAAATACCGGGGTACACAATTATCAGCTGGGATGATTCTGATTGGTGGCAACTTCAACAAACTCTTCGTTGGATGGGGTTTCCCCCCATATGCATAACCACTCGGGCATCTGTTCCCTTGATGCCCTGCCTACTGGAGTAGGTTAGGTTAGTGTCTTCCTGACCTCACCTACTCCTCTAGTGGAACTCAAAGCATCACTTCAGAAAGAAAAAATAATCACTGACAATCTTTCAGAGGCTAGATGGCCATCTGAAAGCAATATGGATTCTGTGAACTTAGGCAGATCATGAGCGGAAGGGCAGGAAGGGTTGCCTCAGGGCTTAATTCTTGTGGTCCAGAAAAATGCTGATTGCCACTTTGTAGTCAGGAAGCAATTTTTTCCAGGCTGGTTTGGCCAGGGATCCTGAAGGTTTTTTGTGATCTGGGTGTGGAACAGTGGTGCTGCGGGTGTGGAGGGGGTGGTATTTGTGAATTTCCTGCATTGTGCAAGGGGTTGGACTAGATGACCCTGGAGGTCCCTTCCAATTCTATGATTCTATTGGAGTATATTCATTCATCACTGGATGTTGGAGAAAGTTGCAGTCATATCAACTATATTTGGTGTAGTGGTTAAGTGCGCGGACTTTAATCTGGGAGAACTGGGTTTGATTCCCCACTCCTCCACTTCCACCTGGCTGGATGACCTTGGGCAAGCCATAGCTCTGTACCAGCTGTTCTCTCAAGGACAGCTTGGGAAAGAGCTCTCTCAGCCCCAGCTACCTCACAGGGTGTCTGTTGTCGGGAGGGGAGGGGAAAGGAGTTTGTAAGCTGCTCTGAGACTCCAAGTGAGTGAAGGGTGGGGTATAAATCCAATCTCTTCTTCTCTTCTTCTTCTTCTTCTATTTAAGGACTGATGTGATTCCAGTGAGACCTTGATTTGTTATCTCCTGAACGTACAAGGGCTTATGAAGATGATACAATGAAAAACAAAAATAAATAAGCTACTCTAAACCATTGGTTTACGTACTGTACATTTAGAAGCTCAATCCCTGGTATTGGGTCTAAATGACAGCAAATGTAAACTATAGTTTGGTGTGACATCTGAACTGAGCCAGGGTAGTATTGCTGTTTCTGATAAGGATGGTGTAGCCTTCAGGCAAAATGGAAAGGTTTTTGTAACCGGTTAATGGTGAGTCCTTGATCTATATAGGTGTATTTTGGAATAATATAGGGTATTTTTGTATTATTTATTGGATGTGTAACCTTTTCATGATATTTTTGTAGAATGTATTTTGAAGATTGCTATCTGAGGAGAAATATACAGTGCCTGTTTCTTCTAGAACATTTGTATGTATATAAAAACTTTTTAAGAGTCTATATTTTTCTCAGGATGTTGTTGATATATGTAGGATTAATTTATTGTATTGTTTTACAATAGTGTAAGGTCAAGTTCGGAAGATCCCAAAACGAATATATATTCTGGAAAACTTCATCAGCACTTCAACATTTCTTCAATATCCTTAGGAGACCTGCAATTTTAGTGGTTCTGATTGTACTTAAGATATATTTTGATTTATTTGATCATATTTAAAACATTTAAAATATATGTATGTGCACCACACAGTATTTTTGTCATTATATATTGTGCATCTTTGCAGGTGCAGCATATCACCATCTTATCTGTGTAAAAGTTTAATTTTTGCTTAGGGAAGGCAGGAGGAGGAGGAAATGGAAAAAGTCTTTTTACCTTCTTCCCTGATGTACTGTAACTACCATGAGCATGATACTGAGGCCCAACCTCCTGCCCTTCTGTTTCCTCTACTTTTCCTCCAATGATTTTTTAAAGCTTTTTATTTTACCCAGAATTTCCTAGAGTACATCTGGAAAATCCTAGCCAAGTCACAGAGGAACTGGCTGAGTAACACTGAATGTACCAAATTGCATAGGCAAGGGGGTATTTGACATGGAAAAACTTTGCTGTGTATAGGTTGACAAAGCAAAACTCAGAAAACATGTATGCCTGAGTCATAATTGACAGTCGTCTTCCTGCTACAGTCCATGCACAGCCACTGAACAGCTGGTCTGTAATGACACTCCCTGACCAGTGATCAGGGATGACTGAGTCATGTATCATGTTAAGCCAGTTCTATTACAGATCATACACAGACATCTCCAGGTGCTCTACCCTTTGCAGAACCATTTTGTGAGTTCGGGATCTCATCCAGAGGGCTACCCACATGTAGATTCCTGCGCAGCACATTGCAGTGCCAAATGTATTAATATGCCTGCTACCAGGGGCGTAGACTTTTTAAATCCCCGGGGGGGGGGGCTTACCCATGCGCGCGCGCTTTGCGCGTGCACGTGCTCAGGACCATGTCCCCGCCGCTCTCCCCCCCGCCCCAGGGAGCCACCGCCGCCGCTTCCCTCCCCCAGGCTGTGCCCGCCTGGCTGCCCGCCCGGCCTCCCGCCGTACTCCCCACCCCCTCCCTCCCTCTCCCCACTCACCTCGGATTGCTGCTGCTGCTGCCTGCAGCCGGGGGGCGGCGCATCGCCCTTGCAGGCCCCCGGATCCCGCTCCGCCTCGCGCACCGAAATTTCCCGGGGGGGCTCAGCCACCCCCCACAAAATGGAGCGCCCGCTGGTGGCCAGTCAGCCGGCCGTCGCCGCCTCTCTCCCCCCCCGCCCCAGGGAGGCAGGAGGGCAGGCTGGGGGTGGGGGGGAAGGAGAGGCGGCAACGGCCAGCTGACTGGCCCTTGGTGGGCGATTCATTTTGCCGGGGGTGGCTGAGCCCCCCCGGGAAATTTCAGGGGGGGGCTCGAGCCCCCCCGTAGTTGACGCCCATGCCTGCTACCTATTTTGTGTAATGTTTGTTGTTGTTCAGTCGCACAGTTGAGTCCGACTCTTCATGACCCCATGGACCACATCATGCCAGGCCCTCCTGTCTTCCACTGTGCTCTGGAGTTTGCTCAATTTCATGTTTATTGTATCGATAACACTGTCTAACCATCTCATCCTTTGCCATCCCCTTCTTCTTTTACCTTCAATCTTCCCCAGCATCAGGGTCTTCTCCAGTGAGTGCTTTCTTCTCATCTGGTGGCCAAAGTATTTGAACTTCAGCTTCAATATCTGGCCTTCCAGGGAACAGTCAGAATTAATTTCTTTTAGGATTGACTGATTTGATCTCCTTGCAGTCCAGGGGACTCTTCAAGAGTCTTCTCCAGCACCACAATTCGAAAGCATCTATTCTTCAGCACTCAGCCTTCCTTACGGTCCAACACTCGCAGCCATACATTACTACTGGGAAAATCATCACTTTGACTATATGCACTTTTGGGGCAGGCTGATATCTCTACTTTTTATTTTGCTGTCTAGGTTTGGCATAGCTTAATATGTGTAATACATAACATGTGTAATATTAACTCTACACTATCCTATTTTTTTATTGTTTTAAAACTTTTTTGGAGGGGAACACACAGAAAGGTTTTTAGACCTTTAACCAATATGTATTTAGTTATGCAAGGTGGACTGCTTGTCTCCAGTTGTTTCCCAAGAGCCCTTCAAGACAGTGGCTTATTGCATTAATATACTGTGGTTTGAGTCACAGACTGGTTTGTTTGCTGAGATGACTAAGTTGTCATTTTTAATTAGCTTTATGCTTTTTTTGCAAAGGCTAATTACTGCACTTTTTATCGAGATTAGTTGATTTCAAATGACAAGGGTGCCATGGTTACATATCTTAGAGAATTCTCCAACATACATAGTGATGATTCCAAAGTCCCTCTGGATTTTTTGTATAATAATTCCTGAAGCAAAAGGAGCAGTTGAGAAAAAAAATACATATTAGCAAATACTATCAGGGAACAAAATGAAATGTTACAATACAATCTTGTATACACTAATCACACATAGGACATTGTAAATAGCCAGATAATCAGATCCAATAACTCTTGGAGCTTGTTGAAGAAGCTCCTATGAACATGGGGAAGTAGTTTGGGGAGGGGGGAGACAAACAGAAATTTAATTCACCCTTTTTTCTGCGTGTGCTAATGGGATTTCTCCCCCCCCCCCCCCAAGTTCAGCAATACCAGTTTCACGTTCAGATGAATTTCAACTAAATTTGCAATTCTTCATGCATGCATTTATTTAGTAAATTTGAATTCTACCCTTCATCTAAGGAATTCAAACATGATTTTATCCTCACAACAATCCAGTGAAGTAGGCAACATGGAGAGGGGGGAGGGAAAGGGCGAGAGGGAGAGGGAGCGCTATGCTTTATGTATGTGTATTGTCTGAATGAAATAGCTGTCCAGGTTTTACTCATTAAAGTTTCTTATCATACCCTTTCCCCCCTCAACAGAGTGTATGCTATTTAATGATACTTTTAACAGTACATGGATCAAGGAAAACACCATGCAGCAGTGATACTTTCCTCCTCTTTATCCAATGGGAAGTGAGCCTGTCTTTGATGATGCAAAGACACAACCTCGGTTTTGTTGGTGATGGGAAAATAAATTGCAGTTGCATTTTTGACATGTTTAATGCATACAGTTATACAAAGGAAATCTTCACTCTACTTCTGGTCAGTAAGCAATACATAAATATATGTCAAAAGTGTGCTAAGCCTGAATTCTCTCAGGAGTTCATCCTGAAAGAAGAACATTCAGAATGATTTACTGTCTACATCTGCCGTTCTTGCAGCTTCATCAGTTTCTAGTATTGGGGGGGGGGCAATTTGTGACATCAACAAGCCTTCTAACAGGCCTGCTGCAGAAATGCACAGCACATTAATGGATGAGAGGATGAGGCAAAAACGGAAGAGAAGGTATGCAGTGAAATTGTTTCAGGCACTCCCCTCAGCACCTTTTGCTCCATTCTCCAACTCACACCTCACAGCCCTCTGCTTTGTCACTCCCCATTTTGGGGACAGCCTACCCATTTCTGCTTAGTCAGTATCATTCCCATCCTTACCCTAAAACTTGTGGTGAAAAGAAAACATAAGAGGAAGACCAAAGAATACTATACCCACATTTATAAACTGTCTCAGAAACAGTTAATAGTATGGCATTATTAGTACATAGCTGCCAGCATTGTTTGGCCTGTATTATTAAGGCAAGAAGGAAATTAGAGCTGATACACATGCTTTAGAAAATTATGTGGCACAGCCCTTCCGGTTAGCTACCATCCAAAGTGGTGGTGGTGGAAAGTGCTGTCAGGTCACAGCTGACTTATAGCAACCCCATTGGGGTTTTCAAGCCAAGAGCCATTCACAGGGAGTTTGCCATTGTCTGTCTCCATGACATGTCCCTAGTATTCCTTGGAGGTCTCCCATCTAAGTACTAGCCAGGGCTGTCCCTGCTTAAGTTCCGAGATCTGATGAGATCAGGCTATCCTAGGCTATCCAGGTCAGGGCACCATCCAAACTGCAGGTCAGGAATTGGATTGCACTGGCTTGCTCCATATGAGGAGCTTCCTGATATAATACTTCTCCCTGACGTGCTAGGTTTTCATAAGGGCCAGGGGGTTTACATGGTCAGGAGATTTTAACTATGGGAACACATTAAGCCGCCTCATAGTAATTCTGTTCACAAATTACAGTGAACAGATGTAAAATCTGGATACAGTGTACACTTTCCTTTATATGTATGTGCAGTAATTCTCATGTTATGTTCAACACATGTACAGCTCCATGTATGATTTAAGCTGCATATTTATCCAGGCATTGATCCTTAGTTTCATTTGTAAACTGAACATGTACTGGCTCTTTCTTACAAACAGATGCACACATGTGCATGCAGGATGTGCATGCATTAACTATAGGATGTAAACAGGGTTACAGAGTCAGACAATTTGTCTGTTAAGGTCAGCATTGTCTACTCTGACTGGCAGCGTCTCTCCTGGGTCTCTGTATCACTTCCTATATGAGCTCCCCCTCCCCAAGCTGGAGATGCTAGAGACTGAACCTGGGGCCTTCTGTTTGAAAAACACATGAGTCACAGCCCTTTCCAAGAGAGGAATGCAAAGAAAATTTTATTAAACAAACCCTTTCCACAGTCTGAAGTGCTATGTTCAAAAGTGGGCTTCCTCCACCTGAATGTATAGACTCAGGTTGAGTAAATTTATGTGCATGTATATTGTTTGCATGGTGGTAATTGCAGCCATCACTTGATGGCCTCGTTACCTGACATCTCCAGGACCATCAAACACATGATGAATCAGCACAGATAAATTACCTCATATTACATGATTACTTGTCACTTCAGTGGGATAGCCAGCTGCCATCAAGTGATAAGTTATCTCTTAAACTCCCAAGTAGTTTATCTTGATAATATTCTTGCTTATTAGGAAACTAATACTTTGCAACAAAACCAAGCCTTCTGCACGTCCAAACTAAGTTCTTGACATCTCCACAGTACATGTGGAACTTAAATATCTAGTATAAATAAATGATTCTGCATTCCCTCCTGATAACATATGCCCATGCAGAGCTCAAAATTAGAGGGAATATGAAGTGTTTTATTAATTGCATGAATGCCGATTGTTAAAATAGTGCACTAATTGGCAATATCTGTGTGTGGTAGGCTTTCTCAATATGTGTTAGATTAGATTAACTAACCTTATGTCCTGGATATCAGACATTAAGCATTTTGTAAGAGTAATTGTTAAACTGAGCATAATTGGCTTATACAGTGTATCAATATAAACCAAGAGTGGTCAAAAGAAAGTATATAGAATGTTCAGCAGGAATGGCTTGAGGTAGAGCTGAGATGGGACATGTTCATTTCAGTCTGCCTGTATACAGTACATGTTGATATGTGC
Organism: Lepidodactylus listeri; assembly: GCA_029233225.1. Taxonomy (NCBI): domain Eukaryota; kingdom Metazoa; phylum Chordata; class Lepidosauria; order Squamata; family Gekkonidae; genus Lepidodactylus; species Lepidodactylus listeri. The sequence goes on along the minus strand of JARCFY010000010.1, from coordinate 45,844,093 downwards.
TAAATACAGAGTGAGAGTCTCAGCCCCAACGTATTGGACCAGGTGCGACAGTCATATTTTAAATAAGGCACAGGACAATGATAAGTTTGGGCTGAATCATTTATCCCTTGCATGCTTCAGTTGCATGGTACGGGGGCAGCTATTTACATTGACCAACCAGTTGTTCTGGAGGAGGCCAGTAAACAGAATACAGAGGCCGAGGCCTTCCCCTGATGTTGGCTTCGGGCACTGGCATTCAGAGGTCTATGCCACCACAAACAGTACTTCTCTTCATACTTCAACAAAACCTCCAGGATAGTGTGCCTAATGTTTCTGTTGCTCTAAGGATCCTTCTCACACTTCCAATGTCAGTGGCAAATGGTGAACACAGCTTCTCAAAACTCAAACTTAGAAAAACACACATACACTTGACAATATTGCAAAAGAGACTACTTTGTTTGGCAGCTATTTCAACTGAACATGCTGAGGCATCATTGCTTAACCTGAAGGAATTGGTCACAACATTTGCTAAAGAAAAGGCACGCAAAATGAGATTCTGATGTGCCTGAAATGGAAACACCGAAGAGTCTTAAATTTCAACAACACTGTTAACAGGATTCTTCAAAATACTCTGTGATTTGTGCTTTTCTGTTTGAGAAAATCAGAGATTGTATTACTTGTTGTCACAATTTTTTAAAAAAAAGAAACTAGCAATTTCAAATTTTGTGTTTTTTATTCTTCCTAAAATGCATGTATGTTTGAAAATTGGTGGGAGCAGGGGGGGAGCAGGAGGTAGCCTCGCCTAGTGTGCAAAAAAACCTGGCACTGGCCCTGCAGGCAGTAACAATAAGTCTGAAGTTATCCTCTCTCAAAGGAATTTTTCTGGTCAGGCATCTCCACCAAGCCTTTAGCCTTCCAAATGTGCATTCAACCACAAACCTTGCTCTGGAGAGGGACCTTTTGAACATTTTCTTCATCCTGCCAACTGGTGTTTTATAGAGGGTCATAAGCCATCACCACACTGGATAAGCCCCATCAGCAATAATAATTGGGGGACGGGTTGTGATTCCATTCACTGTTAGGGTGGGGTTTCCTGGAACAAACACCCCACCATCCATTGCCTTTTATAACTTTGATCCTCTGAAGACAAAGGCATCATGATTTCAGCCACTGCATCTCAGCTCTGCATCAATGAATCACCCTGTGTGGTCCACAGCACCCTGCAGTAGATTGAAGAGGTGTTTTTCCAGTTCCTCTACTTCTCAGCCCCATCAACAGGAGGTGCCACAATAATGTGGCAGCCATTAAGTGCTCCAGTACAAAGGGGAAAGCCAAGTTTTGCCTATCCATCCATGATTTGTATGGGAAATAACAGCAATGAAATCAACTGTAGATTTTCAATTTCAAACCAGGAATTGTAGCTACCAGTTATTTGTGAAATTATCTTTGGTGTAGCTATAGAAAAGGGGAACAGAAAAGAGAACCCAGCCTACAAATTAGGGGCATCAGTATTACATTGTACTAGCAAGAATGCCAGTAGAGAATAATGTAGGTATCTGGCATAGAAACAGCTGGGAGAGACCTATGGCTACCCAGTCTACAGGGTTGTTGTTCTGGAGCCACATGAGCACATTTAGTAAAGTTATTTCAAATTCCCCCCTTGGGTTAGTACTGAATCTACGCAAAAATAAAAAGTGGAAATAGGAGTTTGGGGGGGGGGATCCAAACCTTTACTTTTATGACATGCATTTTAGTCCAATACAAATGGCTAGAGGCCATTATAGAAAATAATCTGTGTAATATGGTTAAAATGCAGGGACACTACTCACCATTCTAACTTCTTTGCCAAGGCACACTGTCTTTTTAAACATCTCACAAATTGTTCTTTGATTATCAGAGAAGCCGTTGACAGTCCTGTGCCAAACTGTTAACGCACTTCCCTGATTTGTGAGGTACCACAGAGCAATCGCCAGTCTTTTTTTCACAAGAATAGAAGGGTGCATGTGGGTGTCTTCGTGCTCCAAGCGATGCCTCATGATGTCAGGAATTTCAAAGAAAGTGGCCCAAGACATCCAGAAATTGCCAGCCACTGTTCACCACTCTATCTGCCCATCATACGGTTGTTCCACCAGTCCTTGCTGCGGGGTTCGACCCACCAGTGACATGGGACTATATGTGCTAAAAAAAGTGATGCCTGTGCCCTCAAAGATGCCCTCCTGCTGTACTTGGAGGACACACCACTTGCCAAATGCACCCTAGATCTCCGTATGTGCCAGTGAAGTATGTGCAGAAGCCCTTCATAAAAGTTAATTGTGGTGTTGACCTTCATCATTAGTATCTCCAGCATAAGTTAAACCACAGTAGAGATAGAGAGCATGACTTGAAAGATCAATAGCCTCATAGCTATCTAGACAAACCACTGGCCAACTTCAACCCACAAAGATAAGAAGTTTGCCTCCCTGAGATATATCTGGGGACCACTTGGCAACAGGTCACTTAGCAGCCAATCGTGTCTGGGCATGGATGGTGAACATCAGGATTTTTTCTACAGACACCTTCTTAAGTTAGCAACGTCTGTCACACCAATCACTGATGGTGAGTACCTGCTGCCCAATAAGCTTTTTCCCTCTTATTTACAGGTGACAACAGCCATGATTTCACTGCATCAATACAGCATTTGATATGCTCAATGGAGTCAATGCATCTCAGTGGTACCGCTATAGCACTAGCAGTTTAGTGCTATAGAACTTACCTTAAAACATTTTAAAGAATCCTCCGAGGAAGATTGCATGGTGACAAAGGACAGAAGGGGGAAGCGGAACTGTTTGAAATGACCATAGCATTTCAGAAATGTCTCCTTAATGGAAGGAAACTTGCTGTATGAAACCCCCGTCACTGTATCGCTTTACTCAAAATGAGGCTAACAATGAATAACACCCAGTTTAGAATAGTAATGTGAAAAGGACCAATGTCTTGTAATCATCCTGAGTGAAATATAGCTGTATGTAAGAAATTGTTTGACCCTAACACAATTACTTTGCAGTGTGTTCATTGAGTGTTCCCATATTTCCTGGGTTAAAGAGAGTATGTTTAAGCAACTGTAATGGAATTTAGAAAATCCAACAAACTTCATCAGTTGTCCAAGAACTGCAGCATGCCAAATGTTGACACCGAATCAAACAGTGCATAAACTATACTTGCAGTTTTAATTAAAAAGAAAACTGATAAATTACTTATACTCTGGTGTTCAAAAGATGGCTATCTGTTATATAAACTCATTTTTGTGTCTAATGTGGTATCTCTAGCACATGAAATGGTCTCTGGATTACTTTTATCACTGATAGAAATTATGCCATAAATACCTGTATATCATTAAAAACTTCCTCCCCCAATTCTTCCCAAGCAAATTCAATCAGATTAACAAAATCATGCCATTATATAGGGGTGAGGAGGCTTAGCAAATGAGGTGTCCACTGGAAGTAGATGGAAAAATTAACAATTAACAAAAATTAACCAGAAGGAAATTGCTTATGATTTTTTAAGAAACAAAGGTTAATCTAAAATGACTACCAATCCTTGAAAGGTTAACTGTCAGATTAAATAACAGGGACACACAGTGGTCACTGGTACCTGAGGGAATAAAATTACTTACTCCACTTCACATAATTTACAAAGAGATTATCTCCTCTGTGTCTCTGGTTAACTTAGGGGAAGAAGGTTTTAAATTCCATAGAAGGCCTTGCTAATCTAGCAAGCAGCCCCTGATTGGTCATGAGAGAGCCTGAGCTAAAGGGTATACATTTCCAGTAATGTAAAACTAAATTAGAGAACAGCCAAAAGTTATTACACTAGGGACTGTGGGACTATGGGGAATAATAAAAATCAGGTTACCCTAATTTCCTTTGAATAACTAAATATATACGTAAGTCATTATTACCTTCAAAAGTGCAAGGTTGCATTCTAAACTAAAAACCTCAGGGGAGGAGAAAACCAAAACAGCTATTGAAGGGAAAGGAGCTATTGAGGGGGAAGGAGTGAACTGTAAACTGTAATTCCTGCTTAAGAATTCCTCTTTAAGAACTGGTTTTAACACGGGTTATAAATGCAATATCCCTTTGGGTATATTTTATAGGACTTCTAAGGAAAACAAGTTGTATGTTGACGAAAGGACTATACAGTGAATCTGGTGAAAAATCACAAAGAACTTGCAATGAGGATGTTGAACCTATTATGATTACCTGATAAAGTTGGGGGTGAGTGTGATGGATACATTGTCACTATGGAAAAATACAGATTACCAATTTGCCTTGTTGAAAATGTGAGGTGTTTGCTTCCTTTTGAAATTTGTGCTGAAGTTCTGCAATAGTTTGATATTATTCTGCAATAGTTGTCGTGGACTTATACCACAGCTGTGGAATGAAGAGGTTCTACCGATCCCTCTATACATGGCTAGAACCTTTTGTAACTGTTTCTCATCTCTTTATTTAATATTTAAATAAAAATCTGATTGTAAAATGATTGACAATAGGGCTTATTTTAACATCCCTCTCCCAGGGGTTTTGCTTTATTTTTTTTAAAAAATGCTTTTAAAAAGATCTCCATTGTGTACAAAAAACAAAACAACAATGACAACAACAAACCCTAAGGGTAACTTTACTCTTCAAACAAAATTAAGTGTATATACACAGGGCTATTTTTGGTCAGGAACGCACAGGAACGGAGTTCCGGCTGGCTTGCAAGTTGGCCACGCTTACAGCTCCCCCCCCCCCAAATTCCCCAGTCGCCTCACAAGCTGCGGGGCACCTGGGAAAGCCAAGCCGATCCAGGGAGGGAAGGCAGTTTAAACTGCCTCCCCTCCTCAGGTTCTCCAGGCGCCCCGCAAGCTGCAAGGCACTTGGAGAAGCCGATCCTGAGAGGGAGTTCGGCTGTCAGGGGTGTGGCCTAATATGCTAATAAATTTCTGCTGTTGAGTGTGGCCTATTATGCTAATAAGTTCCTGCTGGGCTTTTTCTACATAAAAAGCCCTGTATATACATATACTCCACCCAGCCCACTTATTACACAACTACGAATAAACATGTTTTCAGAGGTATCAGAGCATAGTTTCTTAGTAGGCTTCCCATTTACACACATGGGGCAAGGAATTACCAGCCCCCACATCGCAGTTTACCAACCCAGAGGAATTGAAGAGCAGAAGAAAAATTGTCCTCCACATAGTGATGCTCTAGGAATTTCCCCAGTCTCTATGCTAAAGAGCATAGAGACTGGAGAGCAGCCTAGAATGTCACCTATAAGTAACATCAAAGCCCCATTTTCCCCAGCAGCGTTGCCAACTCCAAGTTGGAGCCTGGAGAGGTGGGATTTGGGGAGGGGGAGGTTATAAAGCTATAAAGTCCATCCTCAAAAGCAGCAGTTTTCTTCAGGGTAACTGATCTCTGTCATCTGGAGATCAGTTGTAATTCCAGGAAATCTCTAGGCCCTACCGGAGAGTTAGCAACTTGACTCTCCAGGCACCATCCCCCAAATTTCCTGACATTTACCAAGGTGGTGTTTGGAAATCCCATCTCAGTCAAGAAATGCCCCCCCCCGCCCCAGTCACACTTGTGCTGCTCCCAAGTCACCTACATTTTCTTTCTCTCTAGACACCCTTAGGTGGGCTTCTTTCCCTCCACATAAACTCCTTTACTTCCAGTCTTTTATTTCTCTTACACTTTGCTCTCTGACTCCCCCCCGGGATGTGATAATATTTTGTTTAGTCCCTTCACCATGAATCATCAGATCACCATTCCTTCTGGCATAGGTGGGAATGCCCCATTCTCCTCCAGAGACTTCCTTGTGTCAACGCTTGTGTCATCCCTCACCCAGGTCATTCTCCTCTCTGGTGGCTCCTTCAGCACTGCCGATCTCTTCTTCCTCCAGCTCCAATTCCTTTTGAGTTTTCTCAGGCTGCTGGAGCAACTCCTATTCTGCCAGCAGTGGAACAATGCAATTTCCAGCCTGGCTTTGTTTACATTTGGCCGGGTCAATGGAGGCACCAGGCCAATGTCCAGTTCAGGTGGGGCTGCTTTCTACTCAGAAATATAAATTCATGTTTTGGGGTGGTATTTTGGGCTACAGGGGAAGATGAGGGACGTTTGATCTGCTGATGGAAATAGCAGCAGAAATGTTCCATGGAATGCAAGCCAATATGTGGAGAGGAGAAAGAATGGTGGAAAGAATTCCCTGGCCAAGTAAAGACTGATCAGTGAATGAACAATCCATTTTGGTGGGCCTGGCAACCCTATTTATGGCTTCTGGTGGGGATCCTCCATAGGTATTGAGTGTTCAGGAACTGTGGAAGCCCTGGCAGATTCTGGTGTTGCCTGACCATTCTTCAGAAGAGAAGTCTATTCCAGAATTCTTCTGATCTCCTCTCAGATGGGAAGCGTGTTCTAAGGTTTAAGTCCAGGTGAGTCCTAAGACTTGGTGGATTAGGTACTCTGATCTGAGATGGCATAAGATTCCCAAGCACCTTGTAGATTTGTGTGTATATTACCTCATAAACTTGGCTCAAAATGACCCCAGAATTATGTGAATAATCTGTACAATACTCTATTTGATCAGAGGTAATGAGGCTAAAATTTAAATAGCTTGGGTATGGGGCTTTGTGGGTTTCATTTTTTGGCCTTGTCCTTTTTCTATGTTGATTGTGACCGAACAGGTCTGCTTGACCAACAAACCCTGTTCTGACCACTCCCTCCATTGGGTTGCCAATTCCTGGAGGGAGCTATTCTTCTACCTTTCACTAGGGTATTCATTGTCACCACCAGTGTTCCCTCTAAGCTGAGTTAGTGTGAACTAGCTCACAGTTTTTTAGCCTCCAGCTCACACATTTTTGTCTTCGCTCAGGAAGGATGGCTGCAGAGCAAACTAATTACTGCAGCAGCCAAATTGCTCACTCACAACTTTAATGCCAGTAGCTCACAAAGTAGAATTTTTTGCTCACAAGACTCCACAGCTTACAGGGAGCATTGTTCATTTTAGGGTCCTTAATGAGAGGAACAGGGCTTTCAGTCCCCCTTCCCAGTTCTGAGGCCTGGCCTCAAGGCGTCCTGGTTACTACAGAGATCAAATGCAGCTTTAAGTTTCCCCTGGAGAATTGGCTACTTGTACCCTGACCTCTTCCCTCTCCCTTGGGGATCCCTCTATACAGCAGTGTGTCCAACAGCAGTTGTGGGGGCTACGTGGTACAAAAAACTGCCACCAGAATCAAAGAGTAAAATATTCACTTTAAAAGAAAATGTTTACAAGCATGTTTTAGCACCACACCCAGACCACATGGTCAAAAATGGCTGCCAGCCTGCAAACCAGAACTCATCAGTCTGTTGTATTCCAAAGACCAGCACCAAGAGATCCTTCCTCCTTGTAGAAAGCACTTTTATTAAACCTGCATCTCCATCCAATTTACGTAACTCTCTCCACCCCTTTTGACTTTGTCCTCTCAGGTCACAGAGGTTGGACTCTGGGATACCCAGGTGCATCCTGGGAGCCCTCCTGGAAGGCATTCTGAGAAATCTCTAGGAGCCCCCTAGAGATTCCTTGGGGAACTCTCCCAGCCAGGTATTAGCATTTCTATAGATGGAATTTAGCAGGTAATTGAGACAGGCTTCCTGCTATCCAAAGGAAAGGGGCACTTTTAAAACTAAGCGTGTGTGTGTGTGTGGGGGGGTCCCTATATTGATCAATGCTGATCCTGGGTTCTGACACATTTTCCATTGCTGTGTAGGTAAACAGCTTATTTTAGATGTCATTTAATGCTATTTTGTGATAGAAGAGAGAAGGCTCTGCATTAGGGTTACCATATTTTGAAAAGCAAAAAAGAGGACATATTTACCAACTGAGTACTTCAAACAAGTGATCACCATGGCAAATTTCATTTTAAATACCCTACTATTTAAGCTGTGGTAACTCCTACTAACTAGGAACAGAGCTTTTTTTTTTTTTTTTTTAAGGTGCCGGAAATCTCAAGAGGGAGATGAAGTATTTAATCTGAATACTGAAGACTCATGAATTTTTAAACATTTTAAAAAGAATTTTGTCAAAGAGGTTCTGGAACTCCATTCCAATGCCTTCCCCCAGAAAAAAAGCCCTGCCTAGCCTCCCAACCCCAAAAGAGGACATTTTCATCAGTTTTTTAAAAAGAGCCCAAAAGGGGACAGACACCAAAAAAGAGGACATGTCCTCTAAAAAGAGGACATCTGGTAACCCTGCTCTGTATAGGCTCTGCAATCCTACAGTTTACTGGCAGGAAAGTGAACTGTGTCTCTCCTGCTTGCACTGAAGCCTTCTGGGTAACCTTTTAAAGAGGCAGTACACAATAGTTCAAGTTGTGATTCTCTCAATTAATGTACTTGAAAACTGAACCTACCCAACTTACAATGTCCTTTTCCCTCTGGTGTCAATCACCAGTATTCACAGTATTGATGCCTGCCATTAAAAGCAATATTTATTTTGAGTGCATATGGACCTACACAATTAGGAGTGTTCCCAAGAAGCAGAGAAAGTATTTGCAATTCAATTTAGAACATTCCATAAACTCATTGCATCCTCCAGGCTGAGACTCAGAAAGCCCAAATAGGTAAGCCAAGCAGCAACCATAAAGGAGCAAAAGGACTTATTTGGGGAATATTTTTCTTCAGCTTCTCTGAGTAGATGCAATGAGTAGGCTGCTCAGGACTGATGCTTTCACCGATATACAAATGATAATTCCCATGCTGCAATGTACATGTGCAAAGTATCTGAAATCCAATTTGGAACAATTAAGAAAGATCACAGTTTTGTGAACATTTAAAAACATTGCTCAAAACATGCGATCAAATTATAATTTGTGCAGAGGAGTGATAATTTATCACTAAGAAGCTCCAAAGGACACAGATAGCTTTGTGAAAAAAAGATCAAACATGGTCACGTGGTAGGGTGTGACTGTAATTTCACAGATGAAATGTGAAACGTGTTGGGTCATTCTGGTAATTACCATAAGGAAATGAGAAGTATGATTAAAAACCAGTGGAAATTTGTCAGGTTGCATGGTAGGGTTGACATGAACCATATGCAAATGCTGTATATTCCTGAGAGGGATTACAAGTCCTGGGACAAATAAGTTGTCTTATGTCATCATAGGCAAACTACTGCATAGACCAGAGTTTTGGGACATGGGTGTAGCTGAGTGGACAAATGTCTGCTTTGCATTTAGATGGTCCTTGTTTCAATTACTGACATTTACAGTTCAAAAGGATCAGGCTGTAGGTGCTGTGGAAGATCTCTGCCTGAGACCCTGGCAAGCTGCTGCCAATCAGAATAGACACCACTGAGCTTAATACACATAGAATCATAGAATCACAGAGTTGGAAGGGGCCATACAGCTGTCGACTCGGGCTCAAATCCCTCGCCTGGCTTCCAGACCCAGATATTCAACTTCTACCCATCCAGCATTCTTGGAGCCACACATCCAAGATGGTGGCTGTCAGAGGAGCATGTGAACAATCCACTGTGATCCCCCCCCCCCCCTGCAATATGAAGTCGCCTTGAGGTGCAATGTCTGACAAATATTATCCATCCCCGATTGGAGCAGAGATATTTACCCCAGCCCCAAACCGCCCCAAGCTGCAAGTCTGACTGCAGCCAAAGTCAGTCTTGCCAATGAGCAGAGGGCTTGGATTGACGTTTCTATTACTATCACTTTTTCTTTCCTCCAGGCTTTCCAGTGTGTGTGTAAATCTGACTAATGTCACCTGGAGTTCATGCATAGATAGCAAACAACTCATGGCTCTGAACATTAAAGCCAGGACTAAATTGCACTTGTCTCTCTACTATAACAGTTCTTTGTACTATCTGCCAGGCCACAAGATTGGCAACAAATTGGTATTTTTTTCTTTTAAGAGCTATAGTTTCCTGTTGCTAATCTAAAGCATAATAAAAACTTAAAATATATATTGTGAAAATGCTGTGCCTGCTTAATCAAGATGGCTGCCTCTAAGAACATGCCATAAAACACTATGAAAGCTTTACTATTTCCTCAAAAACTACAGTTTTATTAGTTTTTGAGAAGGTTTTGGAAGACCAGTATGCCCAAAGATGGTATTTCCCACCCACCCCATCTGTGGTGACAAAGGGATTGATTGATTAGTTTGGCTGCAATGAGAAAACAACTTTGTACAGATTTATGGAGTGATCTACTATGCAGCATGTCTTGAAGTGAGCCAATAAGCATTCTGGCAGAAGCAATCCACTACCCATGCAAGAAAATAACCTGACCTTTTGACAGAGTGAGGACCTGAGAAATCCCTTTGTCAATGTATCACTGGCCTCTGACTCTTGAATGTAGACTAGGAAGAAGCTTTCTAGCTTCAGTATCCTGAGGCAGGTGCTGAGTGTAAAGAATTAAACTGAAATCTGAATGGGAGCAAGAAGAAAGTCCTATGAAGTTGATTAGAATAAGCTCCTAGTCTTTAAAACAGACCTGACCACGCCAGATGTTTCATCCACCTGCCAATTTCAGACAGCAATGTTAAACACTCCTTTTTGTGCCTGAAGAGTAGTCTGAGGACTGAGCACACTCAGTCATGGCTGCTCAATTGCCCTTCCCCACACCGGTTTACCTCACTTCCTGCTCACAGGTCTTGGGAGCTGGATGTTCGTTTGTGTTATGCTATGCATTGAGACTGAAACAGTGCAGGACTGTGCTTCCAGAGATTGTTTGAGCTTGGAGCAGAAGAACAATAGTCCACTAGGACTCTGGCAGTAACCAGTCAAGAAGTAATGTTATGTAAATAGACTATCATTGGGAGTGGGTGTGTGTTTGGGTCTGGCCCATAGCCTTGATTTTTTTAAGTTGGGGGGCATTTAAATTTCTTAGGGGCACTGGCTAATCAAATTAAAGTTAATTTAATTAAAGGAAGCAGGGCGCAGGAATCCCATGTTGCACTGATCTCCGCTCTGGCTGCCGGCAAGTCAGAGTCTCCCTCCTGCTGTGAGCATCTAGCCTGCCTCCTCCCCCAGAGGCCCTCGGCTGGAGCTGCCCCTCCTGGGGGGGCGGGGGAGAAGGCCATGATGCCCTTGGCTGGATGGGAAATCGTGGGGCCTTGTCACTAAGTCAGGGGGGGCTAGCCCCGAGATGCCCCACTGTAGCTACAGGCCTGGTTTGGGTGTGGTAACTGCATGCTATTTAAACAGAGCTGAGGCTCTGGAGAGCAGCCTTGTACTAGCTGAAATTACTTAATAAAGTAGAGAGCCAGTTTGGTGTAGTGGTTAAGTGTGTGGACTCTAAACTGGGAGAACCGGGCTTGATTCCCCACTCCTCCACTTGCACCTGGCTGGATAACCTTGGGCAAGCCATAGCTCTGTATCAGCTGTTCCCTCAAGGACAGTTCTGGAAAGGGCTCTCTCAGCCCCACCTACCTCACAGGGTGTCTGTTGTGGGGAGGGGAGGGGAAAGGAGTTTGTAAGCCGCTCTGAGACTCCAAGTGAGTGAAGGGCGGGATATAAATCCAATCTCTTCTTCTTCTTCTTCTTCTTCTTCTAGAACTCATCACTGGTAGTGAGTCTGCTGCTCCATGGAACCTACTATTTAACAGGTTGACTCTTTGTCTGCATCCAAACAGCTCAAACATATCCAGTTGCAGGGGAAAGATATACATGCATGATTACATGCTACTTTTGCACAGTTGCTATCCTCCTCTGCTAATACATCTGACAGTGCAACTGTCTCCAACTTAAAAGGCATATTGTTCCAAAGGTGGGGGGAGGGAACATTTTACATTTGGGCATTTGAGTTCAGACTTAGTCCTTTAGTGTCTCTGTGTTCCACATTATGACAGCATAACTCACAACGAATGGCTGCATTGTTGTCTGAATCCAGATGAATTTGCATGTGCCCATTGTCAGAACAGTTGCAGCAAGATAATACTTGTGACATACCTTGAATGCTTGAAATCACTATGCAATTGCTAAATTATCTAGATCTAAAAAAAATTAGATATGATACAGTCCCATTAGTGAAGCAAAGCAGGGCTGGTCCAGTAAGCTGTCTGTATGGGCGACTGTCTGGGAACCATATGTGGGGTCTTTACAGGAGTATCAGGATATGGGTGATACATGAAAACAAATAATATAATGCTTGAAGAACATCCAGCTCTATATGAAACAGACAGCCAATATAAGAACCTTTTCCTTTAAACGTGCAAACTACATTGGGGGGGGGGGGGTGATGCCCTTTCTCAGGAAGATAGATCCTGAATAACACAATGTGTCATTTTCATTGTAATTGCCAGAAATAAACTGTATATAGGAAACAAGCTGATGAAAGAGTGAAGAGAGAATACCTCCCCCCCACCCCGTTTCCAAATTGTCCACCCCTGCATAGATCATCGGGAATGCATTTGTCTACATCCTGGATGCCACATAGTGGGAAGTGGGGAGGGGGAAGGCATAGGATCATCTCAGCAAGAATGCGACAGGGCATGGGAATCACAGCATCACAATGTTCACTGGAGCACATTTTGGCTTGCCTTTAAAACAAGCAAGCGCCGTTGGACCTCCTGAATGCTATCAGGGCTACTTATCAGGGGCCGAGTGCTTGAGAAAAAGTATGTGGGTTTTTGACTACGCCTCAGGCACTGAGCAGGCCTCTCACCACTGCTGCCTGCCTCTAGACTTCCAGCAGTATACAGTGACCTCAGGAACAATCCAGTCTACTGTTACAGTTCATTTCAATAATTAAACAGTTCAGAGATGGCAGAGTTTTCTCACTGTCAGTAGGAAAAGAGGTGCTCAAGGTTTCTTCCACCCACACTGAGAATCAGGACTGTTTGTTTTTAATTATATTAGCTGGTGACTAGTAATGGATTTCACAATCTGCTAAAGAAATGTTTGCCGTTTGCAAAGCAGGGTGGGGGGAGTACTGGTTAAAAGCAGTTTATTTCTGTGCTGTGGTATTTCAAAGAAAGGGACCAGGTGCCAGCAAAGTCACATGTCTAAAATTTAAGCCACATAATGCAGGCTCAAATGGCAGATTTACTCTTCCGAGGAAGTAAATTGCTCTCCCATCTGGAGGATAATTAGAATCATCAGGTCAGGAGGGCCCAAAAGGCCACGAGGTGCTTCCTTGAGGCTGTGACAGCCCCCTATCAGCCTCCCCAATCACTCCAAAGCACTCTAGCAAAGGACCAGATTAAGAGTGTGTTTGAAGGATAGATCCCTCATGCAACTGAGGAAAACTCCATAACATCAAAGACAATTTCAAAAGAAACAAACATAGGCCCCAAGCCAATCGAGAAAGAAGAGTCTTTCACAAACTCATGTATGGATTATGTGGCAGCAAGGATTATGTGGGTAGCTGTGTTGGTTTGCAGTAGAAGAGTGAGAATGCAGTCTAGTAACACCTTAGAGACCAACAAGGTTGCAGGGTATTTGCTTTCAAGAGTCAAATCTCCCTTCATCAGATTATCTTGATGGTCTCTGAGGTGCTACTTGATTTGAATCTAGCTCTTCTACTGCTAACCAGCACACTTCACCATCTGAAATGCATAGAGGTGCAGTGGACTTGTTTGCCATAATAAATGCTTTGGGAAATGGGCCAAAAAAGAGCCAAAAGGTTTACATGCTGCCACATAATCATACATGAGTTTGTGGCTCTTGCACCTCTGTATTTGTTCCTTCCTTTGTCCTCATCCTTTTCAGAGCTCCTCTGATCTCTAGCTCTTGAGCTATGACCAAAAGAGTACTAAATCACTACATTAGTACCTAAAGAAAAACATGACAGAAAATTTTGCAACCTGTATTTGGATCACTCTCTAACATCAGATAGGGAATAACATCCCACTGAGAATTATTGAACATTAAACGTGGTAAAAGAGGTAAAATCCATTGATTCCTAAAAACAGTGTAAAAGGAGTGTTCCAGTATTTTATGAAATAAAGTATCAATTTTACCCAGGCCACAAAGACAAAGACCATCTGAATATGGAATATTACAAAACCTCCCATGCAAGACTTCAGAAGGATTAGGGTTTTTTTCTTAATTTTGATGTCCAAACCAAAGGACATCGATGAACCAAGAGGTTGGGGGGGGGGGGGGGGATGAGGAATCTAAACTGATGCTTCTGCTAGTGCAAGGAGAGACAGAATCACAGAGGCAGACAATGGTTTCAAGAGATGAAGGTAATAGAGTGAGGCTGTGCTGCTTATAGCATGTGCATCTTTCCCTGTTATCTCATCAAACAGGTTTTGCGGGTTTGGGAAACATCGTGCACACCTGCCAGTCTTGTCCACCAGAAATTACAGAGAGATACATGTAAACAAATGAGAGCAACAGTGTTTGTTTCATGCTACCTGTAGCTCTCTAGCTAAATGGAAAGCCCAACTGGGCATTGCCAACTTTCTCTAATTTGTGCTAGGAGGAAGAACTGAATTTGGGAGCTGTGTTCCAAATTGACTGTTGTTGGTGATGAATATCTGAAAAATTGGATGAAGGAGATAGAATGCTGCAAAGCGAATGTCAGTGCAACCTAAGCAGACCTCAGTTGTCCTAGAAGGACTTAACTCTGCTTAGGATACAAGGCAGTTGTGATGCCTGAAACCAGCCTTATTTACAGTTTACCACATAAGCTGAGTCAATGAACCAAAATCCACTGACATTTGAAGTTCAGCTAACTGTCTGTTAAATTTCCTGGGCAGGTTGAAGGGCTGGGGTTGCTGGAAACTTTCCTTATCTCATTCCCATTCTTCTGTCTTTTATCCCTTCCTCTGCCCCATTCTTCATTTTCTCTCTCTTTCCTCTACTCATAATTCCAGTTTCCCTCTCGCACAATCCTGATTTTTGGTTCTGAACAACTCAACACCACAATTTATCCAATATGTTGAACTTTTTCTGGAAGAAGGACAACTAGTCTTGCCCTTTGCCCTTGCTAAGCCAATGAGCTTAATGATGGTTGGGATGATGAGGAGCTTTTGATTGTTTGTGCACCCTCTATGGCTTGTTATGAGGCTGTTGCCTGGAGCAGAACAAGAACCATTTCTCCTAAACTGAACATGGTCTTGAGCAGACGGGAAGGAACGGTGCTCCTTTCAAAACCAGAAGTTACATTCAGGAAAGGGATTATCTATCCTACTTGAAATAAGAATCAACTTCCATATAAAAAACCAATTGTGTTTGCAATTAGGGAAATCTCAGATAGAAAAATACTGGAAGACTTGTAAAGAAAGATACAAGGAGAATGTTTAATATATGATGTCATTCATATAAAACCAAATTCTGATCTCAGTACAGTCACTATGAATCCAGCCAAGGAAATGAAGGTCCTTACAGAGAACAGCTTTCATTGAGGTGTGGGAAGGAAACCCCGACCTCCTCCTTTCCCTATATTTAGAGTCCAGCAGTCCTCCTCAGCATGCCATTTTTTGTGTGGGAGAAGACTAGCTTGCAAAGTCAAAATGAAATATTGGAGTCTCTCATTCTTTCCAGGTACACACATGCCAAAGAGTGCAGTGATGATGGCACACTTCCAGCACTGCAAAATAATGAAGCAAATCCCAAGTCTTGAACTTCCCCATTTCTATTTCTGGAACTTTCCTTAGAACTGTAAGAAAACTTGGCACTCCTTTGCCCACTCAGAATGCAATGGGCTGTAATGCTTAAATAAAAAGAGATAGAACAGTGAAAAGTTTTGTTTTTCTTAACAGGCACCATTCAAACCACTATAGATGCCATCAAACCATCTCCTTACATTACTTTAATTAAATATCTTGGGGAACAACTTATTACTTTTACTGGCTGTGATGTTGGGATTGTCTCCCTGAGCAGGAGTTTTGAGATCTTATCTGTTCTGCTTCTCAGGCCCATATATTGCTTTGTCAACCACTTCTTGCTCAATTGACTGCTGGAACTATTGAGCATGTCTCCTGGGACCTCAAAGCAGACTTTGCCTCAGTAGTTCATGGTGCCTCTGCAGTGTGCCAGAGAGCTAAGGTATCAAAGCAAGATGTTTTAAAAAAAAAAAATCTAGCTCCCCATTCCTATACCTCTGTGTGACTGAACGGCTTCCTTGTCTGTTTATTTGTTCAGTACTTTGTAGTTTATTGGAACATAATTCTCACAGATGCATTGGGGTTTCCAATTCATGTGAATCATCTTTGGGCTTTGTCACTGGGGCTGAATCTGGCTCTCAGTTCCAGCAGCGCCTCTTTGACCTTGTATCCCAGAAGACACTCTCGGGTATTTTATATGCATTTCATATGATTAAAAGCACACTGTCTTAAAGCTTCTTTTCAGACTTACAGTGTGGGATAGTGAATGTTGAAGGGCACATTTCAGAAAATCCTCTTTTTTCTGTTTGAAAATACTTAGGCTCTGTGCTCACACTAGACTCAGTTCATAGGTTAGTTAGGTAGATTGTAAGAGATAGGTTGGAGGGGTTAGGGGAAGGGGCAGGACCTATAAATACAATACACTCATTACAATAAGCTCATTATTACCACCTGAATGTCACAAAAGGGCTCTATTAAGCTAAACCCATTTATGTTTGGAGTATCTTGTAACTTCTAAGCAAGTTATCTTAAGAAGATGACTTGTTAGGTCAATCTTTATGGACTGAGAAATCCTGGGTTCCTACTTAGCCTAGTAGTCTAGAGTAGCCTGCTGTTGAATTCTGGTGTCTCCCCCCCATTACCATAGGCGTAGAGTCCGGGGGGGGGGGGCTCGAGGGCTCGAGCCACCCCCGAAATTTCCCGGGGGGGGGGCTCAGCTATCCCCGGCAAAACGAAACGCCTGCTGCCGTGCCTCCCTGGGTCCTTCCGAGGCCCGGCCATTGCTGCTGGAGAGGGAAGGGGTGGCCGGAGGGGGAGAGAGAGGCACCGGCAGCAGTGGCTGGCGGGCCTCGGAAGGGCCTGGGGAGGCGCGGCGGTTTCCCGGGGGGGAGAACAATCCCAACATCACAGCTCCCCTCGGAATTTCCAAAAGTCTATGCCCCTGCCCATTACCACAAAACTGAGAAAAACAACAGGTTTCTTTTACTGGCATCTGTTGTAACATTTGTACAGAGACTTCCAGATGGGAAGCTCAAATCATACAATGGGTAAAATCTACATGTTCCACTTTGGACACTGGAACAGTTTGATCACAATCAATTCAAATGTTTATCACTGTTTCATTAACTTCATAGCATCCATGAAGAGAAAGTGTTACACCAAGAACAGTTTCTTGGAAATGAACTACCTATACATTTTTTAAAAAAATGATATTAGTCTATGAATAGGTTAGGAGAGCTGTCATAAGACATAATTGTCCCAGCCCCCCCCCCCCAAATGAGACAACAGTGTGAGTTTAGCTAGTATATTTAAATAGCTGATCTATGCTATAACACTAAATATAGCAAATATTTTTATGGACAGGCTGCACTAAGCAGTCTTAATGTGGCTGCCATTATTCTAGCAAATCTACCCTAGCTCCAGACTTGGCCAGCAGTTATGCTAGTCTTTTTTTTATCATCATCTGCATGTATAAAGTGCCAAGACATGCAAAGCTTCATCACCTGTCCTTGATGTGCTGTAATCCAGTACTAGGTTTGGGTCAATGCTGCTTAGCACCAAGGGAGCTCCTTCTCAACCCATCATCAGATGCATACTGGCTATTCAGAGGACCCTCCATCATGCCCTATACTTCAGGGTGCTAACCAATTCTTCCTTGCTGTCATGAGCAACTCATTCCATTTCTGCCAAACTAGTTATGGCCAAACCAGTCAAAGACCTGGCTTATCTATAATTGTGCCCTACAGACAAAAGCAGAAAAAAAGTTTCCCAGCAGCCAATAAGGGAAGAACTGAAAATTCCTCCTTATCTCTAAAACAAGCAGGTAATCCCATGATGTCTCACTGTGGTGGTAGATGGATAGCAGCATGTGGCAAATGCCTCTGTGGGCGGAGCGGATATCTGTTTGGTCAGACTATGGCCTTATTTTCCATTGGCTGGGGGACTTCAACATCCACCATCCATGTCCTATTCTTCATTTGAACCTGCAAAGGAGCCAGGACAACAGGATCTAAAGCATTTATTTAAAAACAATGAGTCAAGAAGCACTGTTCAGACTAATTCTACTGCTACTTCAAAGGCCAGAAGTTAAAAAGGTAAGTTAAATGTAGTTCAAACATAGAGGTTTGTGAGCAAACATTGACAGAGATCCAACTATTATTTTATTTATTTATTTTTGCCTCAGGCATGTTTTAGGAGCACAGATGGAAGCTATAGCTGTAAATCCACATTCACCTTTCAGAAACTTCCAAGAACAGGGAACCAGGAATTCATCAATTCTTTACTGAACAATCCACCCAGACTTTCAGTCTTAGCTGGCTTACCATTTTCCTTTCCCACAGAAATCATTCCAGTATATGGAAGGAAAAATACTTCCCTCTATTGTTTCTTTTAAAGATTCATTTATAATTGTTGTCAACAGCTTCAGTTCTCTCCTGATTGTGGTTATTTTTGTAGATTTGTTTGTACTGTATATACAGATTTCACTTCTTAATATACTATTTACATGCATAATGTGCATCATTTATGCATAGAAGTAAAAACCTGAACTATGGCGTGTAAAGATAATGTTGCAATATATATATGTGTGTGTGTGTGTGTGTGTGTGTGTGTGTATATATATATATATATATATATATATATATATATATATTCTATGGCAAAGGTTTGGTACAAGGAAATTTTAAAATGCTGTAAAAATAAAGAGATTGTTTAATTCACACAAGGAAGAAGAGAAATCAAAACAAGGGCTGAGGACAAACTGGCGCTGTGCTGCGCCAGGAAAGCGGGGCAGAGCAAGCTGGGGGCGAAGCATCCCGGAGCTTGCTGTTCACACTGTGTGCACTGTGGTGCAAGCATTCTGGGGAGGAGGCGGCCTGCAGCGTGCACACTGTGGGCGGCTGCTGGTGGCAGCGCGGCACACGGCTGTGTGCTTCCATGTGCATTCACACCCGCCGGAAGCGGGAGGAACACACACCCAGGCGGCTGGCCACCAGTTCCTCCTGGTGTACGGCTGCCAGGGGAGGGAAGCGCCGCAGGACAAGGTAAGGATGGCACGCCTCCACCAGGCACCTGCGGCTGTGTGAACAGGCCCGCCTCATCCGCTTGCACAGTGGATTTGAAGCAGGCCAGAACTCCAGTCTGTCTTCAGCCAAGGTTATTCAGACCAAAACTGAGGCGATAAGAAATGCAAAATCATCATTGTTACAAAGAGACACCTAGGATGCATCTATATATCATTGGCTATTGCACTATTATTGTCTTATCCCTACAAGAAAATCCAATTGCAAATGATATAGTGCATTATTCAATAATGTATTGATGCACCTTTAGTGAAAAGAACCTTATGTTATGGAAAGTGTTGAGATTTCTACCAATTGCTGTTTTCTAAATATTTCAAGGGCAAACAGGTTTTCAGTACAGATTTGCTTAAGGCCTTTTCTGCATCCATATTTTGCCTCGGTTTCTGAGCACATCCTATTCTTCTGTTCTGCATTCCCTCCTGCTTTCACTTCCTGTTTGTGTCGGGGCTTTTTCTTGTTTCTGCATTTGTTTTACAGGAATCTGCATTCAGACCACTTACGGCACACTTTTGCCCTGCAGTTACCAAAACTCTTTTTGCTGTGACTCTTTGTTCTTATCAGCTTTCAAATCATTAATCCTTTTAAAAGTAGAATTGTTTTGTGGGTATTTAAGTACTGCCCACTGCCCTCTCCTGTTTCCACCTCTCTCTTTTTAGGGTGATGCTCCCTCCCCATTTTGTTTTCTTTCCTTCCTTCTCCAAAGACAAAAGAGGATGTGTCCTCCCACTCAGGCAAACTTTTAAAAAGCCAGAGAGAGCATATGGAGAAATCAGTAAATAGAAAGGAATAGGGGATTCCTTGTTCCCAAATGTGTCAGTCTTACACATGTGGGCCTGGATTTCTCCCTTCCTCCCCTTTCTTTTTGCAAAATCATGGAGGGAGGGAGGGGTTGGGTCTGCAGTTAAATGTTTTGAAAGATGTTTGCCTTTCTCTTCATCTTAGATTAAGCAGCCAGTTAGCTCAAAAATGTGGGTTTTGCTTGTAGATGCAGAATGCAAGCAGAATCCACAAATACATAAACCGAAGGTTAAAAAAAACAGTGCAGAGGGAATGCATGTGACCCTTAAGGCTTGACTCCTTGGAATCTCTGAAGCAAGCTGTCAGTGCAGAAAGGGTCTAAGTAACTGGCTGCAGTCCTAAGAGTTCTTTTTCTGGAAGTAAGCTGCACTAAATAAATGAGACTTGCTTCTGAGTATTCCTGCTCAGGATTGCTTCCAGAGTCAACCATTGTTATGATGAAAGTAACTAATTTGTGTTTATTTATGCATATATGTCTATTAGCTTCAGATTAATATGGAACATTTCTATGCTAGCTCATAGTGCAGAACACATTTTTGGAATACAGACCTCTGTAGTAGGCCTACATTTTCACCAAGTGCTGGGGCAAGATGAAGAACATTCATGTGGGGAGACACATGGATAGTGGAAGGTAATTTTTTCCAGGTGCTTCTTATTATCATCATTTAGAGATGCTTTAAAAAATGAGCTCTGTCTGTAAAAAGCACTTGAGGTTATTTCTGCCTGTTCAACAGGATTTTGGCAAAAATTACACATGACAGATAATATTATGTTGGGCTCTGTATATGATGAAACTAAGCATTAGTTTTCCCCCATGTTGAAAGGAAAGGAAATAACTGAGAGTTTTTGGTCTCATACTTTGTTGTGAGTCCAAAAAAAGAGAGGAACTACCTGAATTAAAAAAATCACCAAGGATTCCATCGCAAAATAAGAGGTTCATTTGCATCATTAAAACTGTTTTCAGATGTAAAAGTGGGTAAAACTTTTCATATGAAAAATTCAGTTGTATCAACCACATAATTCCTCATAAAGCAAAGATCACCCATTCTTCCTCTGTGTTTTTCACTGGTTTGCCATATGGATATTTTAAAAGATTATCCCTTTAAAGATTTTTTTTTTGTATTTCTGACCATCACAGTCCTTCAGGACACAGAAATGCCTTTGTGGAATGTCATATCTCTATCACTGTCCATAGAAAAGATTGAGCAAGACCTCTGAATTTCTATAGGGTTGTATTTGCAGCTCAGATATGAATTCTGTACCTCTGAATTACCTGATCTTGCATTTGAAAATGAATTGACACATGGGAATTTTCCATGGTTCCATCTCCAGACTTTATGCTGAGAACTTGCTTTTTTGTGGCTTCCCCTTGTCTACCACTGCCACCTCTCTCCCTGTCTGCTGTTATCTGTATTCTTTAAATATATAAAATATTTGCATATCACAGTGAAGAATCTCCAGATGCAAGATGTCTCTCTCTGTCTCTTAACAGAGAAGGGAGGTAAACTGTTCATGTCAGGAATAATTTGAGCACACACTTTCTTGCATGCTTTGCCACAGCTATTCTCTTCCCAAAACCATTTTCTGCCCCAAGGGGGAAAAAACAACTAAAACATGTTTTCTCGCCATTGGGGTGAGGTATCCACAATCAGAAGAAGAGCAATACAGAGTTTGTGACTTCAGTTTTAAAATTTAGTTCTCAAAATGAAATAATTCAGTAGCAATTGATGTATCCATAAATAATATGTCAGGCCTTCAAAAACTTCATAACGAAAAGGGAATTAGACCAAGGGCGATTTCACACTAGCGTTTGCCCTGATGCTTGCTCAGGAGCTTTTGGTCGATTTCCCACCAGTTGCTCTGGGCTCACGGCTTGATCAGGAGTATCGCAGCACTGCTCCAGAGCTTCCCTGGAGCAAGAAAATCCTGTTTTTAGAGGATTTTCCTGTTTGCTCCAGTGGAGAAGCCGAGACGAAAACTTGCCCACTTGTCCACCCTCCATCTGGCCTGCCCCGTGGTGGGCGTTTCTTCAATTTTTTTTAAAAAATGAGCCCTCCTAACGTTATATCAAAATGATGAGGCAGCGAGACAAGAACCCATCACAGGGACTGCATCGGCGAGGAGGATTTGCTGGGCTTTTCGGTAGCAGGAGCCGGGCGCCATTGGCCCAAGAGCTCCCGGGCTTGCAGATGACCAGTGCCCTGTGTCTGGGGTGCCCTGGCTGCAGCCCCTGCAGAGCAGGCAGGGGGCGCTTCCCTCCAGAAACCCGTGGAGGAGTGGCAGCAAGTGGGCGGGCGGGCCAGGGACATGACTCTTCTGCCCTGCTCTCTGGGTGCACTCCTCTGGGCCTGAGGCTAGGCTGTCTCCCCCCCTTTTGTTTTCTTTGTATAATACACACACACTCATATTTATTTATTATGGGGGGAACTTTTTCTTCGGGGCTCCAATTCAGCATGCGGAGTAGGGAGACTGGGCTGCCATTGCTGCTGCTCCTCCTCAGCTGCTGCCACCACCACCACCACTGGAGAAGAAGCCCTGAAGGAACTGTGACCCCCCCCACCGGCTCGCGCTCGCATCCAGCATCCAGTGCCCTGAGTGCTGTTGCTCCTGCAGCCAGCAGTAGGATGGATGGAGGATGGCAGCCAGAATGTGTGGGAGGGAGATGGGAGGCCAGTCCACATGCTGCTCCATGGCTGGGGAAGGAAGTTTTTCTGCCAAGGAAGTTTTTCCAGCAAAAAAACCTTCATAAGTTTCATAACACAATTTTAAAATAAAATTGCAGAGAAAGTATCCTTAGTGGAGGGAACTGCATGAATGGGTTGCTTCAAGTGGCATGGTGAAAGATTTTTTTGACCCATAAAGTAAAGCAGTAATGCATCCAAATAAACAAGAGAAAACCATCTTACTGGCACCGGTATTTTATCTTTCAAATGGGCCACATTTCATTAAAACAAAATTGAAATGCATATAGGGCACCATGGCTGTAAAGGCTTTATTCACCATTTTGTGCCCGAGATCCTGCTGGCAACGTGTCTGACATTTTGATGATAGAGCAGACACGCCACAAATCACAGCGTCAGGCCGTATGGTCGACCAATCATTGTGTGGCAAGCAACAGTGGTGGGAAAATTTGAATAGGAAGGAGGGAAGTATTGAATTCTGGGAAGAGGAAGGCAACTACAGAAATCTTAATCCAGACACCATTAGGTGCATATCAGCTCGCAACAGCAAAATAGTTTAAATTTCAGTAGCAAATAGCGTTCCCTCTACAACTCGCATGACCATTGCTCACACTATCCATGTCCACCGTCATTGCATTATAATGAAATAACGCAATCGTGCCTGCGTTTAAAAAAAATATTCAAGGGAGGAAGGGGGGGAGGAGCGAGTGGGATGATGGGAGGGGGGACTGGAAGCCTCATTTCATCATAACAAAATAATGCAATCACACATGCGGTTTTTAAAAAAACGAGGGAGGAGGGAAGGGGGGAGGAGTGAGTGGGGAGATGGGAGGGGAATGGGAGGGGGGAATGGAAGCCATGCAACAGTCGGTATGTGTGAAATGGACACTGCGGGGCAGATGAGGGGCTTTGGCTCCATGTGTGAACATGAAGAATATACTCTGGAGGAAAAAACCCTGGAGAGAATGAGAGGCAAACGGCAAGTGCAAAATCGCCCCAACAGTCTATTAATCCTGAGTCACCTATAGTGGGCAAGAACTACTTACAGGCAATCATATAGTAAGGAGAACCAGTTTGGTTTAGTGGTTAAGTGCATAGACTCTAATCTGGGAGAACCGGGTTTGATTCTCCACTCCTCCACTTGCACCTGCTGGATGACCTTGGGCAAGCCATAGCTCTGGTACAGCTGTTCTTGAAAAAGAGCAGCTTCTGTCAGAGCTCTCTCAGCCCCACCTACCTCACAGGGTGTCTATTGTGGGGAAGGGAAGGGAAGGGAAAGGAGTTTGTAAGCTGCTCTTAGACTCCTTTGGGTAGTGAAGGGTGGGGTATAAATCCAATCTCTTCTCTCTCTTCTTTTTCTAAAGCTATACGAGTGTTTTTTTCCTCTTTTATACATGGAAGGCATCTTTTAGGGGAAGGGGGAGGGGTATTTGGGATTTTTACTATATTTGGTTTTAATGATTACCTGCAAGCTGCCTTCAACCAAGGTGTACAAATATTTTAAGAATGAGCATCGACATCTATGAACACGAAGACTAGTAAAAAAAAAAGTGGGCTAATAAGGACTCATTTGCAAAGCTGTATTAGACAGACCCAATTTGCCATTGTTAAATTCAACCAATGTAGAGGAGAAAGGGCCACTTATAAAAATCAGGGGTCATATGGGGCCGGAGCTAGGCGGAGCAGAGCTCCACCAGCCCAGGAGTGGACACTAGGGCAGCCACAGGCCAAATCAGATTCTCTGATCTGATTTGGCCCGCCACCGAATTGCTGCCAAAATTTGGTGGCGGCTTAAAAAGCGGCTGGAGGGGAGGGAGTTAGAGGGAGAGGCTCCAAACTTGCAGGGTAGCTGCTGGAGCCTCTCCCCGAAATACCCACCAAGTTTCAAGAAGATTGGACCAGGGAGTCCAATTCTACAGGCCCCTCAAACAGGTTGTCCCCATTCCCTCCATTGTTCTCTATGGTGGGAAAAAAGTAACATTTTTTCCCACCATAGAGAACAATGGAGGGGATGGGGCAATCTGTTTGAGGGCCTGTAGAATTGGACCTTGTCGTCCAATCTTCTTGAAACTTGGTGGATTTTTTGGAGAGAGGCCCCAGCAGCTACTCTGCAGATTTGGAGCCTCTCCCTCAAACCCCCTCTCCTCCAGCCCCTCATATACCCTATGAGTTTTTGCCATTGACTTCAATGGCCCATAGAGTATAATGGGGCTGAATTCGGCCAGTGATGTCAGGGGGCGTGGCATATGCTAATGAGTTATGCTAATGAGCTCCTGCACCTCTTTTTCTACGAAATGACCCCTGATAAAAATTATTGCTGTTTCAATACATTATGTCTGAGGTTCATTGCTGTCCTGAACTAGTACAGGTAAAACTTTCCCTTGTTTGAAAGCCAGTCTAATCCAACTCTAGGGGGCAGTGCTCATCTCCATTTTCAAGCCGAAGAGCCTGTGCTGTCTGAAGACTTTTCCGTGGTCATGTGACCAGCATGACTAAATGCCGAGGTGCACCGAACACTGTTACCTCCCCACTGAAGCAGTACTTATTTATCTACTTGCAATTTCTTGCTTTCAAACTGCTAGGTTATCAGGAACAGGGGCCAGAGATGGGAGGTCACTCCATCATGCAGCACTCGGGTCTCAAATTGCTGAGCTACCTACCTTCCAGTCTGCAGCTCAGCGTCTTGACCTCTGAACCATCGTGGCCCCCTATCCTGGACTACCAAGGGTTTATTCTCCTCACAGCCTCAGTCTCTTCAGAGTCTAAAGGGAAAATTCAGACCTTCACTGATTGTCTTTGTTTTGATCCTTGGAATTTAATATTCAAACACAAAGTAAGGCAGGGAAAAGAGGGGACATTTTGAGAAGATTTTGTTCCCACAGCTGTCAGTAGAGAATTCTGGCAAGGCATATACTTGATTACACCTGGGGACTCTGCTTGTGCTAAAAAATACCTTTTTACAATATTGTGCATGTTTGCTCATGGTATATGGTGGGAACCTTCATATGGAGTACTGTTGCCAGGCTGGTCTCAGAAAAATATCACAGACATTTCCAAAGAGATAATTCATAACTGATCTTTAGTATTGGTCTTTTTGTGGGAGAATGGGGGACGGGGGCAGGGGAGAGAGAGAGATCTAGTGTGGAGAGGGCTTTGCTATACATATACAATTTCCATAAATGTTGAGACTTTGGTAGGATCAGCAGGCAAGACATCTGGAGGAAAATAGAGCAGCAGTGATCAGTGAAAATATAACCCTAGGACTAAGGATAATTTCAGCCATTTGGACTTGGTCTGTTCTCCACTGATGTCCTTGGCCTGACTTCAAATACATTTTCCTCTCTGAGAGCCAGTTTGGTGTAGTGGTTAAGTGCACAGACTCTAATCTGGGAGAACCAGGTTTGATTCCTACTCCTCCACTTGCACCTGCTGGATGACTTTGGGCAAGCCATAGCTCTGTACCAGCTGTTCTCTCAAGGACAATAGTCTCCGAGCTCTCTCAGCCCCACCTACCTCACAGGGTGTCTGTTGTGGGGAGGAGAAAGGAAAGGAGTTTGTAAACTGCTCTGAGACTACAAGTGAAGGGCAGGGTATAAATCCAATCACTTCTCTTCTTCTTCTCTTCAGTGGACAGATCTGCTTTTTTGTCTTTTTTTGTGAGGACCCGCCCCCCTCCTCCAACTGAGACCCCTTAGACAGTAGGGTCTCCCTTTTATTTTGGACTTAGTTGTTTTAATAGGCACCCCCTTTTAGAGCCTAAGTGCCAGGGGATGTGAAACTTGGGGAGTCTCATAAAGGCACCTGGGTTCAGCCATAATGAGGAAGGGTGTTGTTGGAATTATAACTGATTAAATCCTTTTGTCAGCAAGGATCCTACAATCCTGAGCATAACTTTTTCAGTGGCTAAACCCAGAGCCCATCTAACTCTTTCACAAGTACTAAAGGTGGAAGCATCCAATTCTTGAACTACGCCTGCTCTTCTAGGTAACAATTTGGACCTGCACCACAGCTTTAAGAAGTCCAGTCCCAACCCAGAGGCCAAAATTCAAGATCCATGGAAACAGACTGAAGCAGTAAAGAGAGGAAAATGTATTTGTGAAACTCTTAAAACTATTTGCAGTTGTTTTCATTCCATGCAAATAGGAATATGTAACAAATTATTCCAAAACCAGAAAAGAACAGCATTCAAAGAATGGAACCATCAGGGAAAAGTCAAATCCAGGACACAACAGAGCAGGCACAGAAGGCTGAGAGTAACAACAACAAAACAACAGCAACATATTAACAGGGAAATGGGATTATTTCAAAGAGAATAAAAAATGAAAAACTGACCTAAAATGTTATTTAACTGTAAAACTATTTTAGAGTTAGAGTAGACTCCAGATTAGCATGTTTTTGTGGAACTTGATCAAGAAACTGTTTTATAGTGGCCAGCCTTCCCTCACTTGAGACCTGTTGGCATTGATGTGACTAAGGCTGAAGACATCCATCTGCTCTATCTGTGTCAAGAACTCATCAATTTTATGTGTGGATTTTAATGAAATGAGGTCTGGTTAATGGAAACTATTTCTTTGGGTCACCCCAGTGCTCAAGTGGAAAGGCAAAGGTTCTTCTGCTGTTTTCTTCTCCCTGCTTTTTCCATCTCCAGCATTCATAGCAGCTGGAGGAACCTATCAGAGCTGAAACGTAAAGCGTGGTCACACTTGGCAGTGGCACCTTGTATTAATTTTTTTTTAAAAATGGCCACTGGAGTTGAATGTGGCATCTCTTATTGTGAAACAGAGAGAAAGTTCAGTAAGTCCCATATGGATTAAAGATTTCAACTTGGCCTAAATGTATGTGTAGAAAAAAGCACCAGAAGTCAGGGTTGGAATTCAGAATTGTGACCCTTGGGTTCTGAAATAGAGATTTTCATTTTCAAACATTTTTGAACTATTAGGCATTCTATTGAAATCAAAAGGAGACAAAAAGAAAAGAAAAGAAAACCACATCTTAATATTTTTAGTATATATACATCTGCTGTGGATGTATACTTCATGCATCTGATGAAGTGAACTCTGATTTAGGAAACTTTATGCTGGAATAATTATGTTGTCCTTTAAGGTGCCATGGGACTTCTGTTAACTATGCTTTTTAAAAAGTCTCTTTCAGCCCTCTGACCCATTCCTAGTGCTTATGAGAAACCCAAAGAGCTTAGCTGATGTGCATCCCTGCACTTGGCAATGACAATATTCTGGGCATACATAATTCAATGGGCAGAAGATAGCTGCCAATGGAAGGATGGGCAACTACCCCCGAACAGCATTGAGCCTTGCACAGTGAAGTATGTGTTTAAAGTCCTGGAACTGGAAAGGCAGTTGGCATAAGGGGAGATTCAGCAGGAGCAGACAGTCTGCTGAAACATGGCATGCCCTTCCCTGTGAATGGAACATACCCTTCTATTCAAAGGGAACATCATGGAAGCCCCATGGTGAATCTGTTAATCGTAAATAAATATGTGCAGTAAAGGGCAGAGTGGGAATGAAATGTAGGAAATAGTACTTTGAAAAGTGCAAAGTCAGCAACTTCTATTTTCTCCCTCATCCTAATAACCCCTATAAGAAAAGCAAAAAATCTTTTTCCGAAGCTATAGGTACAGGGCTGGTCTACATTTTGCCTTAGCCCTGTGGTGACTCACATATTTTACTTGATGGACAGAGTATTTAGTTCAGACCATACCGCTAATTGGTTCCCTGCTCACTGGTGTTCATGTGTCTGATTTTGCTGTGACAAATTCCTATGTCATAGCAGAAGGTGAATTGGATAGTCCTTAGATTCCCTTCCAGTTAATCCATCTCATTTAAAGGTATCACTCATTCTGAAGCAGAACGCTAACCTCCATGTAACATACCAATGCACACAATATAGGACTTTGGGAAGGCAGTACACTGCAAAAGACAAAATATTCTGCAAGGCAAAAGTAAGACCTTAGTCATCATAAATGGACCATACTGATTTCTTAAAAAAAATAATGATTGAGATAAACACAGTTTTAAAAGGTTGGGCTCCTAGTGAGCTCTTTACCTTCTGTAAAGGAAATATTAAATTAACAAGCCAAGGTATTGCATCATTTAGTGAAAAATGAGGACTTCATAATACCTGGAATTTAATCAAACTCAGTTTGAAATAGAGCTAAAACAAATTGCACATGGCCTATTTATGAGACATTGCCTCAAGACATTTCGGCTGATAAGAAAACTTTTCCTGGTTGTATAGATAAGCACAAAATGACACTTTTAATTAAAAAAAAGTTGTCTAGAGCATTTGGCCTGTGGCCATTTTACCATGTTCTTTTGTGGCATTGCAGAAGCTGTTGAGTTGAGTAATGTACAAAATGTGCAGCAGACATCCAGATGTTATGGGGGCTCACTGTGGTGAACCACCAGGTGCTAGACTCTCCTTTGCAACATTATAGACTGCATAATGTTGTCTAGGAGAGAGAAAATAAATTGCTTTGTTGTTTTAACCTCAGATTTGGAGCAGGTGCTTAGAACAGGAGATTATCAAAATTTCTTGTCCACCTTTTTTTTTAGTCATCCTGTTTCCCTTTAAAATAGTCATACTATTTGTCTTACCTGCTCTGAAGATGAGTACTATCATTCTACATAACACAGAGCTGATTAGAATAGAGAATGGTGCGGTTTTGTTTCACACTGCAATGGAAAAAGAAACACAGTGAAGAAGAACTGTTCCAAATCTCCAACATTCACTCCAAGTTTGGTGTAGTGGTTAAGTGCATGGACTCTAATCTGGGAGAACCGAGTTTGATTCCCCACTCCTCCACTAGCAACTGCTGGATGACCTTGGGCTGTCACATAGTTCTGTCACAGCTGTTCTCTCAAAGACAGCTCTGGAAAGAGCTCTCTCAGCCACACCTACCTCACAGAGTGTCTGTTGTGGGGAAGGGAAGAGAAAGGAGTTTGTAAACTGCTCTGAGACTCCAAGTGAAGGGCAGGGTATAAATCCCATTTCCTCCTCTTCCTCCTATTTTTCTTAAAAGCTTCAAGAAGGATGCATACTGATGTCCAAAAACCACACACCTTCTTACAGTTTACTGTGATGTTGAGCTAGACATGTTTTATGCAGCAGCGAGTGGGAAGTCCCAGTAGTGAGAATCAAGATTCTTTGCATTTGGCTGCTAGGCTGTTCCTTAAAAATAAACAGAAAATGAAGAGAAGCTATCATAACCTTTGAAAAGTATTGGAGATGGTCAATACATAACACCCTTACACAAATTATATATTATAGAATACTTACTTGATAAATCAAAGGCATATATAGTGAAATCCTAAACAGAGTTATACCCATCTAAAGTAATTGCTGTTGTTGACTCATTGAACTTCACTTATGAATATTATATAGTTACCTAGCAGCACAAACTCTTGCATTTTACCAACTACAGGAATGTTTCCTTTATTTAAAGGTGACCAGATTACCATCTAGGATTGGGTGGCATGAACAGTTTCTCTTTCAATCCTTTGGTGGAGGGGGAAGAGATCCTTAAATCATGCTTTCTTTTTTGGTTTAGCCATGGCTTTTGTTCTGTGGTCCCATTTTTTAAATCCATAGGAATACCAGTGCCCGAAAACCTCTCAGTGAGTAGGGGCATATTATGATAATGTAGTTGTTCTTCTTCTGACATCAAAGAGTATGTTTTCAAACATGGGGTTCAAGCTGATATATGTTAATATTTGACTTTAGCATTATAAAGCTTATGCGGTCTGTGTCTTACCCCCCAATTACACTTGGGGCAGTGGGGTGGGGGAGTCTCAGTCCTCAACTTAAGAGACTTCACATCCTAATATGAAGAAGAAGAGTAGGTTTTTATACCCAACTTTTTTCTACCCCAAGGAGACTCAAAGCAGCTTAAAAATTGCCTTGCCTTCCTCTCTTGGCAATAGCCACCTTGTGAGGTGGGTGGGCCTAAGAGAGTTCTGAGACAACTGTGACTGGCCCAAGGTCGCCCAGTAGGCTTCATGTGGAAGCGTGGAGTTCTCCAGATTACAGTCTGCCACTCTTAACCACTACACCATGCTGGGTCTCTGAGGAGAAGTTTTCCTCATTCTTTTCAAGGCATCTCTATTTCCCCTCTTTGTCCCCCTCCACCCTCTCAATCCAAAACTGAAGTTAGAAAAACTTCCAAAATGAGTGCATGCGTTCTTACTGCTGGGCATGGGGTGTCTGACCAAGCTGCTTCTTCAAAGGGAAATAAAGTTTAGAAATCCCAGCTTCCCTCAACATTCCTCTTAAAGCAGCACTTTGCCTGTGTAGGCTCATCCAACACTAGTTTGATAAGTTTCCATCTTTCAGTTAAGTATGTTGGTTGTAGACTTATTTTCCTCATTTTGGGGGTTTGAACCCATCTTTCTACACCTGTCAGAAAAGAAGAGGAAAGCACCCCACATCTTCCAAACCCATTTTCAAGGGTTATCCCACAGAGAAGATGCACTCTGGCAGTGAACATACCCCATTTCATTCCAAAGGTTCAACAGGGCACTCATTAGCATGGAGATGGTAATGTGTGGAGTGGAGGATGCCATCCAGCTTCTCATTCTTCTTTCTGAATCAATACATATATCCAGCCCTGGCTGATCTATTGAGCTAGAGAATTGTGGATATAATAGCTCCTTGTAAGGCAGGGGTCCCTAGCCTTTTCAAGTCTGCAGGCACATTTGGAATTATGACATAGGGGGCGGGTACAACCACAAAATGGCTGCCACAAGAAGTGCAGCCAACCACAAAATGTCAGGGAGAGTGGTTATGCATAATAGTAACTTTTTTTTACTTTTCAGGCAGAAGCTCTGTTTAGCAGGATGCCTTTTAAAATGAATATAGTGTTAAAAATATTTCTTGCATATACACAGCTTTCCTTCAGCTATGCAGATCCTTGTGCTATAGTGGCACCTACTGCCGAAGCAACTTTAAAAAAAATCTGCACAGCCAATCAGAAGCTCTGCTGGGCAAAAGTTCCACCTGGCCCCTCCCAGGTTTTAAAAACACTTGGCAGCTTTTAGGAAAGGTGTCACTGGGGTGCCATGGCGGCCATGGGCACCGCGTTGGGGACCCCCGTTGTAAGGAACCGTGTGCCACAGGCTGCCAGAAATGTAATTTTTCATATGCTTGTAGTTGTAGCATCTTCTGAAGAGAAAGTCTGCCACTGAGATTACTAAACATAATCATGAACTATTGTTAATCCATTCTGTGGAAAGCCAGCTAGCGAAATCTTATGTAACTTGTGAATTATTTGACTATTTCCAGAGAAAGTATAAAAGTAATGGGTATGTGTTTTAAATGTTCAGATAAATGCTTGAAAATGGCTGTATTATCCTTCCTGAACCTATGCTGTATTTAGTAGCAATTAGCTCAGAGCCATGGCAAAAAAGTATATGGACTTCAGAATATAGGAACTTCTAACAGAAATACAACTAAAGCTTGAACATAGGTAATGGACACAGTAACTGCAATTATGGAACTTACCCATCCCTCTGCCAGGATCATTGAATTAGTCCTTCTCTTTAATTGGCTGCTATGTAGGAAATATATTATGGGAACAGAAGAGTCATTTCTCAAAGAAAACTCCTAAAATGCATTTCCAATAAGATTTACAATTCTGTGGCCTGTCCCCCAAAAAGTACCATAGAAGAGCGTTATCCACTGGGCAGATGTTAGCTTAAAGTGCACATTGTTGGGGGGGGGGAAAGCTAATTAACAACTTATTAATTGGATAGAAAGTCTGAAACTGTTGTACTTCTAGCAAATACATAATTTTCTTCAAGTATTATTAAAGCGTTTTTGTTGTACCTATTAAAGATTCTTGTCTCTAAGTTAATTTCATTATGCTAATAAGCTATCATCGTTACAGAACCTATGCTTTGATCCATGTTAATTGTCGTGATCTTCAAAGACAAAGTCACCACTTACTTTAAATGAATTTTACATCTTTTTAAAGAATCACACGGAAATTAGAGGAAGTAATTAATTTTTTATTATGTGTCTCAATATTTTTTAAAGGAGGAAGTCAATGGTATTGGCTAGAATTCATTTTAACATTTAACTAGGGAAAACAGCATGAGGCAAAAAAAAAAAGTTCAGATGCAAAAGATTAAAGAAAATTTGAAACTGGGACCTAATTTGTCTTGATAAACTTTGGTGTTTAATATGGTTCTTTTGTTCTCAGTGTGAAACTGCAGGGTTTTGATTTGTATAAACTTTTTGAAGAATTAATTCTTTCTAATATTTATTCCTTTCTTTGCTCTTCCCTTACAGGAAGACAGAGAAGTTGACCTTCAAATCGTAACTCTTTTAAAGATCGACAAAACACACAAGGTTAGATCTATTAGTGGCCTGATATTAACTAGTTTACATGTACAAAACAATGTGTAGTTTCTGCAGCTGATTCAGGCTTTTAGAATATAAGCACACGGTCACAAGTGAACTTGACCCACTAAACACACTATGTAATTAAACAAAAATGTTCTTTTTGGGAAGAACTGGAAAATAACCAAGGAAATTTTAGAATTGGATCTGAAGTGTTCAGAATCGCTAAATTTATATAAAAGATCAAAGGAAATAAACAAATTTTTTTTTCCTGTTATACTTATCTCCAAATACAGATCACAGCAAAGCATAATATATGGAGGCAAACTGTAGCCACTTGCAACCCAGTGCAGGGA
This sequence comes from Lepidodactylus listeri, assembly GCA_029233225.1. NCBI lineage: Eukaryota > Metazoa > Chordata > Lepidosauria > Squamata > Gekkonidae > Lepidodactylus > Lepidodactylus listeri. The sequence goes on along the minus strand of JARCFY010000010.1, from coordinate 45,810,782 downwards.
CTGATTATAAAACAACTATCCAGAGGTAAATATTGCAAAGACATAAAGCAACACACGTCTTAAAAAGCAGTGGGCTCCAGTTCATATCATTCCAATGAAAAGGCTTTTTAAAACAAAAATGTAGGTAGTGGGGAAGGAGTTTAGGGGATAGGAGCTGTAATTGAAATCAAAACCCAGATTACCTACTTCAGTCTTCCAATTTAGCAGCATGCTAACACTGTTAACCCAAGTAAGCATCAGGTTTAAATAGAACCTACAGAAGTAGGATTTCTGCAATCCAGTAGACAGGTGGTGAGCTCATTGCAAGGATTTCTCAGTATTAAGGCTGGACTCATTTGGACTAACATCAGGCTTCAGTGATCCTCATCTGGATTTAACCCATGACCTGGCAATCCAGAGGATGTACTAGCTAACTGCTTCTCTGTCACGAGTGACTCTTTTGGTCGCCCCCTCCTTTTGAAGGCATAACGCTTTTAAACCTAACATAGCTTTAGGATGCATGAGTGTTCTCTAATTTGTGCAGTTTTATAAAAGCAAAAACATATTAATAAGTTTTATTAAAATGCAAGTGCAAAAAAACACCAACTTGCACCAATTGTATTGGGGCCATATTAAGTACTCCAAGCAAATTCCATTTTTTCCCCTTGGAGTAGTAAAATATCACACACACACACACACCCATTTGCAGTGGCATGAATTAGGGTGCTTTAAAACATCCAGAGCCTGTTTGAAACTTCTGTCATTATTAATCACTAACTTTTTGGTATATGTTGTTACCCCAAATGCTATTTGTTGCCGGGGTGGGTGGGGTATCTCCTGTTTTTGTTGTGGGAATTAGCAAGGAGACAGAACTTATGAGGGGCGGGGGGGTAATGTGAAGATTGCCTTTCCTAAGAAGTCCACGGTAAAGTGTCTCTTCTTTTCAGGTGGAGAGAGAGTCATTAGCAAGCAGACGCCCTAGAGTCACCTTCCCAAAATAGTATTTTAGGCTTGCCTTATGCTAGCATTCATTTTGTTTGTTCCTGCCCCGCCATCGGCTTAGCTTTGTCCTGGCTCTACTAGGCCAGGACATGCAGTACATAGGCATGATTTTAGAAGTGAAATATGATGTGAGGGGATTCCACTATAGACTGCCCTTCTGTAAGGTCTATCTGAGGGCTAACAATGTGGGGTTATTTTTCTACCCAAGCATGTATATGTCTGTTGTGAGGTTAATGTCCTTTCATCATCTACAGACAATTCTTCTAACACTTCACTTCAGTGCTTCCCTAGATCAGTAACTGGGTGTTTTTAAATCCAACTGGCTGCTCCCCCCCAAATCATCCAGAGATTTTGAGAGATTATTTTATGCCCCAGGCATAACTATTTACTAATTCTTTACGAACGTGCAGGCAACAGTGTCCTAAGAGGACAAAGATGCTGAGCCACTTCTGTCTGTATCATTCGAAAACCAGTGCAATCGGGGTGACATTTAATCCCAGAGTGTTTTAAGAGTTGTTAGACAGTGAGTTGTCATCTACCACAGCAATTACTCTGAGTGTATGTGGGTCTTCCTAACTGCATCTGGAGCATCCCCCTGCTCATTACAGTCAGTGGTAAAACTCTTGTGTGCATGGAGCTCTGCATACTTACCAGGGTTACTGATCTGTGGCTAAGAAATGTGAACCATAAAGGCAATGACACAGCATCCATCCTTAATCTAAATTTACTCCTTGACAGGCACCCTCTCAGACAGAAGTACCTTATATTCAAAAGGGATTTGTGGTAGGACTAGTTTAAACAGAAGATTATAGTCTCTTGCACCAAATCCTTAAACTTCTTGAACAAGAAATGCAGAGCATTAGTGACTTCTTCTGATAAATGTTCAGATGTGCGTACAGATGGTGCATAAAACACTCTGCAGACTTGCAAAGCGAATCTCAGGTAAAACTGTTCAAGTGGGGGGGGGGGGCATGGCTCCACAATGGACCAGAAGTTTAACTGGAACATAATCTAGTTTTGATCAAGTCGAGGGGGACAGACTTGTTTTGAATCTTTGCTGGGCCCTGTGCACAGAAATGGACTTGCATCTCTTCCAGGAGAACATGGCGACTCCAATGTCCAAAAATGATGCCATATGCAAATAATTATACTTCGAAGCCAAAATGTAATAAAACAAAAAATGCCTTTGTTTTCTGCATATATCTGATCAAATGCATTTATGCACGAAGTGCAAGTATACATATACAAAGAAGTAAAGTCTTGTCTTTCCCCCTATTCCCCCCTATGCCTGTCCCACCCAGTAGGAGATTAGAAAATGCTGGGGTTAACTGTCAGATGCTTTACTCTTCTAAAAACCTTTGCCTTTTTAACTAAATGCTTTCTTATCTTTCTAATTTAACATAGTCCCACATTTCTTCTTTGAAGTAATTTTGGGCTATCTGATAACATATAATGGAAAACATGTTTACGTCTTCCCCCACTTCTTGTTGCATATTTCAAATGCTTAGAACAACAATTTTCAGAAGCTTTCATTAAGGTTAATTTAAAAAACTACATTAAATATGAACAGATTTTCTCACAAACAAAATGCAATGTGTATTTAACAGACTTCTGTATGTTATATTTGATAAACTACCTCATATAAATGCAAATTTTTGAGTTTCTGCCAGAACCAGGTGGTATGGAAAATATTTCTATTAAACAAATAATGCTTGGTGAGCAAACTCGGAGTTAGAGGATGGTGCACTAAAAAGGAAGAGAAAGAGAGAGAAAAAGATGGCTTCACTCAGGTTAGCTATATTTTGTCCCCAGGTGTCCCTGCGTTTAAAAAAATAAATAAAACCAGATGAAAGAAACAAAATGAGATACAGACCTCTGGGTGTGAAGATACATTGAGGTGTACATACATAAAGTCAAGTCTGGATTCTTGAATGACTAAAACTAAAATGAGTTTTGGTATCATACATAGTTCCTTGATAATGCTATTCTGAATGGTTTGGTTGTTTTCCTTCCAAGAGGTAAGCAGACAGAACTTGATCATAACACAGCAAAAGTAATGCCTGTCCCCTTCTATGCATAAGTTAGTGTATTTAATACAATGCAAATCCAGTTTCCTTTAGAGCTCTTGGAGTGCTATGAATTGTTCTCACACACAAGAATGTGCCCTGTGGCATCTTAAAGGCCAGCAATATTATTGTTGCTCAGTATTCCTCTCATTCTCCCTCCTAATACTACATAGGGGACTAACTCGATAATGATGATCAGTCATTTATATACCAGAGCCCAGACTCTTTAGTTAGATTTTTTTTTATTTGCCTGGGGAAACACATGCACAGCACCTGCGTGCCTTTCTCCCTATTAGACTGGGACATTTGTCTTTACAGGAAGAAGTAGTAGCTAGTGTTGCATAATGTTTGAATGATTACCTGTGGCCTTCATGCTCTTGGTTAAAATCTTGTTCAGCCATGTACTCACTAGGTGGCCTTGGGCAAACCATAATCTCACTGCTTCAGCCCCCAACCCACATTTACTATGGAGGTAATTTCCAATACAGTTTTGCTATTTACTTTGGAGGGAAAACAGCCCAATAGATCTATTGCTAGCACTGTGATCTGCACCTAATCCCTCATGAGGCTGGGAGGGTTAGAGACAGTCCCACAGTATTAGACTCTGAGCTTCAGGTCTGACCTCAAGAATGAAGACAGGTATCTGGGAGTTACTAAGGGATACATTTAAAATAAATGAGAATAATAAGGTTTCTGCTCGCATCAATAGACTAAGAATATTTTTAAAGTTTTCACATCTTAAAAAAGTCATTGTATGTGACTAAGTATTTGTCAAGCTAACTTGCACTTGAGTTAACAAAAAATTATCAGCTTTCAGGGAATGTCCAATGTTTCTTTTTTCCTTAGAAACATGATGTATTTAGTGTAAGGGTACAAGGGGGATAAAAATAATCTCCCTCTGTACAGCAGATTTCCCTCAAATTTTCCCATCCTTTCTTGAATTAATTTGAACACCAAAGGTTAGCCTAAACAGGCAGATATTTACAATGCTTCCAAAAGCCATAGCTGCCATCGTGGTGAAATTTGGGCAGCCATGCCAGTTTTTCTTTCTTAAAGCTGTTTGCTGGGTGTTCTTACATTTGTTTACTTTATTTAGATACTTATACCCTGCACTTATCCCTAATAGGGTCCCCAAATGACTTATAACAATCTACTCTGCTCCATTTTATCCTCACAAAATCTCTGTGAGATAGGTTTATTTATTTATTATATTAGATTTGTATACCACCCTCCCCACAAGCAGGCTCAGGGCAGTTCAGAGGTTAGACTCAGAGAAAGTGGATGGTCCAAGATCACCCAGCAAGTTTTCTTTGCAGATGGTAGATTCAAACTTGGGTGTCCCACATCCTGATCTGACGCTCTAACCACTACACCACACTAAGAGTTTGCATGGGGGAAGCCACTGTGGCCTTCCTCTAGCTGTTTTTTCTTCCCTCTTTGCTCTACAACCAGTCCTCCTGGCCTTTTTGTCCTTGTTATCATGGGGCCTCTTTATATGTGGCAAGTCACACATGTCCTCTAGAGCTTCTGGAGCTCTTACAAGATAACAGAGGAAGGAATCTCATGAAAGTTTGGAAAGACCTACTAGTATGTGAGGCTTTCTCACACTGTTTTTAAAAAGTCTAGAGGAGAGTGAGGAGAACTGGCAGTGTAAGTAAGAGGCAAGACAGTAGAAAGGAAGAAAAAGGAGGAGATTTATTTTTATTTTACAAAATTTATATCTTGCTTTTCTGCCATCCCATGGGCCAGCAAGGCAGCTAATAAATTAAAACATACATAATAAAACTAACATATTTTAAAAACATTAAAACCAACCCAAAAGAACAACAACACATCATTAAAACTATTAAAACCAGATTTAAAATACAAATATATTTTAAAAACCCTGTTGTGCCTGCCAACACCTCCTCAGATGAGGAAGAGATAGAGGAAGCTGGCCCCAGTCCTCGGATGCTGCAGGAAGACCCACCAGACAAGGCAGAGACTCTGTTAGGTGCAGAGGGGGAATTTCAGACTGAAGTCAGTGTGCCACACCTTCAGTCCTGCAGCCAGGGATCCAAAGCTGAAACCAAAGCCCCACTGCCACCAGCCTCACCCTGGGGTCTCTAGAGACCTTGAAATCTTGGAAAAGGTGAACCCAGGGAGAGGCACAGGAGGCATGTTGTAGTGCGCAGTTGGCAGTAGGGATGGGAATGAACCTCATTTTTGCAGTTCAGCTTGTGGTGTGTGGCTGAACCACAAACCAAACCATGAACCCATATGAACAAGAAGGTTCGTATTGATTTGTGAGCCATTTAAAGTTTAAACCCCTGCTTTCTGCTCCCTGTGGCTTTTCATGGGGAACAGAAAGCAGGAGTTTCCAAACAGCTGAGCCATTTAAGCCAAGCCATTTAAACCAAACAGCTGTTTTTCATAAAGAGCAGAACGCGGGGTAAACCCCTGCTTTTTGCTGTTCATGAACTGCCACAAACTGCACCAAAATTTGTGGGAGTTTGTGGCAATTCTTCAGGTCACGAACCATAAACTACCCCAAGTTTGTGATGACCTTTAGTTCATCAGCTGGTTCATGCACATTCCTAGTTGGCAGACCAGCACCAGTTACCTTCTGCCTGTGAGTTTGAGTCACTACAGGATCAGGGCTGACAGCCCTGTAGGCTGCTCAGCTGCTGATGAGTTGCACCTGTCCCTGAATGACTCCCGATAAAAGGAACCAGAAAAGTGTGAGAATGGCAGCATTCTGTACCAATTGAAGTTTCTGAGCCCTTCTCAAGGGCATTGCAGTAATCTCATCTAACTATAAACAGGGCATACACTACAGTGGCCAAATCTTTTCTGTCCAGGGAAGGCTACAGCTGCCTAACCAGTGGAAGCTGGCAAAAGGCACTCCTGGCCACAGCTGACAACCTGCTTATCCAGCAGTAGGTCTAGGTCCAAGAGCACCCCAGACTACACATTTCTGCATTCAGAATAGGTGACACTTCAAATCCTGGTCAGATCTGCTCATCAGTAGCACTTCCATCTTGTTGGGATTACATTTCAGTTTATTAGCCCACATCTGCTTTGAAACTGCCTCCAGGCACAGGGTCTGGGTTTCTACCACCTCCCTGGGATCAGCAGGAAGTGTGAGATAGAGCTGTAGAGCTGAGTGTTATCTGTATGTTGGTGGCAACCCTGTCCAAGTCTCTGGATTACTCACCCAGTTGTTTCATGTAGATGTTAAAGAGCATAGGGGATAAGATGGAGCCTTGTGGGATCGCACAGGGCAAAGGCCAAGGGACTAAGCCTCAGTCCCCCAACGTCACATTCTGGTGGACTTCTCATGGACTGGAACCAACACAGTACTGTGCCTCCTAATTCCAGCATAGAAAGGTGGTCCAGAAAAATACCATGATAGGTGGTATTGAAAGCTGCTGAGAGGTCCAGAAGAATCAACAGAGTTGCACTTCCTGTGTCCATTTCCTAAAACAGGTTATTTGCCAGGGTAACCAAGGCTGTTCAAGTCCCATAACCAAGCTTAAAACCAGATTGGAAAGGTTCTTAGAAATTTGCCTCATTGTGAAAAGCCTTGAAGTTACCCAGCTGCAATCTGTTCAATCACCTTGCTCAGGAATGGGACATTTGAGATTGATAGGTATTGAGATCTCCTGGGTGTAGGGTAGGCTTCCTTAGAAGTGGACATACCACAGCCTGTTTCAAGGCTGTAGCAACCATCCCCTCTCACAGTGAGATATTAACTACCTCTTGGACCCAGTCAGTCACCCCCACATTCCACCAGTAAGGGAAAGGGTCATACAAGCAGGAAGTAGGCCTTCAACTTCCCTGTCCACGTGCTCAAACTGAATAAACTGAAAAGTATTCCAAACAACTGAACAGGTCAGCACCCTGGCACCATCTGACCCTGTCTCTGCTAATGTAGAATCCACATTGGAACAGATGCAAAAGATTTTATCTGCAAAGTGCTGAGCAAAATGGTCACAGTGAGCCACCAATCAACCCACCTGCAGGCCAGGTCCCAGCCGGCCTCTGACCACTCAGAACAGCTCCACTGGCCTATACTGTGCACTGTAGACACAAAGTGTAGATAGAGGTCAAGGAGCAGGTGGAGAGCAGGCAAAGTAATGGAATGAAAAGGGATAGGAAGTGAGGAGAAGGAAAAGAAAAAAATAGGAGGAGAAGGTTAGAAGGCTATGACTTGATGGCACTCACACACTCACAGAGTACTTTTATACATCGCTTGCTTCCCCCTCTGTTAGTTTTTGCTCTCTTTTTTTCTCCCCCTCCCTTTCCTAGATATGATGACTGGTGGCACAGGCAACCTACCCTCTGCCCAACAGGAAGTGCCAAGTTTCCTAAGGCAAGGTCACCAGCCTCCAAGTCCGGAATGATAATTGAGCTTTAGACAAGAGGGATCAGTTCCTTTGGAGAAAATGGCAGGTTTGGAGGGTGGACAGTATGGTATCGCATCCCCTCCCCAAACTCTGCTCTTTCTGGCACTGCCCCCAAATCTCCAGGAATTTCCCAGGATGGAATTGGCAACCTTATGTGAGGAACCCTGAGGTGATAAAATGGACCATGCTATTTGTGAGTGGGGAAAGTCACACTTTTAGTATTCTCCATGTAAAGACTCTTTTCATGTTAGACGGAAAGGCACTAGCATAGTCTGCTGTGCTATAGAAAAGTAAGGCACAGGATCTTTGAAAAATGTAATTCCTCTTCTCGTGCATGATGTAGTGCAGTCCCATACTATGCCCCCTGAGAACCACCTCATTGTGTTACATGACCATAGCAGGCCTTAGGCAATATGTGCAATGTGATCATACATTAGGTAGTATTAGTAAGAACAGAAGCTAATTACTGTGCTAGTCAATCATTGGCAATCACAGGCAAATTACATGTTGAGGTAAAAGTTCAAGTTGGAAAAGTTTATTTTGTTTCAGCTGATACTCTCCCAAAGAATATAGACTGGACTTAAACTTAGGAGCCACAGTATTAATTGGCAACTGCTGCTACACATGTAACAAGCCAACTTACCCTACCGTAATGTTTTATGGTTTCAGAAGATGCCATTTTCTTATGTACACAGTCTCCATGTCTGCCAAGTTACAAATGTCAAATGAAATGATCCATAAAAGCTTGCTAAACTGGCCTACATTTAAGATTTAATTAAAACAGACAGTATGCAAAAATTATCTCTTTGAAGTGAAAGAAACCTAACCTGATGATTAAATATGAATAGCTTCTAACTTAATACAATACATTACAGTTGATTTACATTTTTTTAAAGTAACACTGATGCTCAGTTGATTTCACTTACTTATAATGTACAGAATCTTGGTTGCTAAAGGTGGTTTCATGAGGAGAGGACTCCAGTCCATGCCTTGTTCATAATTTAGGGCTTCAAATGAAGTTGCGTGTCTCCTATGGGGAGAGCTCAGTGGTTAGAGCATCTGCTTGGTATGCAGAAAGTTCCATTTTCAATTCCTGCCATGGATCAGGTAAATGAAGCAGGTAACAGGTGATCTGAAAGTTCTCATTCTGAGACACTGGAGAGCTGCTCCAGCCAAAGTAGACAATATAGGCCAGGGGTGGCCAACCTTGCTTAACGTAAGAGCCACATAGAATAAACGTAAGAGCCACATAGAGATGTCTGAGAGCCGCAAGACAGGAACAAATATCACACACACTTTTTTATTTTTTAAAATATGCAAATTTGCTTTTTATTAACGTTAAATGGGACTGCCAAAAATAAAAACAAACGAGGAAAACCAGTTATAAGAAAAAGAGAGAGAGAAACTAGGAAAGCAAATAGATGGGAGGGAGGAGGGAAGGAAGGAAGGGAGAAAGAGAGAAAAAGCATGCCTCCCATTTGCTTCCCCAGCCGCCCTGCCAGGAGCCGCACAATATGTGTGAAAGAGTCGCATGTGGCTCCCGAGCCACAGGTTGGCCACCCCTGATATAGGCCTTGTTTGATCAAAGATCTGACTCAGGATAAGGTAGCCCTCGTGTCTTCAGAGAGACATGTATCCAATTTTAAGAGGGCTCAAATGAGCATTGTGATAGACATTTACCTGCCTCAGTAGTATGTGATGTTTATCCATGTTACATTGGTGCAGAAGTTCTAGTACTGGCTTTCCTGCAGGAAATAAGGTACATTGTTATATTATTAAACATTTCTTACCAATTTTAAGAAGAACCAAACACCATTTTAAGGATTATATATTTTAAGGATCATATTCCATGCCCCCTTGAAACCCAGTTTGCTCTTTCAGGCATGTTTTTCTTCTGATCTAGCCTAGTTTTTGGTTTTAGGCATGAGAAAGGAGATGAATATGAATTTTCTAATAACTAGACATAGCCTTATTTTAACTAAGCTTTTACATAATATATCTATATATATTTAGTACAAGAAGGGGGGACCCGCGATACTCACGGGGGGGGGGAGAATCTGTCAGCCACTTGGTGCTTCTCCCTCCCTCCCAGCCCCCAGCCCACTCTCGCTTGGGCCCAGCATTGCTTCCCCCCCGCTGGTTCCCTCCCTCCCACCCCCCCGGCCCATTCTTGTTTGGGCCCAAGTGGCACTAAGCCACTAGGGCCCGGCGTTCCCCCTGCCGCCCAGCTGCTTCCCTCCCCCATTCACCGGTTGGCAGCCTGGTGAGGCCTGAGGCCTGCCGTGCCGCTCCCCCCTCCTGCCCCCTCCCGCCCCCTTCCCCCACTCTCAGAGCCAGCAGCATGGCTAGGCCCAAGGCCTGCTGCGCTGCCTCCCCCCTCTCACCCCCTCCCCCCAGAGCTGGCAGCACAGCTAGGCCTGAGGCCTGCCACGCCACCTCCCCCCTCTTGCCCCTGTCCCCCCGCTCAGAGCTAGCAGTGCGGCTAAGCCCAAGGCCCGCCGCACCACCTCCCCCCTTTCGCCCCCTTCCCCCCGCTCAGAGCCAGCAGTGCAGCTAAGCCCAAGGCCCGCCGCGCCGCATCCCCACCTCCCCCGTTCCTGAGCCGGTGGCTTGGCCACAGCCCCTGCCGCTGCCACCCGGCTGTGCCAGCCACCACTCGTCCACTGCCACCACCAGTCAGGTAAGTCCATTCCCTGCGCATGCGCAGGGAACGGGTTTTTACTTTGGGGGGGATTTAAGTATCCCCCTGAAATTTTTAAAAACTTTTTGGATTTTTCTGCAAGCGGGGGGGTTACCCCCCACCTGCAGAACCCCCCCTCTGCCCTCCAAGTGCCCCCCCCGCGCGGATTTAAGTATCGGCACGTGGGGGGGCACTTGGGAATTAGATATAGGGATTGATACTAGAACTAGCATAATTGCCTCTATAAAATACAACAATGAATTGTGTCATGGGCATGGATGAGGATGAGCTGACTGAGCCTGCAGAAACCACAGCTAGCCCCTCTGAAGCAGCAGAGGAGGATAGCTGGTAAGTGCCTGTAACAGCCGTATTCACACCTGGCTCAAATAAGAAGGATGAACTGCAAGTGGAAAGTCCTCCTGACTCACCCCCATGTGTGACTTGTTTAAGGGAGCAACTCCAGCAAAACTTAGAAATCAAGCAAAAAGAGGCCAGGCTACAAGGGAGGTGCTCAGCTAGCCCAGAGTTTTAACAGGAGCCTTGGCGATCGTGCAGCTGGCTAATTGGCAACAGCATTTAACTCCACACTCTGGGCAGTATTCTTTGTGGGAGCAACAAGCCAGCTTCATGCATCCACCTCGGCTCTTGCACCTACACCTTCAGACCCCCTGACTTTGGACTTGGCTCTGTGTTTCTGGCTCCTGATCCCAGCTTGGTTTTTGATGCTGCACTGTCTTCTTAGCTCCTGACCTTGGCTTTTCTGGACTTCCTTTGACTGGCACCCCAGCCTGTGACAAATTGCAATACACATATTTCAAAAATATAGTCACAAGGTCAGCCCTGTGTTTGTCATATATTCTACTTACCTGAGTCTGATGTTAGAGACACATCCCTACAATTTCAACTATATGTGGTTAGGTTTCATAGAGTTCTTTGCATTCCAGTGGTTTCCATTTGCCTTTGAAACACCTTTAATTTATGCTCTCTCACATACTTGGGCATTTCTCTGGGCATTTAATTTCAACATATGCAGCTCATCCCCCATGCTGTACTTCTTCAGCATTTTGTTTCAGTTTTGCAAGTATTGGCTACCTCTCATTGTGTGTTGTTGCTTGTTTACATGTTTCCTAGGATTAAACAGGACCAGAGTTTTGAACATTATTTGAACAGACTAACTCTCCACAATCTGTGGTTGGCCTTGACCAGTTATCACAAATTCTCTGTGTTAGACACATCTTTTGTGGATCTAATGACTACACTGGGAACAACAACAACAACAACAAACCCTTCAGCATGTGATGCAATCAGAAACAAAGCCCAACTTTTAATGAAATAGCTTGCTGTACGCCACTAGATGGCAAATTCTAAAGCTGGTAACAGATAATTTAAAGGACAAATAATTTTATAGTATTTCTAAGAATGTACATATTTATAGAATATGGCAAGACCAAGATTTTGATTTCCGGAAGCAAATAAATATGAGTCAAGTTTGTCAATTCCTCAATTAGGTTTTACAAGAGGCTTCCCCCAGAGCCCCCCCCCCCCCCCGATACGGGGAGAGGAGAGATTTTGCATCAAAGAACATTTCTATTGGAATAAGTGAATGGATATTTTTCATTCATCCTCTGGCCTGGCTCACATGTATATTGGGCAGTGCATGTTCTTCCTACATGTAATTATGCTTCAGCTGAAAGCAAGAAGTGATTCCATTCAAAGGCATTAGGTCTGAGGTGGTGTGAGCAGTTATGAAAGTTCTTTTGATGTTGTTGGGTCCAACCAGCTTTTCCACTGATGAAAGAAAGAGGAGGGAATTCCATTTAACCACCCAGAAGGCTATGCTCAGGATAATGGGACTTGCACAGACAAAAGCCATGAGCAACAGGGGCTGTAGTAAGGAGGGGTATTAGGTGAGATTGACTGGAAAAGCTGCCTGGATCCAAATCATAACATTATATTTGTAACAGCCCATTTACACATATAAGTCATCGACTGAGTCTTTTTCAGATATCACAATCACACATACGACTAACCACAATCTTCCTAATATAGTTGTTCACGGTGTTGTGTGAACATGGAAAACATATATATTTACCATGCATGTACAGTCTTGATACACATAAATGTGAAACCTAAAAATCCACTGGCCAGTTTGCACACAGTAAATATGTATGTTGTTCCTGCTCATACAACACAATGAATGTATACTCATGTATAATTATGTAGTACATGCTCCCATTATGCATGATTGGTAGGCTCCTGGTATGTGTGATTGTAACATCTGAAAAGGTCTTCAATGTTGCAAGCATAAAGTGATGAATATACTGTGACCCTGTATACATGTTATAGTAAATGTGTGTGCAATCTGTGTACACATGATTTTCTTTCTTTGTACATGTGACAAATAATTCTTTCATTACAATCAATGTATATATAGTTGAACGAGTGATTTTAAAGTCCACATTTATTCCTGTCCTGGTTCCTGTTTTCATTATCAAAATAAATGTCTGTTGCCTTTTTTTCTTTCAAACCAATGTATGTTCACAATCAACATGTGCACAGGGCTAAAATCTAACCTATTCCATACGTACCACTAAGGATAAATTTTGGACCAGTGTTCCTTGTGTGGGATGCCTTCCTTCAGTTTTTGGCTTGGCTCACTTGCATAAACCATATGGAGGTCTTTGACTGGCAAGACTTTCCAACAATGAGATGTCCTCTGCCCTTTGCACACTGCATTCTGAATTCCGTTAAGGTAACTCACAGCAAGGAATTTGATCAAATAGTCTTTTCAATGCCTTCAAATTCTAATTCCTATGCAACATTATAACCAAGATCACTCCACATAACCATATCTCATCAGGACAGTTAACACTCTCTGCTACACAGGGGACAAATATTGCAATAACTGAGTGTCTTGGAGAGGCTCAGAGAGGCTTCCTAAGAGGACACAGTGTGACCTTTTAAAACCCAGAAGTAACTCCTAGGATTACTCCCATGTCCTAGAAAGATAATAGCGCTCACAGGAAGGAATAATATCAAAAATGCACCAATAAGTCTGTGAAAGGATGTCATAAAAAAAAGAAAAAAATGAGGCTTCATATATCAAACAGGCTATCAAGGTAATAGGACAAAAGCAGACATCAAGTTCTAAATGCACTTAAGCATTTAAGTTCAGTAAGTATAATTTTGCCGTAGTTAACTTCTTTGAAATCAATGAAATTTAAATAGGGTACAATCTGGTAAACCCTTGAATGGAGGAAGGGAGCCTGCAGTGGGAACAAGTGTGCCCCCATGAGAAGGTTTCCAGCGGTTTTTTTCTGTATGAAAGTGCTCTCTGCCCTGCAACTTGTTCAAGATACTTTTCCACAAGACATATGACTTGCAGTCTGAAAAGATATTTACCCCAGCTTGACAAAGTGTACTTAAATGTAACACTACTTGCAACTTTCTTCCATGTTTGTTCTTCTTTTAGAGCCATTATTTACGAATGCAGTGCAACATGTTGGAGTATTTTAATTAAATTAGATTTGTACTGTTATTGAGAAAGGCTTGTCTAAGTCACATGCAGTTTCTCCTACCCTCATAATATAATCATGCAGTTTTTCCATATGTAGAGCTTCTGTTCACATCCGTGAGAGATGTTTTATGGGATGGGATGAAATCTGCAGATGCTAGATACAAGAGATTTCTTTCAGGAAAGAATGAAAAAATATGCTCTGAAATAACTTTCTTGGAGAAACAGCTACTGGTGTTTCTTACTTAACCTAAAGAAACAGGAATAGCTACTTGACTTGAGGAACACAAGCTGTACTAATAAGCCCACTGCAACCAATTCTGGAAGGTATCATCAGTCAACAATTTAAAATAGGCATCTTGAGCACCTGTCAGTTCGGCTCAAGGAGCTGATTGCTTAGCAAGCTATTCAGAAGGGTCCAAACAAATTCAGATGTGTCCATGTCACATAATTACAGTGATTTTGCACAGCAGCTGCCCACCCCACTACCAGTCTGCCACCACCTCCAATGTGAAAAGGCACAGTGAAGAGAGAAAAAAATCTGTTTGATTGGAGACTTACTATTTAGATGGCTCTGTGTGCCTCTGGTATTTGCTCATTATCATAATGAATTTGCTTCTCCGGCTGCAGCCACATGAGTGAGATGATCCAGAGGGGAAGCAAGGCTACTTTGCCCCGGAGCAATTTGCCCCACAGTTGTGTGATCAACTCGCTGCTGCCTGGTCAGATGCAACCATGGGCAAGTTTTTTTTTGTTTTTTTTTTTGGTGGCTGGTTTCCAATTCATTTAAACAGGGATTTATGAATTGTTGCTCCACCCTAAGGGCTTTTGATGAGGTGCACACTGAGAAGGGGGGAAAAACAACAGCATGGTGTTGGGATAGTCTGCGGTCAGACTATCCCTGACGCCACACTTCCACGCTGGAGTGATCACATGGGGAAAGTCCGGCTGTGGGCCACAGCAACCCATTTGATACTGGAGTTTACCTAGTAGTTTTTTACTCCGCTTTTCTGGCGGATCAAAACGGTTTGCGATGGCTTGCCAACAGTTGTGCGACGCCTCCCAGATGTGCTGGTGTGATCATGCTGCTTTGATCCACCGGTGAATTGCCCCTCTCGTGTGGCTAATGGGTGCATATGATTGCACCCTCCCTCTGTTTACTGATGTTGGCAGAATCATACCTACATTTTTTTCCCAGCTTGGACTAATCAGTGTAACAATGCCATAACATAAGGAATATCACCTCACAGTCGAAATAGTAAAATGACATAAATTTTAAAACATTAAATGTTGATCATGTCAAGAAATTCAGAACTGCATCAACCACAATTACCAGGCCTTGCATAATAAGTGGCTACTGTGCAGGTGCAAAGCAGCTTGACATGAACTTTGACAATGACAATCAAGGTGGTCTGATCAGGAAATTGCCTCATACCGAATAGAGGGATTCAATTAAAGTTAAGTTTCCCTGATGGTTGTGTTAGTGTCAAAGTGATATTGTATTGTTTTTATTGAAGGTTGTGAGCCGCCCTGAGCCCATGTGCAGGGTAGGGTGGGATATAAATTAATTTCCCCTATGCATATTTATGTCCTATATGTAGAAATTCAGTGAGCACAAATTATTTAAACTTCAAATTTGATTAAAGAGTAGCAAAGCAAACACAAATAATCCAAAAAGAATGAATTATATCAGGGATAAGGCTCTTCTCATTCAGCTTGGAAGTAGACGCAGACTGAGACCGTGGTGGTGGAAAGTGCCATCAAGTTGCAACTGACTTATGATGACTTATGAAGACCATAAGGTCTTCAAGGTCTGCCACTATGTCATGACCCTGGACTTCCCTGGTGGTCTCTCATCCAAATACTTTGGGCCAACTGTACTTAGTTTCTGAGATTGGATGAGATTAGGCTAGTCTGGGCTATCCAGGGCAGGGTAGGCTGAGAATATCACAGACCCATTTTGGTGCTTCAGGGAATCTTGTCAAGACCGTAGTCTTCTCTCAAATTGGTGAGGCACTTTTTCTCAATCTCACAATCTCCTCAAACTTCAGCATGCTATTCTGTTTCTTGTAAACAAAACTGAAACCAAGCCAGTGTACAGGGGAAAGAATTCCATTTTCTAGCAACAGTGTCCTATTCTATGCCTTCAAACTTCATCCACTACATATCTTACATTCTAGTCATAATTGGCCCATACCAGTATCAACCATTCATAGGAATGCCAGTACCCAAGTGGGGCGGGAGTTGGCCCGATTCTTTGGGCTGCCCCCAGATGCTGGCAAACTGGCTGGCAGGGGGAAGCCCCACCCCAACAGTTGTTCATAGCCCCACTTGAAAAGAGCGGGGGGCATGCATGCCTGCCCTGCCAGTGGTGAATTTATTGCTGCCATGGCAGGTGCATGCAGTACCCGGCCTTTTGAATGTGCACATGGCACTGCATCCCTGATATGACAGCATCACTCTGTGTGACATCATAATGTCAGGGATGGCCCCTCCCCCTCCCAGCACCCCCCAATCCCCCTCCCCCCAATCAGGGAGAAAATGGATCCTGGCAACCCTAACCATTCATGTTGTTTTGGTCAATCAAGAGACAAAAAACTACTGATTTCATTGTTAATTTGAGTGATAACATCTTGATAATATTCCTGTGACAAGAAAACCAATACATCAGAATACAGGACAGACGGAAGTCCATCTGGGCCCAGTGTTTTATTTTACTTCATTTTCTTAATAGCTTCCACTATTTCAAAAGTCGAAAATGGTTCATTTAATTGATTTAATTGTGATTTATTGAACTTCTTGTCCTTCTCTTTAGTTAGGTAATTTTCAATCTCTTTTACATTATTCTTAGTTTGCTTATACAATTTTGCATAATAATTTTCCACTATTAATTTTAAATCTTAAAGTAATTTTTTCCCCCTCATTTTCCTCATTTTTAAAAGATTGAATCAGTCTTTTTTCTCTATCTTTTCTAAGTTTATAGGTGAACTACCTAGTTGGCTTATTGGCATTTTCAAAATAAAATTGTTTCATGTATTCTAATTTAGCTGTTATTTCCTGTGTTAGCATTAAATTTAGCTGATGTTGGTAAGCCTTCAGTCTAAATTTTACTTTTGTAAAATTGTTTCAGATTTTTGAAGAGCAAATAACAGCTCCCCTGAAAGAGGTTTTACAGAAGATTAGAGCAGTAGGAACTCTCCCAAATACATGGAATAAAGCATTAATAACATTAATACACAAACCCAACTCGGACGCATCACAAATTTGAAATTACAGGCCAATTTCATTATTAAATACGGACTATAAAATATTTGTGAATATATTGGCTACGAGGTTTAAAAGAGTAATTAATCAAATAATACATAGTGATCAGGCAGGGTTTCTCCCAAAAAGACAAATTCAAAGCAATATCAGAACAATAATTAATGTAATTGAATATTATGAAATGCACCCCAGTAAGCAAGTAACATTGATGTTTTTGAATGCTGAAAATTGATGTTTTTGAATGCTGATAATGTAAGCTGGGCCTTTTTACTAAAGAAATTGGAGGCTTGGGATTGTGGAGAAAGCTTTTTGTTAATGATAAAAGCTATATATACTGTACAAAGTGCTAGAATTTTGATAAATGGTGACACTACGAAAATATTCTAATACAGAAAGGCACTAGGCAAGGGTGCCCTCTTTCACCCCTCTTATTTATTTTTGTTTTGGAGTCATTGAATGAGTGAATAAAGAGTAATGTAGAGATTAAAGGCTTGAGGATTCAAAGAGAATTATTCAAACTCCAAGCCTTCGCAGATGACTTAGTATTTCTAATTGAAGACCCTCAAAATTCGCTACCAGTTTTATTTAAAGAAATTCACGAGTATGATGGTAGGGCAGGGCTAAAAATAAATATACAAAAAACAAAGATCTTATCAAAAAATTGTACCTCGGATCAGATACACGAACTGGTTAAAATTACTTGTATGGAAGTAGTTCATAAAGTTCGATATTTAAGGATAACACTAACTAACAAAACAGAGACTTTGTTTCAAGATAACTATAAAGTTTTCCTAGAGGAAGTTAAGAAAGACCTGGATAATTGGAAGACAATACAACTTTCACTAACAGGAAAGATCTCAACAATAAAGATGAATATTTTACCTAGGTTCTTATTTCTGGCACAAAATTTACCTATCATCAACAAATGGCATTTTTTTTTGTAGATTTGGATGGATTAGTTAAAAAATTTGTATGGTCACAGAAAAAGGCAAGAATAAAATGGAAAATTCTGTAAGACCGCAAAAATAGAGGTGGCCTCGCATTGCCCAACTGGCAATTATACTATAATGCAGCAGCTCTTGTGTGGGTAAGAGAGTGAGTGTTGTTAGAGAATAGGAGGCTTTTGAAATTAGAGGGATTTGACCTCAGCATGGGCTGGCATGCCTATCTGTGGTATGGAAAAGAGAAAATTCATACTAATTTTTGTGAGTACTTCATTAGAGGCGCACTTATTCAAACTTGGTTACAGATCAAGAAATACTTTTATACTTTAATTCTGAGATGGATATCACCTTTGGAAGCTTTTGTTAAACCCACACTATTTAGGCTAGATAATAAAGGAACTTATGAGAAATTACTAGATAAAAATAATGAACTAAAACCAGAAGAGGTCTTGGTAAAACAAGGAATAGAGCTATCTTGGTGGGAGAGAATTCAACTTAGAACAAGATTTGAGGAAGATAAAAGAACTGGCTTTGAAAAGAACCTCATCCAATTAGATAAAATATGGTTATCTTCTGAAGATAAATTAATTCAGAAATTATATGGTTGATTATTGGATGATGCTATGCAGGATGAGATTGTGAAAACATCAACGATTTCACGGATGAAAGATATAGGACATCCTATTGATATTGACGATTGGACTAAGATATGGAAATTGGCCAAATATATGAGATCAGTTGCGTATAAGGAAAATATTTTTAAGATGTTTCATAGATGGCACTGGTCTCTGGATAAGATTGCCAAATGTTTTGTCAATGTGTCAAAAAACTGCTGGAAATGTAAAACTAGTGTAGGAACTTTCTTTCATTTATGGTGGAGGTGTGAAAAAATACAAAGATGATGGAGTATGGTCCAAAATTAATTATAGAGATATTTGAAGTTAATTTACCCATGTTACCGGAAATATTTTTACTGAATATATTGCCAGAAGGCCTTGGTCTGGAGAAATATATTATTACTTATATCATCATGTCGACTAGGATGTTAATAGCGAAAAACTGGAAAGGGGACAAGATCCCTTCCAGAGAAGAAATTAAAGTAAAAATTCTAGAGTTTGTGGAAATGGATAGGCTAAATATGAGATTATTAAATCAAAATGAAGAGTTATATTACCAAAGATGGAATAGAGTATACAAATGGATAGATTTTGTGTTATTTTAAACTGATTGTATTTTAATTTTGTTGTGAGCTGCCCTGAGCCTGCCATTGGCGGGGAGGGCGGGATATAAATTTCAAGAAATAAAAATAAAAATAGATGTGAAAATGTAAGGACGGACTCACTCTAGGAAAAATTATCGTCATAAAGAAGAGGATTTTGATTATGTTTGTAAGAAACCTTTGTTTATATATGTCGATATAAAAGATGTAAATGTAAGTCTGGAGATAATCCAATAAAATTTACTTTAAAAAAAAAAGAATACAGGACAGACATATGGCAAAGCTCTGTAAAAATGCAAAATGTGTCTGACCATCAGCATTATTACTCCACTGGGTTAGGTTATTTGTATCATTTCATTAACAAGCCGAGTCAGGAGCAGAGACAACAGAGTATGTATAGTACAGTTGTAATAGGCTTTAATAATCATTCCCTTTTCCTAGGGTCTATGAAACTACAGTTTTATTGTGTAGTGGTGTAACAACAAACACCCAGTTTCCTTTAACTTAATGGTTTATGATTTAATACTAAACTTCACAGCAGATAACTTGGCTTGGGAAAAAATAATACAATAATACTGAAATATGCTGTTTCTTGTCCATTAGGCCCAGGATTGTCCTGGTCTACTCATGAACAGTTCATGTAGGCCCAGCAGTCCTGCAGCGTACTAGCAGGGATGTGAAACTATGGCCACTTCTGCACTGTAATTTTTGTCACTCGTTTGTTCCTGTTGCTTTAGGGTCCCCTGCCCAATGTGTTTTGCTCTCTCTAGTAGTCCCAGAGGGAGCAAAACACATGTGGAAAAGGGGGGGCAAAGCAATAGGGACAAACAAGTGACAAAAATGACAGTGCGGAAGTGGCCATATGTCTGTTTTGCTTACACTGAGACCTTCTTGGTTAGTCATATAAAGAGGTAGTATGCACCAAGTTTTATGAGAAGATTGGGCATATCTGAAAGAGAATATATGGTACCTTACTGAACTGAAATTCCCAGTATTCT
The DNA here is from genome assembly GCA_029233225.1 of Lepidodactylus listeri. Taxonomy (NCBI): domain Eukaryota; kingdom Metazoa; phylum Chordata; class Lepidosauria; order Squamata; family Gekkonidae; genus Lepidodactylus; species Lepidodactylus listeri. Next base: position 45,790,728 of record JARCFY010000010.1, on the reverse strand, counting down.
TTGGGGAAGCTATGACAGTTAATCTGGAATAAAACCAGTATTGCAGTGTGGTGTTTCCTATTATTTTGATACCAGGCATCAACAGAGAAGCGAGGGTAAGAGAGCACCTCTGGCATGATGCTCACATGCCAGTTGGACCAAGCAGTGCTCAGACTCAACTCTTTGAGGTAGCAACCAATTCAGTGGTGTGCACAAAGGGTGTGCTTGTGCAGCATGTGAAATTGTCTAGCAAACCACAGTAGGCAATACTCCACCTTCAGCTAAGAGGGACGTGGCAACCCACAGAGGATGGGGGAGACTTACCAGTAGAAAGAAGAAGGCCTAGGCCACATCACCAGCATCACTCAGGAAGTAATATCATCATGCCTGTAGCTTCTGGGTGACGCTTGGATATTTGGGCAAAAACTCTATCTTAAAACCAGCTTCTACCATAGAATTTTTGCCCAAATAACAGAGTGTCACATGGAAGTTGCTGGCATGTTGACATCATTTCCTGCGAAACACTGGCAACATGGCCTACACATTCTTCTTTCTACTGGTAAGTCCCCCTGCCAGCCAGCTTATTGGAGGCTGGGGGCATGGCCTGGCAGCATGAGACTCCTGCCTCCACTAGGGAGTCTGGCAACTCTACCTTCAACAATGCATTTTGAAACAGTTTCCTCTGTACATATATTTTCAACATTTTTCTTTTCCAGCATTTCATTAATGATCTGACTCCTTGGGGAAAAATCTGAAATAAAAGGGTTTTCTGGTGTAGAGTGGATTCATAAGCATCCAAAGGCATCTCACTCTGGAAAACATCTTATGGACTTCAGATCTGGGCTTACAGTCTAAGAGCATTTCAAAAGAAAACTCTAAAGATTCCATTCCTACAATCAAGGCGCCACTGCGGGTGGTATTCCAGAGCTCACTGTAAATAAGCATTTTTTTTGGCTGTTTACTTGACCATTAGGTTAGATTCACAGCTGTCTCCCATCACTGGTATTACTACTTCAGGTCAGTAGGAAACAAGGCTAATAACTAAATACTAGAAGTTACAAAGCCTTCCAAGTCATACTAATGTCATCATATACTTTTTGAAGAACACCCCCCCCCCATTACCCATCCTGTCTTCTCTTTTCCCACTTTCCCCTTGTTGATTCAGTACTTAAGCTTTACCAGTAAAAAGAAATTTCATTTCCATTTTTTTACTCTTTAAAGACATCTCTAGATATTGACAATTTGAAAATGTCATGGTGGAGCAAAAAGAGAAAAGAAAAATTACTAGGTCATTAAACTGACTATCTGTTGAGAAACTCCCCCCGAGTTGCTTCAACACAGCCCAGGCTGGCTGGTTTAAGCTGACTTTATAAAGCTTTTGCAGAATTAAAAACAGCATGCTCAGTGCCAGGATGCCTGCACTTCCTGTGCCTTCATGTTAAATCCTATAGTGCTGGGGATCTTATAAATGATTGAGTTATTTTTAAACCACTGGATGGCTTCCAGTCCCTCTATTTCACGCTGGATTAATTATGTAAGAATACTGACTTGTTCATCACTAATGTTACAGCTTTTTAAAAACAACATGCTGTTTAAATTCAGGTTTGGCAATTGTGCCTGAATCCCTTGAAATTTACGGCACCACACCCAAAGCATAATAAAATCTTTAGTGGCCCTTTGTTTCCGCCCCCTATTTTCTCCAGGGTGTTTTATGCTGAAAGATGCATGCAAAAGTTGTCCAGATGTTATTTGTATCAGAGCTGGGATTTTGGTCCAGCTATTTGCGGTTGCAAATGTTTATTTTTAATAGGTTATTGTGCAATCCTTTGCTGTGTGGACCTTAGCAGCCTTCTGTGTGTCTTCTCAGCAACGCCAGGACATAGGGTTTTTTTGGTATATTATTATAGTCCAATACAACTTTGACAGGTCATGAGGGAGAACACCAAAAATGTAACACCTGTAGTAATACTGAAAATATTTTTGCCAATGGCCACATCTTGAGTCTCTACAAGATGCTCAGCTTTGCAGCTGCAGCTAGTGAGCTTTCGGATAAGATTTTTTTTTTTAAAGGTGTGCCCAAATCCTTAGCAACAGCTACCCTCTGCAGAGACCCGATTTCACTTTTGCCCCAAACATAACAAAGGTAATAAAAATTCCAGCTCTTACATATAGCATTTCAATGAAAACTCTAGTATATTCTGCAACATTATTTTGTTAATGGTGTTGTTACAAACAAGGGAGGGGGGGCGGGTCTACTTTATGGTGCATATTTGGAATTCTAATAAAAATTTAACTGTTTGTTTCAATGTTGAAGTAGGCTAGTAACTAAAAAAAAACCCTCATCTGTATACCATAAAGGAATGCGTCTCCCACCTTATTAAAAAAAATAACCCCAAAATTTCACAATGTATTCTAAAGATTCTGAATTACACTAAGAATAGAAGGGGGGGAGCGTATAGCAGAATCAGTCTTAATTTTCTTGATATTCTAACAAAGGAAATCAGGCAACTTTCAGTGCCATCTTGGTCAATGGTCTTGGAATGGTGTAACTCTGCTTAGGACTTCACTGTTAGCCTGTTGGGTTCAAAGTTTGAGTCCAATGGCACCTTTAAGACCAACAAAGTTTAATCTGGGTATAAGCAAGAACTGAGTGACTTAGCATGTGTAGTGAGATACAAAACCAATATCTCTGTTAAGCCCTGGGGATTCCATTGTCCTGAGTGTTGTAATAACTTGGAATTTCTGTGACCTCCAGTTTCAGTCAGTTTCTGAAATCCTTTTGCAGTAAAACAGCTACTTTGAGGTCCCCCACTGTGTGAGTGCCCTGGGAGGTTGAAATGTTCTCCTATACATGTTTCTCAATTTTATGATTCTTGATGTCAGATTTGTGTCCACTTATCTTTTGGTGTAGGGTTTGACCTGTTTGCCCTATGTAGAGAACTGAAGGGTATTGTTAGCATTTAATGGCACATACAATGTTAGAAGATGAGCGAGTGTATGTGCCTGAGATGGTGTAGTTGATGTTGTTAGGTCCAGTGACTGTGTTATGCAGGTATATGTGGCGGCAACGTTGGCATCTGGGTTTATTGCAAATTCTGTCCATGTTCAAATTAGATGTTGTATTATTGTGGGTGAAAAGTTAAGACTGGGGGGCTGTCTTTGCACAAGAAAAGGTCTGCCTCCCAGTACCTGTGAAAGAGAACTGTCATTATCCAGTAGAGGTTGTAAGTCGCTGATGATGCATTGAACTGTTTTGAGTTGAGAGCTGTATGTGACCACCAGTGGTGTTCTGTTATTGTCTCTTTTGGGCCTATCTTGCAACAGGTTTTCTCTGGATTTAGTGTAAGTCTTACAAAGGAGGAGGAGAAGAAGGAGAAAAAGGAGGAGGAGGAGGATGGTTTTTTATATTCCACTTTTCTCTACTCTCTACTAGTCTCAAAGCAATCTACAATCACCTTCTCTTGCTCTCCTCACAACACATACTTTATAAGGTAGGTGGAGCTAAGAGACTTCTGAGAGAACTGTGGCCCAAGGTCATCAAGCAGGCTTCATGTGGAGGAATGGGGAATCAAATCCAGTTCTCCAGATTAAAGTCTGCTGCTCTTAATCATTACACCACATTTAATGCGATTTGTATAGGAATGTTGCTATGCCCTTTTAACTGGTAGCAAAAAAATGACAATTTGCCTGGAGAGTTCATTCTCAGAGTGAAATGATGTAGGTCATCCTGCTCCCATTGTGTTGTAGACACAGTACCAGTTTTCACTTTGTTGCTTCAATCCAGCTGCTCTCGTATGCCTGCAAGTGTTTTAGGGCTGAAAAAGAGCTCCAGCCAAGCTGTGGTTACTCCATTCTCTTCAGTGTCTTGGATTTTTCCCTATGTCTAATTGCATTACTGAATGCTGGAGAACATAAGAACATAAGAGAAGCCAATGTTGGATCAGGCCAGTGGCCTATCCAGTCCAATACTCTGTCACACAGTGGCCAAAAACACCAGGTGCCCTCAGGAGGTCCAGCAGTGGGGCTAGGATACTAGAAGCCCTCCCACTGATTGCCCCCCCCCCAAGCACCAAGAATACAGGTCATCACTTGCCCCACATGGAGAGTTCCTATCTATACTTTGTGGCTGATAGCCACTGATGAACCTCTGTTCCATATGTCTATCTAAAATCATGATGAGTTTTGCCCTGCTTGTGGTTCACTAACAGAAGTTTGTGACAGGTTCACCATCATGGACTTCCATTAACTTTAAGAGCAGTTCGTGGTGGTTCATGAATGGAGCAGAAAGTGAGAGTTTAAAGGGATTCTGAGTCTTTTTAAACCCCTACTTTCTGTTCCCCGCAAAAGCTGCAGAAATAGCTGAGTGGCAAAAACTGCTGAGTTGTTTTGAACTGTCTTCTGAAGTCCGGTTAAATTTTAAAGGGACTGCAGAAGACAGCATGAAAAACAGCTATGTGGCAGGCTCTTGGGCTGTCTTCTGCAGTTTAAAGGTACTGTTCCTCCCCACCCCACAGCTGTTTTTCATGCTGTCTTCTGCAGTTTTTTGCCTCCTCACCATACAGCTGTTTTTCACACTGTTGCAGTCACTTTAAATTTTAAAGGGACTGCATAAAACAGCATGAAACTGCTGCATGGTGGGGACCACCTCCCCGCCCACAGTTTTTTTTTCATACTGCCTTTAAAGGGACTGCACAAGATAGCCTGAAACAGCTGAGCAGCATTCTGCAAACCCCATTTAAAGGGACTTTGGTTTGGTTCATGAATGAGCCTCCTGGTTTGTTTCGTGGTTCAGCCTTGAATGGAACCACTTTTTCTCAGTTCATGCCCATCCCTGCTATGATTCTAAATTTTTGTTGCCTGTTTCTTATTCCTGAGGGGTCTCTCAGTACAAATGGGCTTATTTGAAGCCTTGAAAGCTGATTATCATTAACAGCTTTGGCCTAGCTATCAGTATTCTAAAAACAGGGTCTACCAGTCGTAAAATCGCAATAGAGAGAGACTACAAGGCAGCAACTATCTTGCATGGACTCCATATGACTCCATCCAACTTGCTTGGACTCCATACAAGCTCCAGGCATTTGTGCATACAAATCTAAATTCAATAGTGGATTGTCAGGCAGGAGGGATGTCCCAGGCCAGGTAGAGGCCAGCCGGAGCCTCATGCACGCAGCAGTTGTCAGAGGGTTCTGAGTGACAGGCCCAGCTCTCTCCCTCTCCCGCCACTCAGTGATTCCCCCCCACCACAGCCCTCTCCTACATGTGCATGGCCATCCCCAGGTGCTGAACCTGAGTGCATGCCTGGGGCCTCAGGAACCCGTCTTTGCCCAGCTCAAGCCTGTGCTGGGAACCCACGAGGTTGCATTCTTCCAAGGCGCCGGGCCCGCCGAGCTGAAGCTGCTGGGGGCTAGAGGAGGAGGTGGAGGAGAAGAAGAGTGGCTGCCCACTGAGGAGATGTAGCCAAATTGCTACAGAATCTGACCGCTCCTCCATCCTACACAGCCACCATCACCTCCAAGACGGTGATTCACAATCCCAGTTTTCCCACAAACCTCCTCCCGATGAATACGTCCCCACATGCCGACAGAGATACAACAGGAAGAGTAATCCAGACTTGGAGAAGAGATGCATTCACTTCTGTGATTATCCTGGTTGCACTGAAGTATATACGAAATCTTCCCACTTAACAGCACACCTGCAGACTCATACTGGAGATAAGCCATACAAATGCTCCTGGGAAGGATGTGACTGGAGATTTGCTCAGTCTGATGAGCTGACCGCCACTACAGGAAGCACACCAGAGCCAAGCCTTTCCAGTGTGCTATGTGCAATCACAGTTTCTCCCAGTCTGACCACTTGGCTCTGCACATGAAGAGACATCAGAACTAGGGCCAGCCTTCTTCCTCCATGAAGGCTGTTGCGTAGTATCTTTGCAACATTCTAATAACTTGACTTCATTTTTCTGTTGGAAAATTTAGATTTTAAGTATTTGACTGTGTATGAACTCTTCTGCATTTTAAAACATGAAAGAAGGGACTCCTTCCTTCCTTCCTTCCTTCCTTCCTTCCTTCCTTCCTTCCTTCCTTCCTTCCAACTAGTATAGACCAAATTCTACCTTCTAGTTCTAGTGGGGTCTTTGAGGTAGCTCATAAAACAAGATTGCAACATGAATTTAAATATATATTAAATTGAAAGTATTTAAAACTAGTAGGAGTAGGACACTAGAACAAAATAGGTATTCAAATGTTAAAGCAGAAGTGGGATCATATCTGTATGGACATTAAAATAAAAGTATGCTTTGAATTTTAACAAAATAGGGTTCTCCAGCCACATGCCCCATGGAATCGATGGGATTTCATACACTGTCCCATTATGTGAAACTGTTCTTATTTAATTCAAAGAAAATATAGTACTTTTTATCAGGCAAATGTTGAACAGTATAGGATATGCTGTATTCAAGTAATATTTAAGAGATTCCTTTTTACTAAAAGAAAAAATGGAGAGGAAGAAAAATGCATATGACATGGTCAGTAAGGGTAGAATATTTGCTTGCAAAGAGTTTGCATAAGTACACAAGATTTCATAGGTTTGGAATCACTAAACAGGAGATTAATTCTGCTTGTATCTTGGGGTTTGGGTCTCAAGTTTGAAGAATATTGGAAGGCAGGCAAGTTGGCTGTTGCCCGGGATGGAGCACTATCACACATTAGAACTCTTGATTGATTTGTAAAGGCTACCACCATCCTTTACAGCCACAGATCTGTAGAACTGAAAGAAGGGGTCCAACCACACACCATATGCTGCCAATCCTGTCCTAGTTGCCAAATGCTTCTTAAATGTTCCCAAAGAAAGCATGGCCTACCATGTCCCTTAGCCAACAACAGCTAGAAACACCTCACCCCACACATATGTCAGTCTCTTCGGGTTTCTCTTCTCTTTTGTGACTGTCTTTAATGTATTGTAAGTTTTCTATGTTTTCTTTCATCATAACTCATAACATAAAGCTCTCCCTTTGAATGGCTCAGTTTCTTGACTGTTAAACTAAATTTAACTTTTAGGGCTCTCTGATTTCTTTCCATGGTGCTTTCAACTTAGACACTGATAGTCTTCCAAAGCTGCCATTTGCGCTTTGGATGTACATGTCAACCTGTTCCTCTACTGCAGTCATTAATCAAAATAATGGACAAGAGTAGACCACACTCTTATTGTGTGGGGCATAAATCGAGACAGCATTCTCTTTGGGTTTGCCTGAAACCTGTTTGTAATAGTGAGGACCAAACACTCCCTGCCTGAACCTGGGACTGGACTCAGCAAGGAGGTATTTTCCTAAAGAAAACCATAATTTCGGGGGACATTCACAAGCTACCTGGCTGGGATAGCTGAAACAATGACCTCACTCTCTCAGGGTAGCTAATAGGCTTAATGATCTATTGCACTTTTATCCCTGGAAGCCCAATAGTCATTCTGAGGACATTAGCTACTCAGTGAAAGCTACTACAAAATGCTGGTGTCACATTCAGGGCCAAGCCTGGTGCTGTTACTCTACCCGGGGTTTCTCGGATGCACAAATACAGTAACAAAAGATACAGAAGCAAGGTCTACAAACCAGTCTGGAGTCAGAGATCAAAGGTCCAGTCAGGGCAAGGAGGGGCAAGAGTTCAGGGGTCCAGTTCTTATTATCTTGGGAACAGATGCAGGATACCGGGTCTGGGTCCCAAGCTGTAGGAGCAAACATTACCAGAGACAAGGTACAAGGCAGCAAGTCAGGGTTGAGCTCTGTTTGCTAAGCAGGTCAGCTTGAAGAGGGGGGGTGGCAAGCAGTGTTCCCTCTAAGCTGAGTTAGTGTGAGCTAGCTCACAGTTTTATATCCTCCGGCTCACACATTTTTGTCTTAGCTCAGAAAGGATGGCTCCAGAGCAGACTAATTTATGCAGTAGCCAAATCGCTTGCTCACAACTTTAATGCCAGTAGCTCACAAAAGTAGAATTTTTGCTCACAAGACTCCACAGCTTAGCGGGAGCATTGGTGGCAAGCAAAGTTGCTTCCATGCTTTGCTCAGTATGTTCCTTTTATCTGCTTCCTTTTGCTGACTCATCCCCCGAGGTCCAGGAGTCACTGCTTACAGTTGTGTTAATCTTCCTCTAGGTGCGGGTCTTTACTATTTCCCTATCAGCCTGAATCCTGGTCCTGTAAGGACTCCTCTCCAGGAATTAACATTATTCTCTGCTAAGCAATTAGGTGAATGTGTCATCTTCTCTCTAGAGCTGTTAAGCACTCTCTCCTCCTTCTGTTTTCCACTGGTTTGGGAGAAACTGGTGGAGACTGAGGCACTGGCCTTTGTGGTCTCTCTTTTTTTTCCCTGACAGAATGAGCAGACTGGTTGTGACTGGGAGCTCTTCTTGCTTCCTGAATCTTCCCTCTTTGAGATCTGCTTCTCGACCAAGCTGCTCAGGTGGTATTCCACCGGTGTAGGGTCTGACTCTTCAGATTTTTCTGAGGAGGTGGGAGTTGGCTGACCTATGACAGCTAGCCTAGTGAGGTTATATGCACTAGGAAGATGGGAGAGGAGAATGAGACAGAGACATCCATCCCTTCCTCCATGTCTCTGGAGGACATGGTAAAGTGGGTGAAAAGGAACAGGGTTCAGCCTTTCTTCAACAGTTTGGCCTTGCTTCTTCATTATAACCTGTTATGAGAAAGGAAATACATTTTACATGCACACACAGGCATACATTTTACATGCACACACAGGCATATCCTGACATTCAAAATGAGTAATAACACTAGTCCATAACTATCTGGTTTGGAATATAAATTTCAATGCTCACCATAGTCTCAAGCAAATATTACAACCTCAAGTTCTTCTCTAGCTTGGATTGTGAATAGAAGAGAAATGCGCAAGAGCTTGGGGGGAAAGGACATTTCAGCCATAGTACAATTCCTACCCATTAAAGAATTTTCAGGGAGAGAAGTTTAATCCCACATATTCTGTGTCTTTTTGCTGTCAAATCCTTCTTTGTGCTCAGTGATAGCTTTGTGCGATAATTTCACAAACTGGTTGTCTGCAACCTGCATTGTTGTGGTCCATGTATTTTGAGATAGAATTGTGGTGGGTATGGAACTTTCCTGACCTAATTATTTCAGTATCCTGGGCATAATTTATCTATCCTTGATTATTTCCAAGTCTCTCTTGGCTTGCTTCTTTCCTATCTGATCCATCTGTACAGAAGAATGTCCTTAGCTTGATAGTCTTTGCAAGGATTAGTGACTTGCTTATTAGATAAGTTCCTGTGATGCTCAGTTCATGTAAAATGAACTCAATGTGGCCTTAAAGACTATGGAATTCAGGTCCAAACCTCTGTGTCTGTTTTGGTCTGGTTCTGAAGAATCTAGTGGGACTCTCAAATATTCTAGTACATCCATTGTGTTTATGTAAGATGCAAAGGCAAAGTCTGATAAACTGGGGCCAAGATGACTTTAATAAGATATCATTTTTAAAAGAAAAGAACAATACATAGCATAGATTTCATCTTTAAGTATGGGCTTGTCTATATTATTAACTTACAACAATTCAGCTGAAGTGTCTTTAACCACTACACAGTTTTACATTCCTTTGTCTAGATTTAATGCCATATAGAAATTGATGGAGGCACAAATCCTATTGCCTTAGCCATTTCAGAAAAAGTGATTATATAGACAGGTGACTCTTCACTCAAATGACTCTTGGTGTGCACAGCCACAATTTCTGTACATTTTATCCACCTTGCAACTGTGCATTTGGTCTGTTTCCTTATGACATGATTAAAACTGGAGGTCCTTAGAACAGATTACAGTGTAAAACTCCTAAAATAGCTGAAGTGAGTGCAACCAGAGATTTTTTTGTGTGTGCGCTGGTACACACCAGTACATAGGGTTGCCAGTTCTGGATTGGGAAATACCTGGAGATTTGGGAGTGGAACCTGAGGAGGGTGGGGTTTGACTTCACTGAGGAGGGACTTATAATGGCATTGTGTCTGCCAGGGCTTATTGTTCAGAGATAGCAGCTGAAGTTGTACATGCTGATGACATCACTAAGTGTGATGGTGTACACCACCTTCTTTGGAGGAGGAGTTGTTTGGGGTTTGGGTCCTCTCAAGAAGCACATATATAGAAATTGGAATATATTGAATGATATTCCTATGCATGACCAACCCCCCCCCCCCCCCAATCACTGCATTCAAGAGAATATCCAATTTGAAAGATTAGTTTGTGCACAATAATATATGTCAGTGGGTAAATTCACAACAGATTCTGCTGCCAAGATACAGTACTGTTCATTCACAAGTAGGAATGGGCACAAACCAGAAAAATGCAGTTCATGTTGGTTTGTGGTTTGTAGCTGAACTACAGCCAAACCATGAACTGAACTGAACTGCGAGGTTTGTTCATGAACCAAACCGGTTTTTGGTTCATGGCCCCAGAAACCCCATTGAAAGGGACCACAGTTCCTTTACATGGGGTTTGCAGAAAGCCCTAAAAACAGCTGAGCTTAAAACTTTAAAGGGACTGCGCAAGATGGCCCAAGAAAGCTGAGCAGCGAGGAGCAGGCTACTCCCTGTTGTTCGGTTGTTTTTATGGCTTTTGAGGGGAACAGAAAGCAGGGGTTTAAAGAGACCCAGAGTCCCTTTAAACCCCTGCTTTCTGTTCTGTCCACAAACAGCCACAAACTGCTTTCAACGTTCGTGATGGTAGACTTCAGTTTGCAAATCACAAACGGCAAAATTCATGATAAATTTTGGTTCATGGTTCATTTCATGCCCATCCCTATTTGAAAGCTCACCACCAGCATGAGAAGGTGAATTAATCCCAATGACAAGAAACAATACACCCTCAATAATTTCACTACATGCAATTCTGATGGGGGAGTGTATATTATTAAATGTCTGTGTGAGAAGCTTTATGTTGGCAGAACTATGAGGAAATATAGAATGCAACTTGCAGGACACAATGGTAGTGCAGAATGCTGCAGCTAGACTGCTGGTTAGGGCCAGGAGCATATGACCCTGATACTACTGCAATTACAAAGGCTATCAATCCTCTTCTGAGCCCATTCAAGGTGGGTGTAATGTAGTATGATCTGTGTAGCAACCAGCCTGCCATGTGCTCCCAGGTAATGGCGCCCACCGCATGGTCAGAGCACATGGTCAGGCAGAGAAGGGAGCTTTAATCTGGAGGAACAATAGATGTCCAGATTCTAAGCCTCCACCAATGTGGGACCTAGGTTCTCCCTGGGGAGCCAATGCAGTCAAAGACTCCTCCAGGTGACCAGCATGACTGTGGTGACCAGCATGACTGCCGGACCTGCCGTTTCCAGGAAGCAGAGTGCCGGTCATGTGGCAAGAAGGGCCACATCGCCCGGGCCTGCCGCACCCACTCCAACCGCCACACTCAAGCTGTGCACCAGGAGTCCGCCAAACTCCTCCAGACAGCAGAAACCCACCACCACCACCACAAGACACAGCAGGTAATGAACTTGCTCCCTGAGACCCCCAACAAAATTAAGGTCTCAGTTTTGATCAAGGGTACCCCCTGCCAGATGGAAGTAGACACTGGGTTGTCCTGCTCAATAATCTTGGACTCCACCCTCCGCAGGCTCTGCCCCGGGGGGGGGGGGCAACTTCGGAAAGTCCAGGGCATAAACTTCTTCTGAAAGTTCAGAAGAACCCAATACCAATAAGGGGGTTGGGCAAGTTCCGGGTCCAATTTAAGAACTTTACAGGACACTTGGATCTCCTGGTCATGGTGGGCAACCTCACAAGCCTGCTGGGACTCTCCTGGTCCCAGCCACTAGGGCTGGGCATCACCGATGTACACAGCCTACGGCCCACAGATTTTACCTACATCTGTGAGGAATTCCCAGCAGTTTTCGATGGGGCACTGGGCTCATATACAGGGCTGCCCGTCACCCAGGCCTGCCATGTGCTCCCAGGCATAGGCGTAGAGTATGGGGGGGCTCGAAGGTTCGAGCCACCCCCGAAATTTCCCAGGGGGGGCTCAGCCACTCCCGGCAAAATGGAGCGCCTGCCGCTGTGCCTCCCTGGGTCCTTCCGAGGCCCAGCCGCCGCTGCTAGAGAGGGAGAGGGAAGGGGTGGGGGAGAGAGAGGCACCGGCAGCAGTGGCTGGCGGGCCTCGGAAGGGCCCAGGGAGACACGGTGGTTTTGGGGGGGGGAGAGAACATCGCCCCAGCGAGTGCGCATGCAAAGCGCATGTGCTAAGGAGCCCCCGCCCCCCCTGGAATTTCCAAAAGTCTACGCCCCTGCTCCCAGGTAATGGCACCCGCCGCTTGGCCAGAGCACATGGTCAGGCAGAGAGGGGAGCTTGAATCTGGAGGAACAATAGACGTCCGGATTCTAAGCCTCCACCAATGTGGGACCTAGGTTCTCCCTTGGGAGCCAGTGCAGCCAAAAGCTCCTCCAGGGAACCTATGACAAACATGTGCATATGTAAAGCCCCTATCAGGTCTTTTGGGTGTGGCTGGAGGTGTGGCTCAGGCCAGCATATAATCAGGGCCCTGGAGCCCTGTAAGCATGCTTGTTCTGACCATCTACTGGGCATGCTGAATCACTCAATAAAGGCTTCATGATTTCACCGTTCCTGGTCTCCTGAGTCCAGTACTCTTCATTGTTGGTTTTCTCCTTAAAAGATCTGCATTGCAATGCAGATCATCATCATCATTATCCAGCCATCCTTCCCTGTATCAACAAGGCTCTGGGCAGTGTAAAGCATGGAATAAATTCATATAATACATAATTAAAAGCAGATTAAAAACAGTTCCTGCCTGAAAATTAAGATCACAAGGAGAGGCCCTCCTGACTGTCCCACCAATCAAAGAAACTCATCTTGTGGGCACATGAGACAGGGCCTTTTTGGTTGGAGCCCCACAATTATGAAACAGCTTCCCCAGGGAAGTGTTCCTGGCCTCCTCACAGTTGATCTTCAGAAAACAGTTGAAGAGAGTGTTATTTAGGACTCATTGACTGATTTAGTTTTTATTTCTTGCCAGTCTTAATTAGAGTTTTTAAATCTAAATTGTGACCTTTTTTGTGGTTTTGTAATTGTTACATATATGCACACATACATACACACACACGTACATAACACACACACACACATATATAAGAAAGTCCCCTCACCATAAAATCAACGCCCAGGCCAAACTGCTGATCCTAGAAGCACCAAATTTGGGGAGAGCGCTCCTACCGTAGTGTAGGGGCTCACTAAGAAGGGATTTTTAGAAATTCTACCCCTAAATTGGTCAAAAGGGGGAAAATGTGCTCCCCCATTTATTCCTATGTGACTCCCTCCTTGCACCCCCCACTCTCTGATTAGTCAGCTGCAGAGCTCAACATCCTGAGGTAAAAAAAAAATAGTTACAGGAGACTGCAGAGAGCTAATGACAGTTGAGGAAATCAGGAATGGCCAACAACCACCTGTGAGATGCAGTGATGCTGCTGGCCCAGCCTCTCTGAAAGCTTCCAACACACTCCCCCTCACCTCCTACACCTAACAGGCCATTGTCTGTCAGGTGCAGCAGCAATTGCAGGGTGCTTAAAGTCATAAGGGAGCCTGCCCCAGCAGTAACGCCTTAGTGATCCTGCTGGCCCCACCTCCACAGTGGCTTCTAATACTACTCCCCCTCCCCCTCCTCCTTCTACACTGGACAGGCAGCTGCCTGTCAGGTGTAAGAGAGGAGGTGGGATCTTACAGCTACCTGGGAGGTTTGCTCAGCCTCCCAGATGCCTTTAAACATAATCTCCCACACACATCAGACAGATGGGTATCTGTCAGGTGACGGTGCAGGGCCAGGGTACTTTAACGCTACAAGGACGAGGCAACTTAGGAATGCAGCAAAGACATTTGCACATAGTACTTCTGCAGAGCACTGAGCTGTGCAGGCCAAGTACCAGCAAGATCACCCTGAGGCACTCAGAACAACACAGTCTCCATATGAGCAAAACAATCCAGGAACACCAGGAACACTTTTGTAGAAGGTGGCAGGACTTGACTTGACTTAACAGAGACTGCTTCTTAAATGGACAGTTCTATGTTGCCTGCTCCAGAGTGAGCTCACCAAGCAGCCTGGTGATCCTAGCACCCAAGGGCAGAACCACCAATGTGATCTACAGAGAGGTCCTTCAGTAGAGAGAGGTCCTTCAGTAGAAAAACAGTACATATGTCTCACTTCATTTTTTACACTACAATCTTCTCCATTAGAATTTCTACAACAAATGTTACATTTCAGACTTCACATCATCAGTATTATAACTGGATTTATGGAGCTTAAATACTGTAGCAAAGGTATCAGGTGTGTGTGTGTGTGTGTGTAAAATAACTGTTGTATTGTTATTAGCCTTGAGTTCAGCAAGGGAGAACAAATGTTTTAAACAAACAAACAAACAAACAAACCCAAGTGCCCCTTTGGTTCAGCACTATGGTTCAACAGACTTTACATTTGGGGCTGTTTTTAAATCTGAATGCCATAGGGACAAAAAGAAGTGGAATAGATCCTGAGACTGACACCTCTGATCCCTTATGGGTTAAATTAAAGCCTCAAATTGTTCTCTCTCATATGTGATAAAAACCAAGTGAGACCTGCACAGTTCTCTCTGAAATTCTGTTGCTGAGGGGACTGCTTGATACCATTATACAGCTTAGTTCTTTATATTTTCTAACTTTTGAAGTGTTGTTGTATACAGATTCTGTATTGCACATGAATAATCTCTGTAACATTCTCATGGATTTGTGGTTCTGGATATACTAATGTACTTTTTACATGCTCAGTGTCTACTGTCTTTTACCATGGTGCTTAATTTTGTTTTTAATGGTGGTATATTTTTTCTCATTTTTATATATGTTCTTATAGACCCCTCTGAAGAAATTTAGGTGAAATAAATTGGGCAGTATAACTGAAGATAACAATTCCTTTCCCCACTTTAAAAATGGGGTAGACAGATTCGTGGATGATAGGTCCATCAATGACCAATTGCCTTGGTGATTAAAGAGGACTTCCATATATATGGTGGCAGCAAACTTCTGAATACTAGTGCTAGGAGGCAGCACTGGTGAGGGCTACAGCCTATAATGTCCTGTTCATTTGGCCCTCCAAGGCAATTAGTTGGCCACTGTGTGAAATGGTATGCTAGCCTAGATGGACCACTGGTCTGATCTAACAGGCTCTACTTTTGTTCAGTCTCTAATCTAGTCAGATCTGACCTGAGGTGAACACAGCTATACTGTTTATAAGGCCAGTACTAGCTTGTATGCTGTACAGGGTTGCCAGGCAACCAGAGGGAGACGGGGGGGGGGGGGGGGGCAGGGATATGGGGTTGTGCTGTCCACAATGGGGTGATGTTAGGAAAATGCTGATGAGGGACGTAATATCCTTCTTACGTTTTTTTGTGTTATTGAGCAAAAGCTAGATTGAGCTGTATTCTTAAAATTGGTTCTCTATATTGAATCTTTACCTTTACTCTCACTCTTACCCAAGATCTGTTAATCAGCCCTGCCCCCTCTCTTATCCAGACAGGCTAAGTCAGGGCTGCAGGGTGAAGACACTGATATCTTTGTTTAGAAAAAGAAGGATTTTGTTTTCCTACGTTCCTTTCTGGAATTCTAAGTATCCTGTAAACAAGAGGTAGCGTGAACTCTGTACAAAAGCAAGACTTTACTGTCCTTCAAGTTTTTTGAGCCTGCCCTTTTTGTCTTCTGTTTGTTATAAAAGACAAACTTTGTGTTAGTTAAAACACGCCAGCTTACTGGGCACTTCAATGGGCTGACATTGAGTCATTCTTAAACTGCCTGCTTTTCTAGCAAAAAGCCTTGAAGTGGTTCTTTTATTCCTCACAGATAGATCAGGGGAACAGGGGAACTATTTAAAATTTATTATTTTCCCTGACAGGTGACCATAGAGTTCTGGTAATTCCTAGAGACAACTGAGATCACTCTCAAGTTTTCCCTGAAAGTGATGTCATGCCATTGCCCAACAGTGATTTTTTTTCAAGATTAACTTTCTCCCACTAGCCACAGCGAGAGGAAAGGTAGCATGGTATAGCCCAATCTCATCAGATCTTAAATGTGAAGCAGGGTTGGTACTTGGAAGGGAGACCACCAAGGAAAACTGCAGAGGAAGGCAATGGCAAACTACCTTTGCCTCTCACTTGCCTTGAAAACCCCTTGCTGGGGTTGTCATAAATCAGCTGCGACTTGATGGCACTTTACACACACAGCCACAACAGCTGCAGGGGGAAACAGGAGCTATAGGTGCTGGCTTGGCAGCCCTAATGCTTACAAGGTCATTAACTCAATCAGTATGGATTATTTAAATTAAAAAAGTATATTAAATGCTTCATTGCTAATGTTTTAGGAAAATGTATCTTCCAACACATAATGTACACGTGACAAAATAAAAACAATAAAGATACTATAGTCTGTGTACTTGTCTGCTATTGCATGAACCAAAGTTAATTTTCACAAATGCATCGGTCATGTTGCATACAGAAGAGGAAAAAGGAATCTGAACTGTTTGAAGTGTGGTCAAGCAGCCATCTGAGCCCTTCACCACAAGTACAGATTGTGGGTGGCCACATCCTCAGAGGTTTATGACTCAAAATACCACTTCACCAGGAGCAAAATGGCAACCTGGGTTGGTTCAATCTACTTCCTGGCATACCCAAAGGATTGTGTGAATCATGTCTTAGAATCTCACCGAACGGCAAAAGTTTGGTCAAGACATCACAATTCTCTGACCACTTGTGGGCTTTTAGCACACCAACATTGCCTTTCTGTAGGCTACCAAAGCAAACTCTGGTAGAATGCTGGAATAGCCTTTCAAGGTGGTATACAAGACTGGCCCATGGCTTGGCTTTCCTCCTTGCTGGTGGGACTGGAAAAGCAGAGGAAGTAATCAGTGTGGTATAGTGGTTAAAAGCTGGAATTAGCCAGTTTAAAATTCCACCAAGCTTACTAGATGTAACTTGAATCATTCATTATCTTTTACCATAACCTACTACACATGATTGTGATTAGTATAAAGCAGGAGTCATTTCGAGCAGGAGCTCAGGGGAACTCAGCTCCGGGAGTTGGTGCCAGTCTTCCCCCCAGGGGAATGCCTGCTTGTGTCATGGCTGCAGCAAAATGACCCCGTCCCCTGGAAAGGTCCTTGTTCCTCCGACCAGCCTTCTGAAGGCTTCAGCCACCACTGAAGCTATCCTCCCAGAATAGTGGTATTTCTGAGGCTTGGATTAGTAGCTGTCCCCTCTCTGCCAGCTCTTCTCGTCTCTCTTTCTCTCTCTTTTCTTTCTTTCTTGCCTTCTGACATACTTCCGGTGATGTCAGGTGGTGCAGCATATGCAAATAAGTTATGCTAATGAGCTCCTGCACATCTTTTTCTATAAAATGACCCCTGGTATAAAGAGGTAAGCCACCTTGGAGGAAGGATGATGGAATAATAACAGTGAGTTGTCAGTCTCTAGTCTGGCCACAATACATGGACCGATTTCATGGGTGGTTGACCTGTTGCCCCATATCCCGACGCGTTTGTTAATTAAATTCCCAACTGCACAACCTATTAAACTCACTCCCCTCCCCCATTACAAGGGCTCCTTAAAAGTCTGCCCTATTGATTTTGCATTTGGGCAATCCCACCCTAGCTCCAAGTTCAACATGGTCACAGGCCTTCCCTTGCTTTCTCCTCCCTGCAGCAAACTCATGCAAAGAGATGCTGCCCATCAGCTTTCTCACTTCTCAGACCAGTTCAAAGGTCCAGTGATGATGTGTAGCACCCAGTCCCTGGCCTGAATCATTATCATCTGGTTCGGGTGCCTCCCCCTATCCTCCAGTGCTCACCAATCTACTGAAATAAGCATCTAACTTGCACAAATCCTGCCAACAGGAGTTAAGGCCAATCATGCTGGGTCAGATCTATATGACCCAAACCCATCACAACAAATCTAAAAGGGCTGGGAAAAATGGTCCATCTCCTAGCCAACTGTATAGAGAAGAAGTAGGGCTGCAAAGTCCCCCGGTAGGGCGGGGGAAACACCGATTTTTAGTGCTTCCTCCCGCTTTTTCCAAGTTGGCCACCGGGGGGACAAAATGGCTGCCTTAAAAGGGAAATGTCTGCAGAGAGCCTGCCCTGCAGTAAAAAGCCTCACCAGACATTTCCCCTTTAAGAAGTCAGCAAGAGAGCTTCCACAGCAAGAGAGGTCCGCTCAGAGATTAAGGAGGGACTGAAGGAGCTGCTTTTGCATGTGGCTGGCAACGTTGCTGTAGTGTAGTAAGTTTTTCTTCCAGCTCTTTTCCTTCTCTCTCCCTCTTTCTTTTTTCTGTCTGTCTGTCTGTCTGTCTCTCTCTCTGTCCCCATCCAGCAGAGGTCTATCAGTGGCTATTATAGCCACAAGGTCTAAATGGAAGTAAGTGCCTCTGCCAGTTTTTTTCCCTTCTCTCTCTCTCCCTCTTTCTTTCTTTTTTCTGTCTGTCTGTCTGTCTGTCTCTCTCTCTCTGTCCCCATCCAGCAGAGGTCTATCAGTGGCTATTATTAGCCACAAGGTCTAAATGGAACCCTTTGTCTGGGGCAGTGATGCTCTGAATTCTTGGTGCTTGGGGGCAACAGTGGGAGGGCTTCTGGAGTTCTGGCCCCGCTGCTGGACCTCCTGAGGGCACCTGGTATTTTTGGCCACTGTTGTGACACAGAGTGTTGTACTGGATGGGCTGTACTGGATGGGCCGATCCACTGTGGCTTCTCTCCTGTTCTTATGATATGAAAATCATATTTAGCACTTGTGTAGCACTTAGTGCTTCATATTCTGCCGAGATGAGGAAGGATTCAGTAGGGTTGTTGCTCAGTGATAGAGCATCTGCTTGACATGCAGGAGGTATCAGCTTCTTCAGCTAAAAAAGGATCAGGTAATAGGTGACATTAAAGATCTCAGCCTGAGACCCTGGAGAGCCACTACCAGTCTGAGTAGTCAATACTGACCTTGATGGACCAATGGCCTGATTCAGTATTAGGAAACTTCATGAGTTCATGTGTCAGCATGTGGAAGCAACATCACAGGATGTGACATCACAAAATGATGTCACTTCCTTTCTCCTGGCTCCACCCCCAAAGTCTCCTGGCTCCACCCCCAAAGTCCCCAGATATTTCCCAAGTTGGACTTGGCAGCCCTAAGAAGAAGAGAAGAGGAGATTGGAATTATACCCTGCCCATCACTACCTGAAGGAGTCTCAGTGTGGTTTACAATCTCCTTTCCCTATCCCTCCCCACAACAGACACCCTGTGAGGTAGGTGGAGCTGAAAACTGCTCTTTCAGGAACAGCTCTGACAAAACTATGGCTTGTCCAAGGTCATTCAGCAGCCACAAGTGGAGGAGTGGGAAATAAAACCCGGTTCTTTCAGATTAGAACCTGCACACTTAACCACTACACCAAATTGACAACTTCTCCCCTCCCAATCCTGTTTAGGCCTGAAGCAGCCAGCTAATTTACATTGTTGCCACCAGAAGGGAAGGGTGGGGAGCTTCACAGCAGAAGTATGTGTGGAAATAAGGTAATGGTTTTAAATAGCTTCCTCTTTCAGGCCACTTTATTGGGTGAATCATGTAAGGCAGTTGTTACTCTTGCCCCCCAAATATCTGGCACATTCTGGAGGGAGGGAATAGTCATCAAAAGCATCCCACTACTACAGGGGTGGCCAACCTTGCTTAACGTAAGAGCCACATAGAATAAACGTAAGAGCCACATAGAGATGTCTGAGAGCCGCAAGACAGGAACAAATATCGTTTTTATTTTTAAAATATGCAAATTTGCTTTTTATTAACGTTAAATGGGACTGCCAAAAATAAAAACAAACGAGGAAAACCAGTTATAAGAAAGAGAGAGAGAGAAACTAGGAAAGCAAATAGATGGGAGGGAGGAGGGAAGGAAGGAAGGAAGGAAGGGAGAAAGAGAGAAAAAGCATGCCTCCCCTTTGCTTCCCCAGCCGCCCTGCCAGGAGCCGCACAATATGTGTGAAAGAGCCGCATGTGGCTCCCGAGCCACAGGTTGGCCACCCCTGCACTACTACATTAGTAGAAAATTGGCTTGAGATGACCTGCATGCTTTTGCCTTACTCATCCTATTGCTTCTGCTCCAGGTTCTGCTTTTCCTAAAAACTGCACACAGGAAAAAAGTTGTGATGGGCTTTTTTTCAGAAACTAGGGGAGACACATTATTTGCCTGGAGGGTAGCTATCTTAGCATCAAGTTTTCTGTTTGCCAAAAAACCCAAAGCCAATATCACTTTGGAACCCAAGCCATGTGTCTTTTTAAAGCTGAAATAAATGGTTTTAGTGGTGATGTGGAATTACAATACAGGTTTCCCAGAAATTTATCTTGGGAGTCATTTGAGTAAAGAATAATCAAGTCAAACTGCGCTAATAGCATGGCTTTCTTTCCTCACACAGATAATTTACTCTCAGTTGAAGGGGAAAGTGCATTAGAGTTAAGACCATCAAACTCATTTCACCTTTGTTACATTTAAACTAATTAGTCTCAGAGATGAAACACATATTTCTAGGATTCCAGATAATCTTAAACAAAACACTCCATGCTAATTTTTATTCTGCTCCTATCTGCACACAGATTAAACAAAGCCCACCATTTGGTTTGTCTGCTGTTCTTTTAAGAGAAATTAAAGCCTTTTGCAAAAAAAAAAAAAAAAAAATCAGGGAGGAGGAGATCCAATCCTGTGGCAAGTTTCGCCCTGCACTTCGCTCATCGTTAGTTTATCTGCTGCAAATGAGCATGTATAAAACAGTCCACCTACTGTTCCAGTTGCTTCGATATAATGCAGTTCCACTGAATGATCCTGTTAACCTAACCTTCAGTTTGCTGGGATTTGAACTCTGAATTACAGCTTACTAACATACTTTAACAGCTGGTACAAGGGCTTCTTTTGAATTTTTAATCACATGAATTAAAGATTGCTGGAGATGCTTTTTTCAGGCCTCCACTCGCAGCAGATCCTGTGTACAGAAAGACAAGTATATGTAGCCCCAAGAGATTTATAGCACAAAGGTACTGTGGCTCATGAATCCAGGCACTTGCCAAATTAGGGGCTGGAGTGCAAATTATTCATAAGAAAATAAATGGGTTATAGGTTCAGCAGGACCACAAGACATTGTGCTCTACAGTGTCTAAAATACAGTCTAAAAGGTATTTTAATGTGTTCTGTATTGCAACTTTAATAATGAAATGTATATTATCAACATGCTTTAGAAAACAGTCTCGAATAGTCTCAAACAAGACCCATTTTATTCAATGCAGTTTACTCCTCAGGAATGCAGTCTTTGCAAAGCAATCTCACTGGAGTTATCTCTTCAAGCCCATTGACTTCTTTCTGCTTATGCCCTTCTAACTGGGCTTAGGACAGCACTATAAATAATGTGCATGGAAAACAGCTATTTACAGTTGCTCTCTGGAACACATAATTGTGAAACCAAGTGTGATTGATTGACCATATTTTACTGTGCACATATTTGGTGCTGTGCTCATATAATTTGGGATGACACAGTCCAAACCCCACCCCTCCATTACATACATGAAGTAAAGGAGAACAGTTTCAACAGCAAGTAGAAGTTTCTCAGCTTAGCCCTGCTGACCAAAAATTTGGGGAAAATAAGCTCTGCATTACGAACATACTGCTCATAATAACATCGGAAAGGAGGTTTAAACAATGCAGAAAGGGAAGGAGGGGTAACAGGACAGCAAGATGCAGAAAGCATGTTGCTTCTTAATTATGCTGCATTCTCTCTCTAATGGATTGCCCTCCCCAAACACTCCAAGCACAGCAACTGGCATGTGGCGTCTTCAGCAGACAGAAAAGCGGTGGCAAGTGTGCAGCTGTTCATCCTGACACACAGGTGTTCGATTTTTGGACTTGTTAGCTAGACAGATTTTTTAGGAGTGTATTGGGGAATCATCCACAGCCACTGCACAGAACGCAAGTTGCCCAGGTCCACTGGAGATAATTATTATGTAAATCCCATTCCAGTTTCCAGACTCAGACTTCGTGTCAGAAGAGTCTGGCCTTGTGTTTGAGGCCCTACCTTGTTAATTGGTTTAACACATTTTGCCATTAAATGAATTGCTTGACAACTATATCATGAGAATATGTCTGGCTAGACCAAGGTAGAATACCGTACAGAACACCCAGGAGAAGATCTGATCTAAAATAACTAATTGTGCAAGACAGATATAATCATTTTTGAAGAACAGTTCAGCCGACCATACTGACTAAACCTGATCAGTGTTCTGCACTCACTGAAGGAACTGAGTAAGGTAATCATAAGTGTGCCATTTGGTGGAAACAGTGTTGCAGGAAAAACACTGGGAAGTGTCATGGAATGTCCCAGGTAAGTGTGGGAGGGTGCTGCCCCTCTTCTAAGGAAGCACCAGAAGAAATCCATGAGTCACTGCAAGATCTGTCCCCTGCTACTCCTCATGAGGAGAGGAGCTCACTCAACTTGAGAGATGAGCCTAACACTGGACCCAGCATCATGTGTGCAGATACTCCATATAGAAGCCTACAGTGAGAATGGAGCCAGTGGCTGAGGACAGACTGGCAATCTAAAGCGGGGCAGGCACGGTTCGCAAACGGAGGAAAGGAGCACGTTCAGAAATGCGCATCTGTCCGTCGGCTCCGTTGCGTACTTACCCGTCTCCCAGTCGCTTTCCTTCCGCTTTAACAGGACACCGGTTTTTCCCGGTGTTCAGGGGCCTTCCTCCGCATGCCTCCCGCTTCCAAACAGTGTGAACTGGAAGAAGCGGGAGGCATCCGGAGGAAGTGTGAACGCACCGGCAAAAAGTTATGCGCATATGCAAAAAAAAAAAAAAAAGTGCAGCAGCGCGCGCAATCCGCGCGCGCTGGCTATGCGGCAGTCTGAACGCTCCGTGGCAGTCTGAACGCTCCGTATCGCTGCTGATCCGCATTGCTCTGGCCAGTGTGAACGGCCAGCTCCGTGGGTTTTTCCCCCCGCTCCAGTTCCCTCCGCTTTGCCTCCGCTTTAGATTGCCAGTCTGTCCTCAGCCAGTGTGGGATCAATTCATCTGCAACCTTACTGACTAGCCTAGTAGTTGGCTTGAACACTCTGAACCATGCTGCATTAACTCTGGACTTTGTTTTTGTATCTGGTTGTTGAACCCTGCCTCTTTCAGGTACCATTACTGAGGGACTCTGTGGTTGCCCAGGACCTTGCCTTCAGCCTGGTAAGTGGCACAGGAAGCACTACCCATTAGTCTAACTAGGGTCTCATTTTGGCCTACTAGCTACTCTCCAGAGCAGGTTATATCTGAAGGCAGTAAAGCATGAAGAGACCTGCTGGGATGCCACCCTATTAGCAGACTGGATATAAGCTATGAGGCCTTCATGAGCTTTTTTTGTGGATAAAATCATGTCACTCTGCCAAGACTTGCCCATCAATATTGATACAGTATGTGAGCTGGAGACCCCTTGGACATCTTTGGGTCCAATACTGGACAGTTTCAGTTGGCTCTCTTGGGCTGATGTTGACAGGATTCTGGAGGTGGTGAAGCCTACCACCTGCCCTTTAGACTTGTGTCCATCATGGCTGGTGAAAGCCAGTGACAATCGGGTTGGGGGGGGGCTGGTAAACCTTATAAATTTGTCCCTTAGTTCAAGGGTTTAACCCAGGTAAGACTGCTCTAAAAAAAACCCCATATTTGAATCCTTCAGATTCATCCAACTACCACCCAGTGTCAAACCTATCATTCCTGGGTTAGGTAATTGAGAGAGTGGTGGCAGAGCAACTCCAGACTTTCCTGGATGACTCATCAGCCATAGATCCATTCCAGTCTGGCTTCCACCCCTGCCATGGCATGGAGATGACATAGGTCACTTTCAGAGATGATTTCTGTAGGCAGCTGGATCAAGGTGGGTCAGCACTGCTATTGTTGCTAGATCTGACAGCAGCATTTGATACTGTCAACCTGATGATACACCGCCTCACTGATGTGGGGATTTGTGGGACAGCCTTGAAGTGGCTGATCTCATTTCTCCAAGGTTGGGAACAAAGGGTGACAGATGACCTCCTTTAGGCACCCACTGGTATGTGGTGTTCCTCAGGGGGTATCCTCTCCCCATATGCACCTCTTGCCCAGCTGGTACAGAGTCTTGGGCTGGGCTGTCACCAACATGCTGATGACACACAGCTATATCTGTTTATGAGAGGCCAGCCAGTGATAACTCCAGCTACCCTGGCTGAGGGATTGAAGGCAGTGGTTGGATGGCTAAAGCAGAGTAGACTAAAGATGGAGGTCCTATGGCTGGGTTGAGGTGATACCAGGGCAGGATGCTAACTTCCCCCTCTTGATGGAGTGCCTCTAAGATTGGCACCAACTGTCAAAAGTTTAGAGGTGATCCTGGATGCCTCCCTGTCAATGGAACCAAAGAATACAAGGAGGTACAGCATTGAGGAGTCGCTGGAACTGTTTCTTTGATGAATCTTCATTTGCTGAGTGTATCCGGCTGGAATGCATTGTGTTGAAGAGCTTTGGGCTTTGATCCTGTTTATTGTGATTTATTATCACACTTCAAGGACTCTGTTCATGAGTGGGAGTATGAGTGCTACTATTGAGCTATGTTACTCATGATGTAATTTATTTGCAATGTCACAAACTTTAAGATCTAAATGAACTAATTTGGTTTGTGAAGTTTTAAACACAGTAGAACACTGCCCTGATGTGCTAGAGACACCAAAATTTCATGGGATCTCTGGCTGACTTTCCTCTAATCACCTCCAAGTTTAGCAAGTGTTGGATTTATGGGATATGAGTTACACCTCCCCTCCAAAGAAGGTGACCCTAGAAAAGTGCTTTATGGGTAAATGACAGGTGCATGTTCAGGAGTGCAAGCTAGAGGCACCAAGCACACAGGATATCTCCAGCTGACTCTCCTGTAACTGCTCTCCAAGTTTGGTGAGGATTGGATTTTCAGGGTCTGAGTTATGGCTCCCCAAAGAAGGTGCCCCCATCCTCCATTGTTTCCAATGGAGGAAAAAACAGCAAAAAAACCTTAGGGCAATAGAAGCCCCACATAACAGAATTAAAGTCCCAGAGAATCTCTGCAGTAGAAACAGAAGGTGGGGCCAGCAGAACCGGAGCAATGTCCCCAGCCGAACCAGTGCCACTGTGGCAGTGCAAATCCAATGAGGCTAAGGTACTTTTGGGGTGCTTTTGGAGAAAATGTCATGCGCAGGTTCAAAAGTGTAAGGACTCCCTGCAAGCTACACACACTGAACATACAGGGAACCTCACCCTGCCACCCATTCCTCTACAATCTCTCCAGGATGGAGGCAAATTACATTTGTTGTCCCAGTTATGGATGCCCAAAAAAGTCTCTTACATTTTTAACACTTCCATGTCTTCTGAGTGTGAACACCTTCCTGTGCCATGAGGGTGAAAGTGGGTGCAAAAGGTGCTTGTCATGGGGGGAATAAGTCCTCCATCTGCTGCGTACCACAGGACCCCATCTCTGGGCACCATACACATCCTGCTAGCCCACTGGAGCCTCACCCTAGCAAGGCATCACCAGACATTTTGGAGCTTCCTTCCACTGATCCATTCCTGGGGCTCACCACAGAGACAAAAGAGTTGTTAGAACTGCCAAGAGACATCAGCAGTTGCTAACACTCTTTGGAGAGGAGCAGTAATTCAGAAGATGGGAGGGAGCCCACAGTTTAGAAACTTTTCCTCACCCTCCCCAGTGACCCCTGTATGGCAGAGTGCCAAGTGTGCCACACCCATGTCCAGAGGAGCACAAACCCCAACACTTGTCCTCCTCTGTCCTCCGCAAGCTCCGACAAAGAGTGCACTGTGACCCAACAATGTTGCTGTTGGAAGAAAGACTGGCAGCCAGCTGGAGGAAGAAAAGGTCCACTCCCTCTCAGCAGGAGGAAGTGGATGGAGAGTAGGTGGCCCCTCCAAGAAATGCTCCCCACACTCGTGCTGCTGTGGGTGGGACATCAAGGCAGGCCACCCTCCAAGAGATCAAAATGGTTATGTGGAGGGCCCAGGAAGCCAGCACTTGCCTCATCAGTGAGATGATTGCTGTGGATGGCCAACCCTTCTCCCTCATGGAGACTGTAGCCTTTCGCAAGCTGCAATGGTGATGGTGAAGGCTCAGCTCTCCAGAGAGCAAGGCAGCACCATGCACTGCACAGCAGACCTCTGGAGTAGCCAGCAGGACTGTTGGGGCACAGCCCAGGCCCCAGAAGAGACAGTCCTGCCACCAGGCTATAAGGTGGTTCTGCTCTATATGCAGGAGATTGCAGACCACATGGCACTAAACATTGCAGCTGTGTGATACAGAGTATCCTGAAGGAATGGGTGGGAGGTTGCAACATTGTCTGTGGCTGCATGGTCATGGACACTGGTGCCAACATGCTGGCAGATGTGAAGTGTGTGCACCTCAAAGGCATTGTCTACCTGATGCACACACTTCAGCTGGTGGTGAAGGTTGCTCTGCGGCTGGGGAGCACTCTCAAGTCCACCTGGGACACTCCTCCCCCTTGAGATGCAGTCCTTGCTTGAATCCTGCCAGTGCCTGGGTACCCACTTCTCATGCAGCATCAAGTCTGCCCATCTGCTGTGTGAGAAGTAGGGGGAGAGGGATGAGAAACTCCACCTACACCATGATTGTTTGGTAGAGCAGAAGAGTGTGGTCCAGAATGTAATCTCCTCTGTGTTAGCCGAATTGCTTTAATTTACGCTGAGCAATTGGCAAAATACCAGGTTCTTTGCCAACTATACCAGGGTCCCACCCCTCCCGGGAGTTCTCAAGGAAAGAGGCACGTGAGGCAGATAGCAAGTTCAATGCCGTTTACTGGGTAATGTTGTTCAAGCACACCAAAAACAGATTCACACACACATACACACAGGCCTAGGAAATAAAGCTAGAAAATAGCACTGTTGCATTAGCAGGAGTTTCGTTGATGGGTGATACTTTACCTGTCCTGAAGAGGAGTTGTCCACTTGAAGGAAGAATTGGATGGGGAGAGAAAAATAGAACAATGGGGCTCGTGGCTCAAATCGGCAAGACCACGTGGTTCTCTCTGTTCTGGAATCCAGAGATTTAAAGATGGAGGCAAGGGTATTTGGATAGAAAGCTGGACATAAGGGGTAGCAAAGCTGATAGGGGACGATGGCTCAAGAGACCGATAGCCTCTGTGCAGGGTCCTTTATTAGGTGGTCTTGGGGTGGGCTGCGTAGACCACATCCCACTAACACATCTACTAGGTGGTCCGTCCCTTTCTGACCCTACCATAGGTTAAAGGTAAACAAAAGGAGGAGGGCCGGGGAGTGGACAATATTGTAGAACTGAAACTAAACAGGAACTTGACACCTGGGCAAAGTTCAATGACTCACTGGATCGCCTCTATTGTCCGTTGATGGCCCTAGCCTGCTGGCTGATGGCCCGACCATTAGTTGCCAGGTAACCACGTTTGCATAATCCTTGCAGGTATGTTGGAGGAGGCAGGGGTTGACCAGCATTGTGTGACAGAAAGAAACCTCATGGCAGAAGGAGTCTTTGTCTTTGTGAACTATTGAGGGTGCCAGCCTCCTGGAGTGGACTGGAGCTTCTCCCAGCAATGGAGAATGCCTGTAGCCCTTCCAACACTAGCAACCCAAGTTCAAGCTTATGAATCTTAAAATCCATAAGAGCACTAGCAGTGCCTTGCTGGCCAACATCTGTGACCATCCTACATAGGAAAGAGGTTCCAAGCATTAGCTCCAATGACTGGCTGACCCTCTCCCAAAGGGTGCATGTCCTCAAGCTCTTCCAGGGCACCACCAACATGCTCTGTGCCCATATGCTCAAGCTTGGAGGAAGTCATCCCCCTAATTCGAGGGCTAGACTGGGCACTGGCCTCCACACTGGAGCCAGCTGTTCTCCCATGGCCTTGGCAGAGAAGTTGCAGGTGAGCATCACCACCAGGTTGCATCCTCTCTGCAATAAAGGAGAGAACAACCTGGCTTGTATCTGTGACCCCTGAATAAAAGGCAGCATTGCTCTCCTGAATGTAGAACTCTTGCAATGGATGTGTGAGTTCTGCAAAGAAGTGTGGAGGCTACAGGCCAACAGATGTGGCCAGAGGGAACAGCAGGTGGAAGAGGCTGGGGAGGGGGAGGGGAGGAGCTGTTATGCAAAGCAGCAGTCTCCAATTAGTTGGGGGAATTAGCATAGGAGACTGTGTGAGAGGGGGCAACCAGGATTGAAACACCAATATTTATGGGGATTATCCCTGTGAGAAATCTCAAATAAACAAGTGATTTGTTTAAAATGAAAGTGTCTTTTTATTAACAAAGAAAATGAGGAAAAAGGGGTGGGGGAGTTCATCCAGCAAAACACACAACATTCAAGAGCTAACTGTAAAGCAGGGAGGAGCAGGAAATAGCTTTTTAAGGAATCAGGTGATATTTACCAGTCCTGGAGAGGTCCACGGAATCAACAGATCTGGAAAGAAACTATCAGTGTTTCATTCTATGAAAAAGAGAAAGAGAAGCCCACTAGTGAGTGTGCGTGTGGTTGGTACCAAGGACACACAGCACTGAGAAAGGGTTTTTGGAGCTGATACTAATAGGAAAATTGTGCCCTGAAACAGTGGGAAAGAATGTGTCCTTTCTGGTGGGAAACTTTTAGAAAACAGTCACGAAGATTGATTTATTGGTGTGAAATGAAGGTTTGGGTCATGGCTTGATGGCCACTAATGGCCCTGTGGATGACTCAGGAAGGCTTGACCAGACAGGTGACACTGAGATAAAGGAATTAAGTTGCACTTAGGCAACACTGAAGAGGAAACAGTGATCTTACATTACATGTGTAAAAGAGGATTTGAGAGTAATTACTTGCTTTAGTTGCTAACAACAACGAGAGATTGTATTTATACCCTGTTCTTCACTACCCAAAGGAGTCTCAGAGTAGCTTACAAACTCCTTTCCCTCCCCACAACAGACACCCTGTGAGGTAGGTGGAGCTCTTTTCAGAACTGCTCTTTTTCAAGAGCAGCTGTGCCAGAACTATGGCTTGCCCAAGGTCATCCAGCAGGTACAAGAGGAGGAATGGGAAATCAAACCCAGTTCTCCCAGATTAGAGTCTGCACACTTAATCACTACACCAAACTGGCTCTGGAGATGTTTCACATAATCCATGAGTAATCCATTTACTCAAGTTATGCATGGCTTTAGGGTGAGAGAAAGACATCTGTCCTGACCATCTCCTGATTTAATCCAAATATATTTCTCTCACTTTCCCATGGAGCTATGTGACTGGCATCCATGTCTGAACAGTGCCCTGGTCTGCCCAGGCCTTGGTAGTGCTTGTGCCAGGCTGCTCTGAGCTTGAGGAGTGGTACAGCTGCTAACAAAGCAAGAGCCCAGCACCTCTGCCTCAAAGAGCTCAATCATGGAGAAGCCCTACTGTCAGCTAGGCTGCTATATCTTGGGGTGGGGGTGGGGTTGGAAGCTGGGTGAAGCTAATATAGTTTATAGATGTCTTTAGGCATGTTAAGTTTCAGTTTTCACACTGTCTTACCTCTGCCTGCATCTGACCTTGGTGCCTAGTTAATCTTCTTCCCTTGGGAACTGCCAGGCATTTTTCAGGTGCGCTTGTGTGCTTTCTGTGATTGGCTCCTTCACATCCCGGGGTGCACTTTGAATTATGTATAGCTTCCCAACTCCCATCTGCAGAGGCATTACTGACACAAAGTATGTTCAAGAGATCTGCCTTTACTGATTCCAATAAACACTTTACTGGTTAAGACTGAGTGTTGGGACTTATTGCTGTGAGACTCTGACACCTACTACTGGTTGTCAGTGAACTGGGAGGTCAGCAGCTGCAGGGATGCCAAGTCATGCAATGGCAAAGGATTTGGCAGAGGTGATGGTGATTGAGTATCTCACCAAGTCCCCTGAGCCTGCTGACACCAATCTCCTGGAGTACTGGCTGTGCAAGGCCTGACCTTTCTTGCATTGCTACAAGCCCTGAGTCCACCTAACACCCAAACCCCAGCAGGGGAGAGGAGCTCACAACCAAGAGGGCATAAAATGTGGGTCCTCAGCAAAGGCACCCGGTACCTAGCCCCACCACTCAGCATGAGCAGAGAGATGGGGTGGCTCAGATTCCTGAGTCCACCTAACCTCCTAATCCCAGCAGGGGAGAGGAATTCACAGTCAAGAAAAAATGAATTTGCTCTGCTTTTAACAAGTTCCCTGCCTCTCTGTCTAACTGCCACCAACAGAGGAGAGGCTTTGGAGCTCCAGTGATATACAGCATTCTGATTCCATAGAGCATAATGGGAACTCCATTATTGGCAGCCAGTGTTGCCTGTTAAGCCTTGGAGGATTCCTATTGGTGTTTCCATGGCTGCAGGATTCCACCCACCCATTGCTTTGAAGTTGTGTAAAAAGTTTAATTGAACAGAGACAAACTGCCACTAACAGCATGAAAGTTTGTGGAATGTTTGTGCTGGTTGCCCTGCCGCAAACAACACTTTGCAAATGATAAACCAGCCAAAATTCATGACAAACTTTTGTTCGTGAGCTGGTTCATGTCCATCCCTAATCAGAGGCACACAACAACCAGGATGAGCAGTGACTGACATCCAGAAGACTGAGAGAAGACCACAGCGGGTCCAGGAAGAGATCTTTTTCTGATATTTATTGGCAGGATCTCCTGGGCAGATTTTATTTCTTCTGAAGGATGCCAGCCTCCAGGTGGAACCTGGGGATTCTCCAGAATTACAGATCATCTCCAGACTACAGAGATCAGTTCTCATTGAGTGTTATTCTACTCTGAAACTGGGTCCAGAGTGCACCCATCCATCGGGGTGAATTCTTCTCTTCTGCAGATTAATGGAAACACTTGTGAAGTTGGTAGGGCCACCCCTCAAGTCTAAAAAGACAGAAAGACAGGAAGGTAGACCAGAGTTTCGATAGGGGCCTGCCCAAACTTCTCTCACAGCAGCTTGGCAGACACCCCAGCCAGCCACCCCAAGAAAGGGAAGTGGGCCCACAATGCTCCCAGCCCCCATTTCCTTCTCTAAAATGTGTTATGATTTCTAGCTATGAATGTAACAGTCCTAATTTGCTTGAGCCCTACAGATGCAGAGTGAACATGGCACATTTCCTGGTCAGAAGAACATACTGATTCAAAGCACAATAGTCCTCCAAGGAAAATGAACACTTGAATACAATGTGCAGATTAGCAAAATACTATTAATTTCAGTTCTGTGAGGAAATCAAACCCATTTCTCTCTTGCAGCTCCATTTGTAGCAACACCGGTTCCAAATACTTCAGTCACATCTGTTACCTTAACATCACAGCAGCTTTCTTTGCAGAGCTTACTAACCTCTGCATTTCCTGCTGCCTGAATGATCACTTTTCAGCTTGTGGCACATCATGCAACTGCTGAATGAGCAGCGCTAAGTGTTCCAGTTTGGCACAGAGCACCTCGTTTACCTGTGCTCAGTGCTGGCAGGCTGAGCAGTTCTCCACAGCTCTAGTGCTTGCTTCCTTTTGTGAACTCAGGGAGAGCCATGAGCTTTATCACCATAGACTGCAACCACCTGGAAATTAGAATCCACTTCTCTCCTCTCTCTCTCTTGCAGTTGACACAGGAGAGGGCTTTGTAAACTTCTGAAGCAACGAAAGGGAACAATCCTTTTTAGAATGCTCTGGTTGCCCTACTTACTAACCATAAAAATAATGAAATGCAGTTTTGCAGAAAATTCCCACCTATATTAGAACACTAGTAGTGTTCAGGAAAGGATGCAACTTTTTCCATGTGCATCATGTATTTATTAAAGTAGTTCCACCCCACTTTTTAAGTTAAAATACTCCCCAAGTGGCTCACATCATACTAAATAAATACCCACACGTGCCCACTCCATTGTTACTACCAAAGCTGTAGTCCTGTGCATATTTAAAAGCATCCCATTAATTCTACTGAAACTAAAGCCCAATGGAAGGAGCACAGGATCAGCATTTTGGGATCTTGGCCCTGGTAAAAGGGAAAAGTTGAAAATGAGAGATTGCCCCTCCTCATCTGACAGTACGCCACAGTTATTACAAAAAAGGAAAGAGTTCTCTAATAATCACTGTCTCATATCAGTGGTATCTTGGAGACCTTTCCTTTCCTTGTAAAGCATGAAGCCACAGCTCTGGACTCAGCTGGGGTTGCCTTTGCAGCCACAGAGCAAGGGGTGGGATTCCCAGGCATGCCTCTGCACCCATGCTGTATTGGGCCACATGGAGTGTGGTTGGGGCTATCCGCAGGTGACCAGCAGCTTTCCCTGGCAGCCTATGGTGGGCTGGGGGAGGGCCACTTGTCTTGGGGGCCTTCCCACAGGTCTGCCTCCTCCCCTCTTAAGGTCACGTGGCTGCCAGTACCTCCCAGGCATTCTCCAGCCATCCCACGGGCTCTCCAATGGTCAATTTTCCTCGCAGGCTACAACCACACCCTGCTACACTGTCCGGGGAAGGCCATGGGCCATGCCAACACCCTCAGCTGCCTCCCGTTGCCCTCCACTGAAGCAGCCCCAGCACACCACATGCTCCAGGTGGAGGAGATTCCTGATGTCCCACTCCAGGCAGCTGATGTCGCTTGCCACTTGGCCCAGGACCCTGTCCTTTCCAGTGTTCTGGGCTGGGTGGTGAGGAAGTGGCCCGTGGTCACAGCAGGCCCGAAATTTATGCTGTTCATGGGCCACAGAGATGAGCTGTCCACCCACAAGGGGTGTTTACTGTGGGGAGATAGGGTAGTGGACCCTAGCAACCTACATCAGGGCATCCTCAAGGCATTGCACGAAGCTCACCCAGCGATTGTCTGCATGAAGGCCCTGGGCCGGAGCTATGTTTGGTGGCCAGGGATAGATGAGGAGGTCAAAGCATGGGTCAAGTGCTGCCATACGTGCCAGGAGGCCCAACCAAATCCATCTAATGTGCCCACCCAAGCTTGGGAGTCCACCCACACACCATGGTCTAGATTGTACATAGACTTTGCGGGCCCATTCCATGGACTGGTCTTTCTGGTCACAGTGGATTCCTACTCCAAATGGCTGGAGATAAGCCCCGTCTCATTCATGTCCTCCAAGGCCACCAAGGCCACCATGTCCTCCAAGGCTACGCCGTATCTTCACTACCCACGGGTTGCCAGACACGATCATCTCAAATAATGGGACAGCCTTTACATCCAAAGAATTCTGGGGGTTCCTCAGCAGCAATCTGATCTGGCATGTGAGGTCCGCCCCATTCCACCCCACTACCAATGGGCAAGCTGAGCAGATGGTGTGAACCGCCAAAGAAGCTCTCACTTGGCTCACAGAAGGCGACTGGGAATTCCGCATTGCCCACTTCTTACTGGCACAATGCACCACCCACAACCCGGTCAGCAGCCGCTGCCCAGTGGAGCTCCTAATGGGTCGGCGGCCCGCTATCTTGCTGGATAAGCTACATCCAGACTGGGCCCTGGAGTCGCATACCCAGTCGAAGCAAAAGGAGGCACCCAGGGGATTCTTCTGTGAAGACTTGTTGCCTGATCTCCCACCCTTCACCTGCCCTTAGGACCCCAAACCTGGCTTTCTAGAACAGGCGAAGTGTGTTCGTAGTTCACACACTGCTGTTAGACCCTGTTGGGCCAGTGCTCTACCCATCATTTACATGGAGACTAATATCATGGTTAGGCTTCTTAAGGACAGCTACCTAAGCACCACTGTTTCCCACTCTTGAGTCAGCCTCCCTAGCTGAAAAACAGAGCAACAGCTCCCATTATAAAGAAGACAATGATGACTAGCATTCTGTAGCCTTAGCATCATGCCCAGTAGTAACAGTTGCTTCTTAAAACAATGAAATAGTCAAAGGAAAAGCAATGCTGTTTCTTTTGTAGACCATACAGTATCTGGGCATATTTCATCTGTTTCTCAAGGAAACAAAAGGTACTGTCGTGACTTGAAACTCCACCTCCCCACCGCTTGAAATCTAATTCATACACTTCAGTGCCCTTTGCAATTTCAGCCAGCATTGACAACACACTTTCAAGTAGAACTTTACAGCCTGAGGAGCTAGAAACTTGCTTTGTGTCAAGCAAAAGTTGAGATTCTCAGGAAACTGTGGGTTGAACCACATTTTGCAGTTGTGCTGCATTTCCATTAGTAAAAAGATAGTGTCCCAAACATAGGCCGCTAGAGATGGTGAATGTATAAGCACTTATAAGCAGATTGTAGGTTTATTATTTTTAAATCAAGTTTAAAATGTTTCAGTGGAGCTGGCCAAAGTTCATTTAGTGCAGCATTCCATTCTCAGCAGCTGCCAACTAAATACCTCTGAAAGCTTCACAAGCGTCATGAAAGCAACAACTTCACTTCTGTTTCTGCTTAGGGGGTCTAGTATCCAGAGATGTATTTCCCCTGTACTCGGAGGTTCTATTTTGCTACCATATCCCATAGACATTAATAGATCTATCCCGGTTTTGTGAAAGTGCTAGCTGATGGACATCGTGATTGAATGAATACCAAGTTAACTAGGTGAAAAGGAGAGAGAGACAAGCCACAAAGCTCATCTCCACCCCACCCAGATCACACAAACTGTATTGATCTTTCAACATATAACAAAGATAACAGATGGAGAAAGCTGTGGTAGGACCGTGTATGTGCATACAATGTGCCATTCAATATCAAACATTTAAAAACCAAACTGTTGTTGAATGTAGGGGATATTG
The DNA here is from genome assembly GCA_029233225.1 of Lepidodactylus listeri. NCBI lineage: Eukaryota > Metazoa > Chordata > Lepidosauria > Squamata > Gekkonidae > Lepidodactylus > Lepidodactylus listeri. The sequence continues at coordinate 45,755,945 of JARCFY010000010.1, read as the reverse complement.
CTTGTGTTTGCTGATAAATTGTTGAACATAGGGGAAACTTCTATGTAAAAAAACTTCTGTTGACTGCATTTGATAATTTTTAAAAGCAACATGAGATGGTGGTCGCTGTCTCTTCTTGTGGCCACAAGTTCCATAATTAAGAATAACATGAAGTGGTACTTCATTTTATCAGTCTCGAACCTGCAGCTGTTTTTATATAGGGTAACTCAGCTGGCTCACATTATGAAAGAAATAGTAACAGTTTCCTCAATGGCCAGTATCCAATCATCTTTTTAAAATACTCTTTTCCTTCACTTCAGAGAAACAGCATGAGTTACAATCCTACAACATCTTTACCAGCAAGCAGGGCTTTTTTTGTAGGAAAAGCCCAGCGGGAACTCATTAGCATAATAGGCCACACCCAACAGTAAAAAACACACCCTCATTAGCATATTAGGCCACATCCCTGACTGCACAGCTCCCTCCCAGGATCGGCTTCCCCAGGTGCCCCGTGGCTTGCTGGGCTCATGGGGAACCCAAGGGAAGGAAGGCAGCTGCAGGGCACCTGGGGAACCTGGGGGGGAGGCTGTAGGCATGGCCAACTTGGAAGCCAGCCAGAACTCCATTCCTGTGTGTTCCTGCCCAAAAATAGCCCTGCCAGCAAGTAAAACCCATTCAGAACAGTAAGTCTTACTGCTTAGTGTAGTAGTTAAGAACAATGGATTCTAATCTGGAGAATCAGGTTTGATTCCATACTCCTCCACACACAGCCAGCTTGGGTCAGTCACAGTTCTCTCTGAGCTGTTCTTTCAGAGCTCTCTCAGCCCCACATACCTCACAGGATATCTGTAGCGGGGAGAGGAAGGGAAGGAGATTTTAAACTGTTCTGAGACTCCAAGTGAAAGACAGGGTATAAATCCAACTCTCCTCCAAACATCTTATAACAGTCTTATTCTCCACTCTTCTGTTTTATCTTTGCAACAGTGATCTTGTCTAAGAAGCTGTGAACAAATGATTAGTTCAAGGTCACCCAACAAGTTTCATGGCAGAGCCGAGATTCAAACCTGGGTTTCCTAGATCCTAGTCCACCAGTAACTACTATACCTCACTGGCTCTGTGTTGCCATTTTTCTATAATATAAATTTTGATGGTTTTCCCTCCTGCCCTCTTGTTAGCTTATATATTTTGAGCTTATGAGAAAGCAGCCAAAATGTTTAAAATAAATTAGTGATGAATGAATCAGTTATTAGATTGGAATACACACATACAAGCACACAAGCTGTGGTCCAAAAAATTTAGCTCATCTGCACCTCTTCACAAGTAAGTACTTGGTGTTTACATAAACACAGAACACAGATTCCAAGAAAACAGAGATCCTTGCTAGCTTCCAAAGCTCCTCTCTTATAGCATCCAGAGCACTCTTGTTCACAGCTGCAACAATGATTCATCTACTCTCCACTTCTAGCCAGTAAGAACACAGCAGGCACCTGGTGCTCCAAATAATCCATGAGAAATAGGCCCAGCAATCATTAACACTTCATTTCCCAGAATAAGCCCAGTCTACTCCACCAGACCTGCAAACAAACAAAAGAGTCGTGGTGGTAGAAGGTTCCATATAAAGACATTGTGCCATGAACAAAAATCCAGCAAGCACAGCTCAGGTCAGGAGACACACAAGGTTGCCAACTGTCCTGACCCCTTAATAGAATCTTCATGGGCAGTCATTTGAGTGGTGATGTTCTTCACCTCCACTCCAGGAAAAGTTTCAGTTGCCCATTTCCATGCATTAAGCTTCTGTTAAAGGGACGGGACATTTCCCCTCCAGGCCTGTTGACAGCCTTAAGTAATGGAACTGTTTCACTGGCTGAATTGCTTCCTAGTATGGAGCTAAAGAATTGGAGCCTCTGTCAGAAAAAGAGCTGTCAGTCTTAAGGGTCATCCATTTTATGAGAGTTATAGTGACTGTTCAAAAGGGGCACATCTGTGCATACCAGATGGCATTCCAGGCTATGTGCTGATGGATGTGCAGGTGAATTGTTCCAATGTTGTTTTTCAAGTAAGGAAAACAGCAATCAAAATGCTGTCTCAAAATTAGACACATTGCCTCAATTGGTCAGAAAGAAAAAAGAATATTTTATTTACTTATTTATTTACTGCATTTATACCCTGCCTGTTTTCTCAATGGGAGTTCTCCCCTACTCCATTTTGTCCTCACAACAAACCTGTGAGGGAGGTTAGACTGAGAGGGCATGGCTGACACCATTCTACATTCTTGACTGACTACGATATCTGCCAAAGGTCTCAATGAGAAAGGTGGATCATGAATGAAGTAAATAAATAAAAAAATTTCAGAGAAACCCTACATTTCAAGTGGAAAGTAGCTGATCTTGTAACTTTGGTAATTATAGATGGGAGGAAGCATTAAATTAGACTAATGCTGTGGACTCATTTATCATCCAGGGTCTGCAATCAAGTAGAGTTTCTTTCTGAAGCCTAGTATGAGTTTGCCAACTGACCAGAAAAAAGGCCCAGTGCACTCTTGTGCTCTTAACTGCAGCTTTATCTCTGAAAATTGATGTAACTGATATTAAGAATGTCACAGCAAGCACCAGTTTTAAAACATGGCTACCTATCTTCAAATGACTTCTCCCTGTGAGCACCTTAGCAGGTCCCAGAGGCAGAGTGTAAATATTTTAAATAGAAGCATTTAGATAAACCTATTCTTTCTGTAAACTTCCCATTAGAGTTTGCCAACAACCTGGAGGGAAAAAATGCCAACAAACCTCCGGGTTGTTGGCAACCCTGCTTCTCACAGATTTTAAAATCACACAGTACAATCATTTTCTATAGGCATTCACTATCATGAATTGTTGGGTAGGGAAAAAAAGGAAGCGTATGGGAAAGGTGTAAGTGAAATGTTGGTGCAAGATTACTTAAAACTGAAAGCAATTTGACAGCAGACCCCTGTGTTCTGTCTCCTTTCCCACCTCCTCCCTCCCGGCCTTGCATGACAGCCTCACTAACCTGCAAAGAGGAGGTAGCCTTGTCAAGCTTTCAAAATGCAGAATACTGAAAAGGTCAGAGTAGTATAGTATGACAGAACATGTAAGTCATTATAATTCTGATACCTCATTTGTAATGAGAAAGAGGGCAAGAGCAAATGATTGCAAAATGTGTTCTAAAACCCTGTGGAAACTTGATAGTTATGTTGAGAGCCAGGGTTCTTATCTCTGCGGATAATGACAAAATAGCATCTCTGCACTTCTTTGTAAACAGGATGTAAAACACGGAGGGTGCAAATTAAATAAATAAATACAAAGATTTGTGGCAATTACCTTTAAAAAAACAATGGCAACAAGAGAATATGTAGGGGGCTGGGAGAAAAGCAATGAATTGGAAGGTCAGCGGAGATGGAATCGTGTTCATGTTATTTTTCTTTGATGTGCCTGTTGTCCTAAACCCATATAGAATGGTTTGTATATAATCACCAGCATGAATCACAGTAACAGTGCAATTCTAAACAGAGTACCTTCTTCTGAGTCCATTGACATGAATGGTTTTAGATGAGTATAACTCTGTTTAGGATAGCACCACTAAGCCTGCAGCACCTTCTGGCTACTCCTTGAAAATCCCGATTGAAGGACCTCGTTTCCATAGCACTGATCTGCAAATGGAATTGGTGAAGAACAGGCATGGGACATGAATAAGTGATCCTGCATTGAGCAGGGGGTTGGACTAGATGGCCTGTATGACCCCCTCCAAATCTGTGATTCTATAATTCTATGATTTTAGGAAGGGAGGGAAAGAGAAATGTTCCCTGAATTCCAAAATATAGAGCGGGACTTGAGTTTCAGTTTCAATACAATTGATTCACTTGAGCATTGGCTCCTATTTTCTGGCAGAGGCTGGGTACCCTAGCAGTTGAACGACAGACTAAAATCCTGGAGATAGTTTTGCCCCACACGGATACACAAGTGTAGTGAAATCTGCGCTCAGTGGTATGCAGCTGTTAAAGGCAAACAACTAGGAGTGTGCAACCCCTCCGCTGGTAATTTTTGGATCTGGATATATTGAACCCCCAAAATATTGGTATTTCCCAATATTTCTGAATCCCAATACCAGTACAGTATTCAGATTTGGGAAATATTCTGGAAACCCCATAGGGTATAATGGATAATTGATCTGGGAGTATCTGGGGCTCTAGGGAGGGGGGCTTTTTTTTAGGTCGAGGCACCAAATTTGCAGAATATCTGCTGGTGCCACTCCTCAACCTTCCCAAGTTTAAAAAGATTGGATCAGGGGGTCCAATTCTATGGGACCCCAAAGAAGGTGCCCCCATCCTCCATTGATTTCAATGGAGGGGGAAAAGGCATTTAAAGGGACCAGAATCCCTTTAAATGCCCTTTGTTCCTCTATCTGGCAGTCCAAAAATATTTTCAGGATTTTCAGGGCTTGGCCATTTTGGATAGATGAATAATATCTGAAATCTAAATCCAGCTTAATCAGTACCTCCAAAATACCGATAAAATATTTTCCAGGTATTTTTTCAGCTTTGATTTATCCAAACGTAAACTGCTACATAAAACTTTTGTAATATTAAACCATGGCTCCTTTTGTACCCATCCTGGCTCCTCTGCTTTTAACAATGAGTTAATATGTAAACATAATCAACCTATCATCTTTTTTTTCCATACTGTGACACATTTCAGTGGCTGATTTCTGCACCTCAAGTGGCTGTTATAGGCCCAGGAACAGAACAGCTGAGTCTTGTTTCTAGTCAGCTGGAAACTCTGATTTACTTCCATGCATCCTAGTGAAGCAAAAGTAGTGGTAACTCCTGTGGGAAATGGCACTCAGTTCATTATATGAGTGACCCCAATGGTGGCTTTTATTGTTCATATATGGCTGATCCTGATTTAGAGAAATCTAACATGTCTTACCCATTTGATCACATTTTTTCATTTAGCCTTTCTCCAAATCAGGAAAAGCTTTCCCTGGCAATTTTCTGTCTATCAAACATCTCTTTGAGACAAAGGAGCCCCCTGATAGAAAATAGCTGGCAACCTTGCTAGCAGACAGACTCAATGCTATCTCTTATCCTGCCCCCCAAACAGGAGCTCTAGTACAAAATACATAGATGCCATGGCAGTTAATGAAGAGTCATTGTCTGTGTGTCACTTGGTTTGGCTTGAGAAACTTCTGGGTCGGGACTCCTAAAATGTATTGGAAAAGGTGCATGTTACAAAAACACTTTCATGCACCTTTTCCTATACATTTTAGAACTCCCCACCCAGAAGTTTCTCAAGCCAAACCAAGTGCCACACAGACAAGGGAAATCTGGTGGGAACTGCCAGCATTTCCTTGCCATATGAAGTGAAGCCTGAAGCAGAATGAGGTGGGGAATGGAATCGTTAATGCTTATCTCTGAAAGAGGTGGCCATTAGACCATTGCTCAAGAAGGCATCATTAGATAAGCAGGTCCTGGCTAATTACAGAACTGTTTTAAACCATCCCTTTGTGGACAAAGGTTATTGAATCAATAGTGGCAGAGCAACTGAGGAACACTTGGATGGGACATCTGCCCTCAATCCTTTTTCAGTGTGGCTTCAGGCATGGATTTGGGACAGAGATAGCTTCAGTAGTGTTGGTGGATGATCATCTTCAGATGGATAAAGGGGCTGTATCTTTTGTTATAAGATCTATTGGCAGCCTCTGATACAGTAGACTATGCCATACTGCTGAGATACCTTGGACATGAGGTGGATCTGGGTAGACCCATGTTGAGGTGGCTTTAGTCCTTTTTATCAGACCAGTCACAAAAGGTTGCAGTGGGATATGCTGAATAATATTCTTGACAGCTAACCTGGTGTTGCCTCAAGGTTCTATGAAATCTCCCATGTTATTTATTACCTCCGTATTTCAACAAGAACATCTGAAGCTTTGGCATGGAATATCATCCACATGCTGATGACATTTCTTGATGGCAGCCATCTCTGCCCTGGCCCAGTGTCTGAATGTGGTGTTGTGGGAAAAAAACCTGAAGCAGAATCCAGTTAAGACAGAGCTGATGCTGGTCAAGTGGGCTGCTGCTTTAAATGGTTCTTCCTGCCATTAATGGAATACAACTTCTGCTGAAAGATTCTGTTAAGGGCTAGGGAGACTTGCTGGATCCTGGCCTCCTGTTCAAGATACAGGCTGCAATCACAAACACTAAATATTCCACTTTCAATCCACTTTCCATGTACTTTCCAACTGGATTTTACTGTGTCAGCTGGCAAAATCCAGTTGGAAAGTACATGGAAAGTGGATTTGAAAGTGGATTATTTAGGTCAAATCTACATCTGACTTTCCTGCTAGAATCATTCTAGTTTCAAAAAACCTCATCTATACCTATTTCTAGTTTCAAACCATACTTGTTCTAGTTTTAAAATCACCATCTACATTCGTTAATTGCCCTCTTGTGGTCAAGCTAGCATTACACTGCTTTAAACAGATCCTGTTGCTTACTGTTCTTCAGACCCAGGGGAAAAAAAACAAACAAAGTGAAATTTGAAACCAGTGTGAAATGAGTGTAGGAAAAGACAGCAGTCAAACTATTTCAGAGGGGAGGTGTAGATTTGGTCTTAGTGTGTCTGATCTCATCCACAGGTGACTGTGGGGATCAATGGGATCCTAAGCAGTTTTATCCCCTTCTCATTACTCATCACAGAAAGGATGGGATGCACCAGCCCAGCTTTGCTGCAGTGAAGGACTGTCACACCTGGCCTTGCCCCACCCAACTGCCCAGGTTGGCCAGGCATCTATTGCTTGGGGATGGCCAGACAGGCCTTCTCTTTCTCCTTTGGCAGCCAGAGCTGGGGGTGAGGCCCTTTTCCAAAGCTTCATTCCCCTCACTACATCTCCTCCATCTCCAGTTGCTGATGGCGCCCATCCACGTCTCCACCATCCTGGTCTCCTGCTGGTTGCCAGGCCACGCATGGTGATCCTGCTCCTTGCATATATCCATGCAGCAGCTTTGTTTCTCACAGCAAGGTCCTTCCTTGTGCTTCCTTTGACTAAGATGCATTACACAATGGCCCAAGCTCAGGCTTTTTCAGTGGCTGCCTCCTATTTGTGGGTAAACTTCCTGGCAGAGGTTTGGGGAGCTTCTAACTCTCCTGATTTTCTGGTCAAGTTTTAGAATGGAATAATATAATTTGGGGCACTCTGACAAGAAAAAAGTTTATTTTTGCTGTGAATAGTGTGATTTTATGCTGGTTATTTTAGTGCCATTTTAATGTGAAGAGTACTGGACTCGGGAGACCAGGAACAGTGAAATCATGAAGTCTTTATTGAGTGATTCAGCATGCCCAGTAGATGGTCAGAACAAGCATGCTTACAGGGCTCCAGGGCCCTGATTATATGCTGGCCCGAGCCACACCTCCAGCCGCACCCAAAAGACCTGATCGGGGCTTTACATATGCGCATGTTTGTCATAGGTTCCCTGGAGGAGCCTTTGGCTGCATTGGCTCCCCAGGGAGAACCTAGTCTCACATTGGTGGCGGCTTAGAATCCGCATGTCTATTGTTCCTTCAGATTCAAGCTCCCCTCTCTGCCTGACCATGTGCTCTGGCCAAGCGGCGGGTGCCATTACCTGGGAGCAGGGGCATAGACTTTTGGAAATTCCAGGGGGGGCGGGGGCTCCTTAGCACATGCGCTTTGCGTGTGCACGCGCTGGGGCGATATTCTCCCCCCAAAAAAACCCACCGTGCCTCCCTGGGCCCTTCCGAGGCCCGCCAGCCGCTGCTGCCAGTGCCTCTCCCCCCCCCCTTCCCTCTCCAGCAGCGGCGGCCGGGCCTCAGAAGGACCCAGGGAGGCGCAGCAGCAGGCGCTCCATTTTGCCGGGGGTGGCTCGAGCCCTCAAGCCCCCCCATACTCTACACCTATGCCTGGGAGCACATGGCAGGCCGGTTGTTACACAGAACATACTACATTACATAATGTATTCTATTTTGTTGTTGTTACCCACCTTCAGTCCTGAGTTATCAGTAAAAAAATGGGCTTATACAGATTTGTAAATAAATACTTTTTAAAAATATCCTCATGTGAAAAAACTCTCTGGAAGTAGAAAACTGGTATATCTGGGAGCAATCTAAACCCTTACCTCAGCTCTATTGCTCCCCCTGCCAATGGTCAGGATTTGTTTTGGCCTAGGCTGTTAATGATAGGATGTTAATACATAGAATCATAGAATCATAGAGCTGGAAGGGACCTCCAGGGTCATCTAGTCCAACCCCCTGCCCAGTGTAGGGAATTCACAAATACCTCCCCCTCCACACCTGCAGTGACTACTGTTCCACACCCAGAAGATGACAAAAAACCTCCAGGTTCCCTGGCCAAACTGGCCTGGAGAAAAATTGCTTCCTGACCCCAAAGTGGAAACCAGCATTTTCCTGAGCATGTAAGAAAGGGCCACAAGAACTAAGCACTAAGGCAACCCTTCCTGCCCTCCCACTCATGATCTGCCTAATTCATAAGGGTCGTCATAAGTCATAAGTGACACATGTATATATATGCTGTCTGAAGCAATACAGTCTATTCTGCTGCTTCTGTGCCCTTATTTCCATACTGCACCACTGCTATGGTGGGAGGCCTCCTGCCAAGAGTCTTTGTTGCCCGCTGCCACTCAGAGTGTGAAAAATGTAAAAAAGTCATCTTCATTGTCTGCACTGCGATGTTACTTCCAGGGGAAAAACTGGAAGTGTCATTGGGCAACTCTATTAATCTGTGGTAAAACTGTAGAGTTTTTAGTGATTCTTAGAACTACTTAACATCCTTTCTGGTGAAAATTTGACACCACAGTGCACACAACACTGTTCCTCCTAGGGTGGCCAGCCTCCAGGTGGGGCCTAGAGATCTCCCACTTTTACAACTGCTCTCCAGCTGACAGAGATCAGCTCCCCTGGAGAAAATGGCTGCTTTGAAGGGTGGACTCTATGGCATTGTACCACGTTGAGGCCCCTCCCCTCCCCTCCCCAAACCCCACCATCTCCTGGATCCACCCCCAAAGTCTCCAGGTATTTTCCAACCCAGACCTGGCTAGTTTCCTCCCCATGTCCCCACCCCCAAAGTTCCTACCAGTTATCTTAACTGCATGTGTAGTCACTGATTTTTGAGGGTGGGTTTGTTTGTTTTTTTGCATAGTAAAAAGAGCCAATCAGACTGCAGTTTTGATAAATGTTTGCAGGACTGAATCCCTTTCAGGTCTTGGGCTACAAAGATTCACTCAAATCCTGACAATCCGTTGGTCAATTTTTATCACTGGAATCCTGTTACAGGAACCAGCACTGAACAAGGACCAATCAAGTGGGGAGAGCAGGAGGGCCATTTGGAGACCATGCCCAAAGGTCTCTTTCAGATGTTTATTACGTTTTTGGAGTTAGATAAATTTTGCAACTTGTTTTTATGTACATATATTATCATTTTTTTTTCTTAAAACAAAAATATGGCTAGGAGCCCCAAAAGCCAAACATGGCCTGGACCTCTCTGAACCTCTGAGTGCCTAAACTAAACATTTGATAGTTCAAAATGCAGTGCTATAAAATGACAAGTGCTCAATGATACAGAAGTTATGTTTTTTATTATTTTTTTTTTAAAAAATATCTTTGGTGTGTGTGTGTAGAGTACAATGGAAACTTCAGCCTAAATTTTGTTTTCTACTAAGTCTCAGAAAAGATGGTTTTAACAGTCTTTTTAAAAGGAAAAAAAACCCCACAATATGGTACACTAATTATTCTTTCATTTTGCAAAATGTCAAATTCTCTGTGATGTGGGTGAAGTCAGTGGGAATCAGCAAGAATCTACCACAGAATTCACCTTGCAGAGTATCACAGAAAACAGTTAGCCTGTCTCCATTATAATGAGAGATAACAAAGGGCAATTACCACAGGAACAAAACTAACAATGCAAAAACATTAGATCGGTGAAAGATGCTAAATCTGACTTTGATTTTAGGAGTATGTTGGTTTTAGGTTTGTCATTCTGTGGGTCTACCTATTGCAGTGGATAGGTGGAATGCCTGAATATTAAGCCATAATCCATCATTGTACCCATACTAATTACTTTCTGTCCTCCCTTTCCCTTGTCATCCAGGTCCAAGGCAACATTCCCCCTCTCCCCTTTTTGACAGAGTGTTAGTACATTCACTTGTGCTGTTCGTTGCTATGCTTCACTGCATCTTTGTATGATCTGCATGGTCTCTGTCCCCCAGAGAAAATTTGTGCATGCGTACAGTATGTGAACTTTAGATAAATAAACACATGAAACAGCTTCCAGATAATTGAAAGTGAGTGAAGGAGGGAAGCAGAAAAGAAAACAATTTCTCAGGGGAGAAGCAGGCTGAGGTGGCAGGTATGATTAAAATCCATGTGATTTATGAGTAGGTGCATTACAAACATGACATCCCTTCAGTTTTTGTTTGTTTTAGTGCATTTGATAATAAAGTTTTCATTCCCCCCTCAATCCTGTTCCTATAGTTTCCTCTCACACACCCCTCGCTGCAGGTTTTGCTCAAGAGTTAGCCACTCAGGAATGCCTAGTGCCTGACTGAACAGTAATTTAGCAGGCTCTCTTGTACTCTTTTCCTGTCAGCATTAACATGTCAATTTGTTTTAATAGTCTGGGCATGCTCAGTGGGCATGCCTTTTCTCAGTAGGTATCCCATGAGCCCACCCTGCAGTGCAGAAGTGTGTTATAGCTTGTCTCCGGTTGCAGAGACTTCAGCAGGTTTATTTTCATCACGGTTAAGTTTATTTGTTAAGACAAAGCATGGAACAAGGGGGGAGAGTAATGTGGGGAAAAAACAAGATCTTGAAATATTAACTGGGCTATTTATACACAAGCAATTGGTAATTTATGACTTGTGCACAGAGTAGATTATAATTGTTTTTTTTAGCCCCATATTAACATGGGGCGTGGACTTTATTTTTTAAGATATTGTTACTTCCTCTGATCTTTTTTAAAAGATACATATCTCAGACAAAACTGGAATTTATCAGTAATCATGATTAATAGTTGAAGTGTCTTTTATATTAAATCAAAATTTAGTTGCCGTAATTCTCAGATAGATTTAGATCTAATATTTTGCTTCTCAATTATTTAAAAAAGACAAGTTTAGCATCCTTTTTTTAAGGTTAAAAATTCAGCAACATTTGTCTGTGCTTTATGAACTACAGCTAAAAATGTAGGTTTAAAAGACAGAAACAGATGAACACAAATGACTTTCCCTCACTCCACCTCACAGTTTCTGTGATATAGAAAATCTTCATCTGATATTTTTTTTCAGACAAACTACAAATTCAATTATGATATTTGGGATGGGAGGTGCGCACCTTCATTTAATTAAACTTTTATAAATGCTGGCTTTATGGTGCCAAGTTCTGGTTTGTAGTTAAATGACCAACAGAGCAATCCTAAGCAATGACACACTTTGCTCAATTTGCTGAAGATTTGTAGTACAATCCTAAACTAATTTACATAGTTCTAAATCTATTTACTTCAATGTATTTGGAAGGGTGCAACGCTGTTTAGGATTGTACTGCAAGTCTGGGGTTTGTGTCCATTCTGTTCCTGCATACTGTAATCCCCTCCCCTTTTCAGCAAACCATACTTTGATGTTACATTCAAAAGGTAAACTACATTTTGCCCCCATATCCCAAAATGAAACAGAAGACACAATGTGTGGGTTAAAGTTAGGTTATATGAATTAAACTCAAAACTGTGCAATTTATAAACTCACTCTCTGCATTGGACGGGTTCCCTAAAAGTCTGCTATGATGACCTAACCCCGTTCCTTCACTCACACACAGGATTTCCCCTCCTATTTTTCTTTTCTCACTCTCACTTTCCCCCTTGCATTTCTGCTGAGTCTTCTTTGCTGTATTTTCTATTGGTGTAATTTTTTGAAATTTCTCCTCATTCTTTGTAAAAAAATAACATTGAAGTATATTTTTAGTTATTCTCTAATTTTCTGGAAGATATAAAAATCTCAACAGGGAAATTTGGATCTTCAATAACAAAAAAATAGACAAGAATAAGCATCTGCATACAAAGTCATCTCTGTTTGTTAGAGAAAAAAGGAATCAAACGTAACTTTTATGGGTAGAATAGTGTGAAGTACTGGGATAGGATACATAACAAGAAGGCATACATGAAAAATGTAATGGAGTACAGCAGGTATACATTAAAAAGCAGGCATGCAACTATATACCTTCAAACAAAAATATACTATACAAAAATATACTATATAGCTGAATAATTTTATATTCTAATAGCGAAGCCGGGAAATCTTTGGATACTTAAATCCAGTGACTGAAACTGTGAATGGGCAAGACAGATCTTTCTACAAACCTAAAAAGGATACTAAATTTGCAGAAAAATGTGAAATCAAAAAAAAAAAAAAAGCACTAACACTGGGCAGGTTTTAAAAAAAATCTGAAAATGATAAAATGAGCACCTGTAGCTTTAAGCAACAAATTCTGTCAGAAGCTGTTGCTAGGCAACCATAGAATTCCAGCCTGCAGTTTCTGCAAGTAAAACAGCATTGGGGCAAGGCCCTTTCCAGGCCTGTTTTGACTCTGAGAGAAAGCTCATAGCAGCCAGGCCTGGCTAGGGTTGCCAACTCCAGGTTAGGAAATTCCTGGATATTTGAGGGTAGAATCTGAAGAGGACAGGGCTTGGGGAGGAGGCCTCAGCCAAATATAATGTCATAGAGCCTACTCTCTAAAGCAGCTATTTTCTCAGAGGGTCAGAACTCTGTTTCTGAAGTTCATTTGTAATTCTGGGTGAGACCTGGAGGTTGACAACCATAGGCCTGGAAGTAACTTCTGGGTTTCTTGACTTGCAGGATGCAACTAGGATTGGCTGCTTCCTACTGTTTGATACCAGCCACCCTATGAAAGCCAGTGTGGTGTAGCATTTAGAGCTTACAAAAGAACATAGGCGTCAACTACATGGGGGTGTGGAGGCGCCAGCCACCCCTGAAATTTTCCAGGGGGGACTGAGCCCCCCGGGTGAAGCAAAGTGCCTGACCGCTGCCATGCCTCCCTGCCCTCCAGGCCCCCAACTGCCGCCTACCACTAGGGCTCCTAAGCCGCCACCGCTGCAAGAGCCTCTCCCCCCGCCTGGCTCCCCTGCACCCCTCTCCCCACCCACTCCTCCCTCCCTCCCTCCCTCTCTCTCTGGGGCCGACTGCCCAGTGTGATGACATCACCTGGAAGTGACATCATCATGCTAGGCACATTGCCAGGGCGACGCACCATAGAGTTTCAGGGCAATTGCCCGAGCGTCACCCTGGCAGCATGCCCAGCATGATGACATCACTTCTGGGTGACGTCATCATGCTGGGCAGTCAGCCCTGGAGAGAGAGGGAGGGAGTGAGGAGTGGGTGGGGAGAGGGGTGCGAAGGAGCTGGGCATGGGACAGAGGCGCTTGTGGCAGCAGCGGCTTCTTGGGAGCCCTAGACCCCAAAGGGTTTTCAAGGCAAGAGACGTGTGGCAGAGGTGGTGATGTCATCCTGGCACATGCGCGAGGAAATCCTGTCTCCCTGGTAAGACTTGGCAACCCTAATATCTCTCTCTCTCTCTCCTCCCTTCCCTCCCCCCCTCTGGCCCAGTGCCCCCCCCCCGGAAATTGGAAAGTCTATGCCCTTGCAAGAGGGGATCTGCAACAAAATGTTGTAGCCCTACCACAGTCTTCGTTGCAGGCAGTCCTTGCAAGAAACATATGGGGAGGGGGGATTCCTCTTCCTTTTCCCCCCCCTCCTCCCCTTTATTGTCAAAGTACCCTCCTCTTTCTTTCTGCATTCACCCCTTATTTACTAATCTTCCCTCATGTCTCCTTCTCTTACCCCCTCTATGTCAGCTTTCCTCCCTACTCCATTCTCTAGCAATCATTTCTTACCCCATTTCTCCTCTCGCCCCTTATATGACTCACCCCCTCTTACCCTAGCCCTTCTTGATGTCCTTTCCCCCCCACCCCCTCTCAGTCTGCCCCTCTTTCTGTCCATTATTTCTCTACCTCCCAATCTCACCTTCCTCTTTCTCTCTCCCTCCCTCAATCTCCCATTCTTTTCTTTCTCCCCCCCCCAATGATTTCCTATTCTTTCTCTGCCTCTCTCTCCCCTCTCACAGAACCTCTCCTTTTGCAGCTGCAGATCAGCGAACACCCCCAATCTGGTTGCAGGAAGGAGGGGGGCCTGAGGATGCAGGCTTCGCCTTCTCATGCTTCAACTGACAGCTGCAGGGCTAGTTTGGGCAGCGGTGGCAGCAGCAGATGGCAGGCTGGCTCCCAGAGAGGCGCCACTGCTCCTTTGGCTCCCTTGGCCAAACAGCTGCCCTCCCTCCCTGGGGGTGCTGCCAGCTGCCTTTACTCAGCAGTCCAGTGCCCAAACCTAGTGGCTGAAGCTATAGTCTTCATTGCTGGCAGTCTTGTCAGGGGCTGTCCCAGTGGTGGGGTGCACAGCTATTGCAGTGGCAGCTTCCCTTGCAGCTCCAATGACTTTTCCCATGCTTCATTATGTCCATTCTCTGCGCTTGCGCAGAGCAAGCAGTTTTACTTTTGGGGAGATTTAAGTATCCCAGTAAACTTTTTAAAACATTTTAGATTTTTCTGCAAACATGGGGATTGCCCCAAGTTTTCTGGAAGATCTGTTTACCCTCCATGTGACCCAGATCCACGGAAATAAGTATCCGCATGCAGAGAGGACCTTGGCTATTAGATATATAGATTAGAACGGTCTGGAAGACCCAGGTTCAAATTCCCATCTTGCTGTGGAAGTTCACTGGATGGTTCTGATCAGTCAGTCACTTTCAGCCTAACCTACTTCACAGGCTTGTTTGGAGGATTAATAGGGGGGGAAGAGAATAATGTAAGTTGTTTTGGTCCCCACTGTGGAGAAAGGTGGGGTATAAATAAGTAAATAAAGAATACATGTAGATGGAGATGGGAGGCAGATTAAAGGTACAGTAGGTTGGTGAATGGCTGAGGAAACAATAAGTCAGGGAGAGGATATGGGGATTGTCAAGAGGAGGGAAAGAGGAAATAGTGTGGGAAGGAGGAAAATGTGGTGCAATCCCACAAGTCCTTGAGGGTTCCCCACCACAAAAGGAGCCCTTGCCCAGTGGCCAGCACCACACAATTGGGCTGTTGGAGGGAGGGGTTGAGAAGGAAGACTGAATACAGAGAGGCAGATAAAGCTAGGTTGGCTGTTGGATGAGAAGGAGATGGGGTTACCAAGTTCAGGTAAGGAAATGCCTAGAAATTTGGGGGTGGGGGGAGCCTGGGGTCTGAGGAGGGGAGGGACCTCTGAGCAGTAGACTCTGTCCTCCAAAGCAGCTATTTCCTTTGGGGTAACTAGAGCTGCCAACCTCCAGGTGGAGGCTGGAGACCACCCATACTTACAACTGGTCTCCAGATGACAGAGATCAGTTCCCCTGGAGAAAACAGCTGCTTTGGAGGGTGGACTCCATGGTATTATGCCCTGCTGAGGTTGCTTCCCTCCCAATGCTCCACCCCCAAATCTCCAGGGATTTCCCAACCTGGAGCTGGAAACCCTAAGGGGAACTGATCTCTGTAGCTGAGAGATCTGTTGTGATGCTGGGAGATCTCCAGACCCCAGCTGGAGGCTGGCAATCCTAAAAGGATAGAAGGAAGCAAGAAAAGGGGAGAGACTTTGGTGGCTTTTAGGAAAAGATGCCTCCCTCGAGTCCTTGCAGGTCCCCACTTGTAATGCTATAAATACTATCCCTTACTTTTAAATATTTTTATTCCTGTAATACTTCTTCCTCTTACATTAACTCCCCACCCTCCAGGAACAATAACAGAACATGGCTAATTAACAACGAAAATAATTGAACACTGACTATAACAATCTACCTTTAAATCAAAAGAAGAAGGCAACTAATACTAAAATTTAATCTGTCTTCTGAGGCAGAGGGCATCGCACAGGTTCTAGTCAGAGACCAAATGCTGCTAAGAAGCAGTCAGAAAAGATCATGTGACAGGGGGCTAAAAACCTAATTAATCTCCATAAAGCTGTAACTGGTAAGCAAGAAGACTTGAAATCTGATTACATTATTGCTTTTAATGGGGGGTATGCAGCATGTATTTTCCATGTTGATTTTAGCCACCTGAGCCCTTAATATCACTCAGAACCTGATGGAAGAAAGTTTTATTTCAACAGATGCACACAGATTCCAGTGTCATTGTTGAATAGTTCATATATTAATTCCGTGACCAAGACAGAATATACAGAATCTAGTGAAAGGTTTTTTAAAGAATAAAATAAAATAAGTTTTACTGTAATGATGGGTTTTAAGGGAAGCCTGGTTCCACCAATGTTTAAGACAACTAAAGCAAACTGTAACACTCCTTCCTGCTCGCATTCCTTCTCTGGGTTACAAATTATAACAAAAAGAAAGGTAGAATAGTGACTGAAATAATGACACCAATCTGAATTGACCCCAAAGTAAGACTTTTCTGATGACAATGGGCCTACATGGATGAGTGAACTAAGCAGCAATTGCTAGCAGCTGTTAGAGAAGAATAGCCATGGATAGGTTTTTCTGTCTTGCGGCTCCTTATATTGGTTTTATTGTGCAGTTTTTACTATATAAGTGTGCCCTCCTAAAGTTGATTTCCCAGGTAAATCAAGGATTTTGAATGCGTTTAGCATTTGAATCAAAGCTCTTAATACAGAGTTCCTCTATGCCCTAACACCGAGAGATGAGCAATGCTAATGCCACAGTGAACTGAAGTTTGTTCGTTTTATGTACTGTCCTCTGAGGAATTAGGGTTGTCAACCCCCAGAACTGGGTGGGGATTCCCCCACTTCGATCTGCCCCAGCCAGCTGGCTGGTGGGGGAAGCCCCACCCACAAGTCTCACCCCCAAGAGTGACCACCCACCTGGCCACCCCTTTCCCTCCCCTCCTGCCTGATTTAAATGGCTTCAGCGGATCGGCAGGGACCATGTGACCAATTGACTAGCTGGAAGGCCCTTTAAATATAGCCGGAGGGAGAGAGGGGGGCAGTCATGGGCCACATGCTTGGCTCACAAAAAGACCCTTTAAAGAGGCTTTTTTGCAAGTTGGGTAGGGGCTGTGGCATGTGGGGCTGCAGCACACAGGGCCCACAACTGCCCCTCTCCCTCCCTCCTGCTAGATTTAATGGGCCCTCCATCTGGTTGACAGGCCAAGTGGTCCCTGCCAATCAGCTGAAGCCCTTTAAACTGAGCAGGAGTGGAGGGAGAGGAGTGGCCAGCCGAGCAGTTGGTCTTGGGGGTGAGACTTGGGGCATCCCCACCCACCCCCAGAATGTCCCCAAGTCCCACCACCAGAGTGATGAGGGGACCTGGCAACCCTGAGAGGAATGCCTCACATTCTGTGTTTACCTTTTAAAAACCCACAGATTCATCACAACCTGTTTCTAAGCAATGGCCACAGTGTTAGCAGTTATACTGTTTGGCCTAATTGCAGCTGGCTTTGGCTTAAGCTGTTGCACTTCCACAAGGAACCTCTTTCCATGCTGCCTGGCAGGATACAAGGCGAGTTACAGGGGAAGCCGAGACAACACTTCCTTGGACTCTAAATGGCCATAGCATTAGTACAGAAGGTGATGATGGGTGCAGGCCACATCTGATGGGTGCAGAAGATGCAGATGCACGTCTAATGTGCACAGGTGATGATGGGTGCAAGCCCTTGATGCTGCTCCAATGGGTTTGGAACCCCAAGCATGTGCTTCAGTCCTTTGGGCAGTAAACCAGTCTTGATGACAGTCTTATGCATGGTGAGGAATGGGGAGCACAGTGGAATGTAAATTTCTGGCCAGTCCATCCCACACATTTCTGGTTCCATGTTGTAACCATCTGCTTTGGCCAAACCCAACTTGTGTATGCTCCATAACGACAGTTTAAATGTGTGCTTTATGTAAATATCATGCTTTATACATAATGATAATCCAGTTTGAACACATGAGCCCTAGGGACTTTCATACCACAAATTCCATTCCACATCTTTATTTCTGTTTGTTGATGACAGAAATTTGCCAATTTGTGTTGTGTCAAATACAAATACAAACTGTTACTTTTTTAAAAAAGAGAGAGATGCTTAATGGAATCCACATGATAAAGGATGAGTTTGTACCATAGATGGTCAACAGCCAGGGTATTCCCCCTCCCCCAGTCAAGCTGAACATTCCAAACATTATTCCCCACCTCCTCATCAGTAATTATGGCTACACACTGAAGCGTCCCCACACAAATTTATTGCTCTGTTGTAGTGTACGCTGCCAATTCTTATTTCACACAATAGCAAGAAAAGCAGAGAAGAGGGACAACATTATAAAAATAACAGGGACATTTAAAAATATATAATTTAGATTTGAGCTTTTGGGGACTGTTTAAACATGACAATTTTTGGCTGCAGTTGAGAAGTACCTAGGGTACAAGAGCTATGATAATACAGTGAACTTGTTCAGTTGGTTTGAAAGAATTACATGACAAAAAGAGCAATCCTAAGTAGGTCTACTCAAAAGTATAATGTTATTCAATGGCTCTTACTCCCAGAGAAGTGTCCTTAGGACTGCAGCCAGACTCAGGCTTGTTCATTTAATCTTTCCTGTCTTCTCTCATTTTCTCACACACTATGATTTCTTCTCTGCCTTCACAGGAAACCAGTTTGACACTACATCCAAACTGGCAAACAACAGTTTGCGCTTGCCCAAAATGGGAAACCATGCTTTGATTGTGGCTTCCATCTCTTGCTTAGAGGCAAGGAAAAAAGCATGTTTTTCACATTAAGAGTAGTAGCAGGCACACTTTTAGCTAATCAAATCCCTGAAAGATTTGAAGGTCCCAAACATCTGAGTGTTAAAAGGATAATGGCTGCTTCATGAGATGCAGTTAATGAGATGTTTCGGAAGAGATGTTATTTAAAGCCATCCTTTCTTACAAGGCATGTTTTAGCTGTAGACCTTCCCACCCTTCCCTCCTTGTGGCAACAGGTGATCATGGCTATCAAACAAAGTATACTTACATACTGAATGTCTTAATGTCAAAGTTCATGGCATCCCTAGAAATAAGCTCAAGGAATCCAGGAATGGTTGAGCACCTGCTCCTTTGAGTCATGTTCTGCTTGCTGGTAGGAAGTGGATTTTTCACCAAATGGTTCAGTGGCTGGCATTGCAATACTGCAATATTTATTGGATGACTAAGAAGAATCTCATTCACAGATATAGTGCTCTAATGATTGTATATCTGTCAGCTCTTACCATTTATAGAACTAGTTTTGAGAATTGGATCTGAGCACAAAGTTCATGGTAGTATGGAGGGCCATAATTAGGATCTACTGCATTAAAAAAAACCCTCTCATCTGAAGCTGAAGCTATCTACAGAGAGAGGGGAAAAAACAGTAACAGTGTCTGTATCAGCTTCCTCTCCTGCAGAGTAAAATGCAACTTTGGGGAAAACATATACATCAAGGAAAAGCAGGAAGATAGGGTTAAACATCCCCATTCCTCTCCTGCCCTTTTCCTGATCTTCAAAGATCAGGGTTGCTATTTTTCTTTTTCTTTTCTTTTTTAAAAAAAGAACTACAGGAAATCATAATTTTAATCTTCTACACATTTTCTAGTGAAACTCTGAGCAAAATGCTATTAAGTGATTGTTAACACGGCACAGGAGAATGACAGTGTGATACTAAACAGTGTTGAAGTCAATGGGCTTAAAAAGGTTCAAGTGGGAACTTGCAAGGACTTGCAGGAGGTATCTCACTGATACTTCTCCCACTATTTGCTCTTTCCCTCTCCTGAAAACCCCAATATTATCTCAATTTCCCCTGCTTCCTTCTCTCATTCTATGGTTGTCAACCTCTTGGTAGGGGGTGGAGATCTCCTGGAATCACAACAGATCTCCCAGCTACAGAGATCAGTTCCCCTTAGGGTTGGCAGACTGAGGGTGGGAAATCCATGGAGATCTGGGGGTGGAGCCTTGGGAGGGTGAGGTTTGGAGAGGGAAGCAACCTCAGTAGAGTATAATGCCATTAAGTCCATCATCTAAAGCAGTCATTTTCTCCAGGGGAACTGATCTCTGTCATCTGAAGAACAGCTGTACTTTGGGGTGATCTCCAGCTCCCACCTGGAGGCTGGCAACCCTAGTTCCCCTGGAGTAAATGGCTGCTTTGGAGGATTGAGTCTATGGCATTATACCCCTCTGAGGTCCCTCCCCTCCTCAAACACCACTCTCTCCAGGCTCCTGCCCCCCCCCCCAAAAATTCTAGGCATTTTCTAACCTCTTTCCTTCCTCTTGACAATCCCCATATCCTCTCCCTGCCTCATTCACTCCTTCTCAGCTATTCACCAATCTACATTTTTTCTGCTTCCCAACTTCAGCTATATTTATTCTTTATTTATTATTTATTCCCCACCTTTCTCCCCAGTGGGGACCAAAACAGCTTACATTATTCTCTCCTCCTCCTTTTCATCCCCAAAACAATCCTGTGAGGTAGGTTAGGCTGAAAGTATGTGACTGATCCAGAATCACCCAGTGAGCTTCCACAGCAAGATGGGAATTCAAATCTATGGCTGTGATCACACATACTAAATCCATTTTCAATCCACTTTCAATGCACTGTCCAACTGGATTTCACTTGTGTGAACTGGCAAAATCCAACTGGAAAGTTCATTGAAAGTGGATTGAAAATGGATTATTTAGTTTGTGTGATTGCAGCCTGGGTCTCACAGACCCTACTCTGAAGCTCTAAACCCCACACCATTCATAGGGCGGCTGCTGTTGAACAGTAGCAAGCAGCCAGGCCTAGTTCAGTCATGCAAGCCTGGATGCTATCAAGTAACTCAGAGGTTGCTTCCAGGCCTCCAGGTGGGATGTCAAAATATCCCAGAATTACAACTTAACTCCGTACAACAGAGGTCTCTCCAACTGGAGATAAAGTTGCTGCTTTGGAGGGTGGACTCTATGGCATTCAGGGTTTCCTCGGGACCCCCCCCTCCCCGCTCCAGAGGCCCACTTCCAACCAGCCTGGATTGGGCTGCCGGGGGGAACCCCACCCCCAACTGCTGGGCTGCATAGACATGCCCAGCACAATGACATCACCCGGAGGTAATGTCATTGTGTTGGGCATGTTTCGGGGGGGGGGGGACGCTCTAGAATTTGAGTGGTCCTGCCCCCAACGTTCCCAATGCGATGACGTCACTTCCGGTGACGTCATCGTGGCACATGCACTTCATGCACGTGCCAGGGAACTCCCGGGAGCAAGAGGACTCCCCCTCCACAGCGTTAGACTGTGAGTACTTGGCAACCCTAATGGCATTATATTTCGCTGAGGCCTCTCCCTTCCCCAAATCCTGTGCTCTTCAGACTCTACCCCCAAATCTCCAGGAATTTCCCAACCTGGAGCTGACAACCCTAGCCAGGCCTGGCCCCAATGAGTTCTCCCTCAAAGGCCAAAATAGGGCTGGAAAGGGCCCTGCTCCCTCCCCCTACCTTTTAACTCACAGAAACTGCAGCCTGGTATACTGTGGTTGCCTTGCAACAGCCACCGAGAAAGCTTAAAGCAACAGGTGCTCCTTTTATCATTTTTGGATTTTTTTTAAAGCTGCCCGGTGTTTTATTATTATCATTATTTCACATTTTCCTACAAACCTAGGGCCTTTTTCAGGTTTGTAGAAATGTCTGTCTTGCCTGTTCACAGCTTCAGTCATTGGATTTAAGTGCTCAAAGATATCTTGACTTTGCTATTAGAATATAAAATAACTCTACTTACGACTGGATTGTGAGATAGGCAGGAGAATTCCTTGTGTGTTGTACTATTCAGACACTTTAGACAGCCAGGGTTTCTTGCTATAATAGATCCAGTTACATGCAAGCAGCTGCATGGATAGTGCATTAAAATGTGTGTGCGTAGAGGTTGTGCCACACGGAAAGCCATTTTGGTGAAGTGGCTCACCATATGTTTAGTGATCTTCACCACCCAGTCAAAATCCTCTGATAGGCACTTTTGAATGCATGGAAGCAGGTCCTGGTGCAGCTTTTAATTTTTTAAAAAGAAAAAGAATAGGAAAATAAATCTTAGATTTGAAATTGGATTCACTGATGAGAACATATGTTCCGTTAAATTAATTATACACGATGCTTCTGCTGATCCCCCTATTCATTCTTGGTACCAAATTGAGATAAGGAAGTAGTTGTTGAACACAAAGACCTGATCAGAAAAGAAGCCATCAAAACACTGGCAGGCACGTTACACAAAGCTACCTATGGTGATGTAGCTTACCTGTCATGTCCCACAGAGCCCAGCTCACATAACATTTCAAGTACAGTTCAGTTTGGCAAGATATGGTAGAGGTTCCTGGGGCAAGCCAAGATGTCTCTGTGGACTGTTCAATGCTCAGGTGTTACAAGCA
The DNA here is from genome assembly GCA_029233225.1 of Lepidodactylus listeri. Taxonomy (NCBI): domain Eukaryota; kingdom Metazoa; phylum Chordata; class Lepidosauria; order Squamata; family Gekkonidae; genus Lepidodactylus; species Lepidodactylus listeri. The sequence goes on along the minus strand of JARCFY010000010.1, from coordinate 45,733,513 downwards.
CCTAATTCTTATTCAGAAATCAAAATTAACTCATTGCCTTGCCTGTAGAGCTTGGATTGCTGCCTTTGGCTGTAGCCCCAGACTTCTGCCAATGAAGACATCCCTCCATGCCTATTGTATGGAAAGACGCCAACATAGATGCCATCGTAAAGGATTCAGCTGAGCATATGCTGCGAAAATTGTGGCATCCGTACTGCACATGGGGTAGGGCTGACTGAACACACTGATATGTTGAAGATTATGGCCTCGAAAAGGAAACATAGGTTTGCAATAAATGTCATTCAGGGATGTGCTAATGGTTATTTCCTAGCTCTACACTGTAATGTTTTCAACACATTCTGTTCCTCTGCTTCTGCTGCCTGGCTGCTTGGTTATAAAAGTTTTTTTTTTTTTAAAAAAAAGGTTTCCACTCATTTCATAAACAGGGGAGGATGTGACAAAACCATGTTAAATTCAGTATTGCCAGCTGATAGCACCATTAAGAGAGAGGTAACTTAGAGTTTTTTCCCTCTATGGACTCATTTTAATTGGGTTGTGGCACAATTTTGATCGGAAAATAACCAAGTACAGAAAAAGGAATTCAGTCTTGAAGTAGGAAGAGCCAAAAGTCAACATTTCACAAAAATCAGCAGGAAATAGATTTTACATTTGATAGCTGAAACTCAGAATTTATTGTCAGCTTTTGGAAGCAGAAACTTCCATATGGAAACCCTACATTGCAGCTTTCACAAAAAAATATTTTCAACCGGTAACAAAATGTTGTGCAATTCAGTCAACTTGTCTGCATTATAATTCCACACTTTTGAATGCAGAGAATTGTGTGTGTGTGTGTGCATGTGTGAGTGTGTGTGTGTATATATATATCCTAATAACTGTGTGTATATATATATCCTAATAACTGAAACTGTGGTGATTCCACTACTAAAGACACCTATTCTAAACCTAAGAGATTAGTGACCAGTTTCAACTGTTCCATTCTTGGGCTAAGTGATTGACCAGGTGGTGCCCGGACAGCTCCAGAGATTCCTAAATGGTGGATTGTTTCTAATGCCCAACTTACACCTCCCCTCTGAAGTAGTTTGACTGCTGTCTTTTCCCAAGCTCATTTCACACTGGTTTCAAATTTCACTCCAGGGGTCTGAAGAGTACTAAGCAACAGCCTTTGTTTAAAGCAGTATAATGCTAGCTTGACCACAGGAGGGCAATTAACGAATGTAAACAATAATTTATAAACTAGAACAAGTATGGTTTGAAACTAGAAACAGGTATAGACAGGTTTTTTTTGAAACTAGAATGATTCTAGTGGGAAAGTCAGATGTAAATTTGACCTAACCTTCCTAGCCTGCTTTCAGACCTGGTTATGAGACAAACAGCCATGGTTGTTCTGGTAGATGACCTGCATGCATTGTGAGATGGACTGGTGAAGTGCAACTTTGCTGAATTCTCCTGGATCTCTCAGCACCATTCAATAAAATTGATCATGGTATCCTTCCGGACTGTCTTTTGGGGCTGGGACAGGAAGGTACCATTTCATAACTGTACCAGTCTTACCTGGCAGACAGATTTCAAAAGGTGCCGGGGGGGGGGGGTATTGGTCAACCCCTTGGTCCCTGGCTCATGGAGTTGGTCCTTCAAGGCTCCAGCTTCTCAACATCTATGATAAACTGCTGGGTGAGGTCATCTGGAGATTTGGGCTGCACTGTCACCAATGTACAGATGACACTCAGTTCTATCTTGCACTTCTGACAGATTGCAAGGAGGCTGTAGAAACCATGAACTAGTGCTTAGAGGCAGTTTTGGGGTGGATGTGGGCTAGGGTTACCAGATATGGCCTGGCAACCAATGGGAAACCAGAGGGGTACATGGGAGGCACCATCAACAATGGTATGATATCAGTTCTAAGGAAAACTACAAAGTGATGTCACTCCTCTTTAGGACTTGCTAGAAAACCTGTAGAACCCACAGAGTTTGTGGCAGTTCATAGAGAGGAATAATATCTTCCAGGTATGCCATGGAAGTAACATCACACTACTGGTTGATGGTGATTTTTTAAAGATCCCCCCCGCCCATGGCCACGGTAGCGGTCATGGTAAATGGAAGCTAGAGACAGGGGATCCCCCTGCACCCAGTGGAGCATTGTCAGACTTAATTTGGTATAATGAACTGAAGCTTTTTTGACAAGACAGGAATGTTATTGGTGAACTTAAGGCCTGACCTAGGATTTAAATTGTAACCTTTTCTGAGTGGGGTTTCTCTCCCCTTGAAATAAGAGGTTTGTGGCTTGCAGGTGCTCCAGGACCTAGGCTAGCTAAGCAGGTAGCAGCTGTGGCAAGAAGTGCCTTTTATCAACCTCAAATGGTTAGTTGATGGGGGGTTCCTAGCTTGGTCCCGGGGTCTTCTGGTGCATAAGCTGCAATGACGTCACCCAGAACTGACATCATTGCCCTGGGCATGTTGTACAGGGGATGCTCCATAGAGTTTTTAGCCAAATGCTAGAGCATTCCCTGTGTAATGTGTCAATGTGATGACATCACCTCTGGGTGGTGTCATTGAGCCGGGGATGTAGGGCACAGCAGGGCTCTTCAGGAGCAGGGCTCCCCCCACTGGCCAGCTGTTCGGTGGCAGACTGGGGCCCCCAAAATTAGGGAAATCCCTGTCCCCTTCAGGGGATTGGCAACTTTAGTTAGCCAGCTGAGGCATTTCCTGGACAGAACAGATTTGACCACATTCATGCATGCCCTGGTAACACAAAGACTAGATTAAGGCAATGAACTCTGTGCAGGCTGTCCTTGTAAAGTGATTGGAAACTTCAAGTGGTATAGTATTCTGCAGCCAGGATTTTGGCTAGATTGGGTTGAAGGAATCATGTTATTCCACTCTTGGCCTATCTACACTGGCTTCCAATTTGTTTCCTAGCCCAATTCAAAGTGCTGGTGTTGAATTTCAAAGCCATATATGCCTTGGAACCAAAATATCTGAAGGAAAGGACTGCTTGCTCCAATTCCTAAGACTTCTAAGGTCATCTTCTGAGGCCCTGCTTCAAGTACCCCAGCTTTGAGATTAGGCAGGTGCAGTATAAAGTACTACGTTCTCGATGCCATGGATGAGTGAGACAGCTTAGTGATCAGCTCTTAGGTTTATTGGGTTACAACAAGCATGTCTTAACCGGTCAACTATATACATACTCCCAGACCCACCCCTGGTCCCACCTATAGTCCTATTGGGGGGGTTGAATTTCCCACCTAGATCTCATTGGCGTGTTCTGCGGATCCTAGGATCCTTGGCCCCTATTGTCCTAGGTGCCAAGCTCAGATCTGTTATTGCTGGCGCCATGTGGCAGTCAGTGAACACAACAGGCAGGCAACCCAAAACAGGGCTTTCCCCACTGAACTATAGAACTCTTTCACCAGGGATATTTGCCTGTCCCCTTCTGTCACTGTCTTCTGCTAATGGATGAAGACTTCTTTGTCTCATCTGGCATTCCATCAATTATTCTACCCTCCTTCCCTATCTTACTGTTTTATGTTCTTTTAATACAGATTCAAGTTTTTAAATTGTTTTTATGATGTTTTATAGTGTTTAAACTGTTAGCCCCCATGGTGGCCATGATTGGGGGAAAAGTTGGCATACCAATTGTATGAGTAAATTAATGAGAGAATGAATAAGCAGTATACATTTATTATAAGAAATGAGCATGAAAAAGGGAGAAAACATGGAAAACATAAGATAAAGTTAGACCAAGAGAAATGAGGATCAGTGTGGTCAAACAAATAGAGGGCTAGACTGAGACCTACTCTATATGGTACAGTTAACCATGTGCCAAGTGGATGATCCAAAGTCTGTCATGCATACTTGCCACAAGTGTGGATTATACAAACATTAATCTGTACTGTGTGGTATACAGTTGGGTTTTTAAAAAAAAAACAAAAAACTTTTCCATTTATGTATTGAAATATTCATACCCCACCTTTCCTTGAATTAAGAAGCCTTTACTGTTCTTGTATTTTTTGGTTTGCCAAACCCATTTATCAGTGGTCCTTTCGTAAAAAAAAGAGGTGCAGGAGCTCATTAGCATAACTTATTTGCATAGGCCACGCCCCCTGACGTCACCGGAAGGGATGACGTCATCGGCAGTGTGTCAGAAGGCAAGAAGGGAGGGAAGGAGGGGGAAGGAAGGAAGGAAGGTAGGTAGGTAGGTGGGAGAGAGAGAGAGAAGGAAGGAAGGAAGGAAGGGAGAGGGGAAGGAAGGGGGAAAGGAAGGTAGGTAGGTAGGTGGGGGGAGAGAGAGAGAGAAGGAAGGAAGGAACAGGAAGGTAGGTAGGTAGGTGGGGGGAGAGAGAGAGAAGGAAGGAAGGGGGAAAGGAAGGAACAGGAAGGTAGATAGGTGGGGGGGGAGAGAAGATAGGAAGGAAGGGAGAGGGGAAGGAAGGGGGAAAGGAAGGAACAGGAAGGTAGGTAGGTGGGGGGGAGAGAGAGAAGGAAGGAAGGAAGGAAGGGGGAGAGAGGGAGGAAGGAAGGAAGGGAGAGGGGAAGGACGGGAGAGGAAGAAGCAGTGGGAGGGGGGAGGGAGCAGTGGGAGGGGGGAGGCTTCTCCTTCCCGGGGCCGGCGGAGCGCCGCCGGCCCCGGGAAGCCTCTTCCCCCACCTTCCATCATCCCGGGGCCGCAGCAGAAGAGGGGGTGGGCGGGGGAAGAGGCTTCCTGGGGCCTGCGGTGCTCTGCCGTGGCCCTGGGATGATTGAAGGTGGGGGGGTGGGGGAAGAGGCTTCCCAGGGCCTGCGGCGCTCTGCCGCAGCCCCGGGAGCAGTGGGAGGGGGGGCGCTTTTCCTTCCCGGGGCCGGCGGAGCGCCGCCGGCCCCAGGACTATTGATGGGGGGGGGAGGAAAGGGGCTTCCAGGGGGCGGCGGCGCTCTGCTGCGGCCCCAGGAGCAGTGGGAGGGGGGAGGGAAGGGCTTCTCCTTCCCAGGCCGGTGGACCACCGCCGGCCCCAGGAAGCATTGACGGGGGGGAGAGGACGGGGGGCGGGGCTTTAAGTGCCCGCCCCCCCACCTCGTCTCTCCCAGAGCGGCACTCCGGCACGCCCCAGCCCCAACAGAGCGCTGCCATTTATTAATATTTCATTGTTGTTGCTACCTGATAAATTTGAGCGCAAAAGGGAAGGATCTAGCTGTAGTGGTATAGAGACCTGGTGCTACTGCAAGTATCAGGTCCTCTACAAGATGAGCCTGAACTCTGGCATGAGTTTGGACCCATTTCCTAGGCTGTGAACTCCAAATGGTAGAAGTTCATTCATGAACATTCCCCATTCCACAATTCATCACTACTCTCCAGTGCAGAGTAGTCTCTGTAGCCTCACTAACCATGAGATGACTTTACTATGGCTTTCTTTGCTGCTGACATGCTAACAAATACTGAACTTTAACTGGCAAGCTGGCCTATGCCCCTGCTCTCAAACAATCACACTGTTGGATGAGCATCTTGCTAGTTTGTAATAGGAAATGTGGGAGGGGAGAGGGAAGACTATTCAGCAAATTACATACTGATGCTTTTCAAGCATCTGTCCATTGAAGGTATCTGCTAGCTATTAATCTGGTCAAACTAACAATGTTTCATTGGTATTGGACCCAGTTCACTAATATTTATTGCAGTCTATAATGTGGAGTCAGCCCTGTACCAAAGCAGGAGACACACGTATTTATGATTATTAGTACAATATTGAATCATCCTGAACCAATTACTGATCCAATTACCGTGTCATTATTATCTTCTGAATAGAGCTTGATTTGTCAGTGATAAATATGAAGCAATTAAACCACCTTTTTACATAATAAAACACTGCAGGTGTTTATTCTTAAGGCTTTATAGATACCAACAACCAATAGATTTAATTAAAAATCCCTTACAATAAATGGGAATTTCATTAAATTGTTCTAACATTAGTATATCTTTGTAGTCTATGCTTCTGAAAGATATTATTAGGCTCTCTTTTCCTTAAAAGCTGCACTAAGTGACCAAACAATATGACTCCAGTGTCCTAATCTTCCAAATAATTAACGAGTCTTCTTTAAAGAGCATTTGATTGGCTTGTAAAATTATTACCTCAGTCAGGAAGAGGAAAGGTTTTACTTTAATGTTTTTAGAAGAAAATGAATGCTGTTATTACCAACAAAAAACAACAAAAATAAAGCCACAATCTTTACCATTGGGTAAGAGACACTTCCTTCTGAATAAAACCAAAGGATTTGTCTGTAAAATCATTTTTGTACATATAAATCTGAGCATTATTCACTATATGTATGTGTTATTAACCCTTCATTCACCCTATTGAAAAGAACTCATGCATGGGAATCCACTTTTGTTCCCATTTCTAATGATACAAAAGGACAAAGGGATCCTTATAGAAACTGAAGATGTCCACATTTCCCTATGTTCTCTCATGCTTTGCTTATGGGAGTGGGAAGGGCCCAAATTATTTGTGGCCTGACTTTTGCAGTGCCAAAGTGGGGAGGGGGAGTGGGCCAGAGGCTGGGGGGCAGAGCATGGAGCAGTGGGAAACATGGCCCTTCCCACCCACCCCCAGGGACCAATGGCAGAGTCCCATTGGGTGGGGGTAGGGCCATAGCAAGGGGGAAGGGCTGGTCACTCTGCAATTGCTCCTTATTCTTTATCTGGCCACAAGGCAGCTTGTCTGACTGATTGGAACGCTGATTGTGGTGGAGAGCTGCTTGCCCTGGTAAGGTGGATGTTGCAAGGTGAAAGGTGATGGGCAGACTGGGCAGGCTATGGAGGCCATGGGGGGCCTCTGACTTTGGCACCCAAATATTTCTCACAGGTTAGAACAGCTATTCCAGTCGGATGGGGTCCATCTGTCATTGTGGGGCATGCACATCTGGCTACATGGGATACTGCATTTCCTACTGATCTGGCTACAGCTGTAGGGGCATTGGCGGGAGCCAGATGGGGGGAGACCACTCGGCTCTAGTGGCAGTAACAGCATGGAGCCTGATCCATTTATGGGAAATGGTCTATGTGCCATTCCCAGGATACAGGGATTCCATGAAGGGGTCTCGGTGTAAGAACTTAGGGGAGCAGGCCTGCTCTGGGACTACCAGTGCTTGCCCTTATGACCAGATGGCAGGGGAGATCACTGAGGGGCAGTCAATCACATGAGCTCTAGCAACCTGTCATCCCATAGTTCTCCACCCAAGCCAGTGTGCTTGGTGTGACAGGGTACTTCGACTGGTGGGGGCCAGCCGATGCTTTGGATCCAGGGGACCATGCTGTGCCAATGCTTCTTACAGCTGTAACCAATAAAGTTGTGGCCATTTTATTTCACAAAATTTTCCAAAATTAGTGTATGTCTGTTTTGTTATATTGGGTTAGGGATGCATGCTGGCAGGACCACCCCACCCTACCTAAAAGTTGGAGCGCCAAATGATTCCCCATTCTGCTCTGATTGTCACTGTGGATGCAAAGACATTCACAGTAGGAATGGTGCTTCTACATGGAGATTTAGGCCTTGTTTGCCTTTCCTACCTGCCATTTCCCCGCTACTACTGACAGGATTTTTGCCAGATTTAAATATATAGATATTGGTAGTCATAATATTGCTATAGTGTTTTAAAACTGTGGTGATATCTCACCCACCAGAAGTGGGAGGGGAAGTGGCAAGTGGGTGGGGAAATGACACCAGGAATGTCACCAGATATGGTGGAGCAGTAGGGAAATCTGCACCTTCTGTTCCATACTTTCCCAAACCAGCTTTTCCAGGAAAGATCATACAAAGCAGGTTTGGGAAAAACTGTAGCAGAGCAAGGAAAACATGTAAGGTTGACAGAAACATGACAATGTCATGCAGAAACAAATATTAAATCCATTGTGATTTGGAGAGGAACACAGAGCTCCATGGGGAAGCAACCTTGGATGAACATATGGAGTTCCTGTATCTCTATGTAATATGTGTAATATGAAACTATATCATTTTAGTGGGGTAGTGTACATGTGGATTGATGCTTTCCATCACAAGGAATAGTAAGGGTGTTCAGGGAGCTCCATATGTTCATTGACGCTCCACATCTGGAATGCACTTTAATTAATGTATTTTACTGGATGTCTGCCTAAAATTAGATTGTTTTACTTAAAATTGATAATTATTTAGCATAACTTCCATTACCTGTTTTCATGCTCAACAAGCACTGTTAGATATACACACTTTTTTAAAAGAGAGAGGAAGTACAAACATAGGAATTTAAGCTGAAAAGATAAAATTTGGCCAGGCAAATTAAGTTTTTGGGAAATACCTGTGTGTTTATCGAGGAGCAGATTACTGTATGATGATAAACACCATGTCTGAAGTGGTTTTCAGTTAGCTGTGTTGATCCCTCATGAGATTCCTAATGGGTATATAGGTCCAAGCTATGTGTTGCTGGCATGAAACATGGGTAACATGGGTAGAAGATATAGATGCTCCCTGCAGTTACACAGGAACAGCCTATGAGGGATGAGATGTGCCACTGAGGATTGCACAGTGGGACATGAACCCCTGTTTTTTGGAAGTCACTTGTTTTAAATAAGTTGTGTAGAGTGATAATATTTGGAAATGTGGACTTCTGACATCTCTATTCTGGTCATGTTTTAATGAAGCATTGATTTAACTGAAACTTACTTCCAAGTTGTTATGCTAAAGACTGTAGCCTGAGAGGGCTGAAAAGTTGAAATTGGAATGATTCACATGTTGGAGGTGGCTGGCAAAGCATCTTACTTTGAAAATTCTGTTGACCAACTTAAAATTGTCCCTGTATATTGCACAGCCAATTAGATTAGAAAATTTTAATACAATCAATACCGTAGCTGTTAAAAATCCTTTCACTGACATATATAATCTGTATAATGGATAATGATAGACACTCACCTCCAGAGTGTGAACCAGTAACCAGGGAAATTTATTCATTAATGCAGTGTGACCTGCCCTTTGTGATAATATAACATAGAAGAATACCGTTGTTTCAGAATTGCTGGTTTGTGCTGATACAAGTAGTGCCAATTTTTGTTTTCCTAACTGGGCAAATCAGTAGATACTCCCAGTTTTTATTGGTAAATGCCACTGTGATGGGCTATCAAGGGTTAATGCCTTACAGAAGCTAAGAACCTTTGAGTGACAGGCTGTTCAAATGGAATTGTGTAGAGAGAGTCAGTTAAGAAATGACAGTTGGGAACTGACAGTTGAAGAAGAGACAGTTAAGCACTGATGGTAGATTGGGAAACATAAGAACCTAAGAGAAGCCAATGTTGGATCAAGCCAGAGGCCCATCCAGTCCAACACGCTGTCACACACTGGCCAAACACACCAGGTGCCCTCAGGAGGTCCACCAGTGGGGCCAGGACACTAGAAGCCCTCCCACTTCCCCCCCCCCCCAAGCACCAAGAACACAGAGCATCACTTGCCCACTGCCTCCCTGGCTGGTTTCCTACTTCTAATGTATTTGAAGAAAGTTTTATTGCTGGTCTTTATGTTTTTTGTGATATGCTCCTCATATTCCCTTTTTGCCTGCCTGATCACAGACTTGCATTTTATTTGCCACAGCCTGTGTTCCCTATTATCAGCCTCACTGAGACTAGCTTTCCACCACTTAAAGAAATCCTTCTTACCTTTTACAGTATCCATTACGTTGTTAACCATGTAGGCTTTTTCTATACCTATTTGTGCCTTTCCTAACCCGCGGTATATATTTTTTCTGAGCTTCTAGGATTATAATTTTAAATAGTCTCCAAGCTCCCCCAGTGATTTTGACCCTTTCTACTTTTCCTTTCAGTTTTCTCCTCACATGTCCCCTCTTATCAGAGAAGTTGCCCCTTTTAAAGTTAAAAGTGATTGTGTCAGTCTTTTGGGGCAACTCCCTATTTATACAAATGTTGAATTCAATAACATTACGGTCACTGTTCCCAAGTGAGGCAAAGGGAGTGAGGATCAAAGAGGATTCCCATTCAAGCCAGAAAGGGGAAATGCTTATAGTTAAGAGAAGTAATCTCTACCCAGTAAAAAAGGGAGATAGCTCTTAAGAGAGGAGTGATCCCTGGTCTGTGTATGAAGAAGAATTTTGGGGACTGGGTTGTATGTTCCTGTCTTCTAAACTCAAAGTGTCAGTAAAACTTAGAAACCTATGCTTGAGTGTTAAAGCAGAAACTGAAAAGAAAGTCTCTTTCCTCAGAGTTTCAAAAGACCTTATTGAATGGCAGAAACTCTTACTTGTTGGCAACAAATTATCTGAAGTTAGTGTGATTACAAAGTTTCCTCAGTTTTAATCATCCTGCCTCTGATTCTACCTGACCTTTTCTCCGCTAAGTTAAATAAAACATTTTGTTTATTTCAAAATTCCAAAAGCCTCTCCAGTTCCATTTCAGGCAGCACAGAAGAGACCATAGACAAACAGATAAGAAGAAAATAGAAGAAAATAGATACAGATGGTGCTCAGCCAGAAAGAAGAAAGAATAGGGAAAATCCTGTGAATGAGGGAAGAGGGTGAGATTGCAACAGCCACTATCAAATTTGTAATGCAATTATTAAGCTGATAATTCATAACATTTACTATTAATATACATTATATTTTATTGATGACTGATCAATCTGCAAGGAAAATCTGGGTGCAATTTACATCCTACACAAGCCCCTGACACAGCCTATGTTGATTTTAATGGTCACACATTCCCTCTTTCTTTCTTTCTTTCTTTCTTTCTTTCTTTCTTTCTTTCTTTCTTTCTTTCTTTCTTTCTTTCTTTCTCCCTCCCTCCCTCCCTCCCTCCCTCCCTCCCTCCCTCCCTCCTTCTTTCTTTCTTTCTTTCTTTCTTTCTTTCTTTCTAATATGTAAAATCAACTATTTATTCTTTCTGAATAGATATTCATGATAAAACGTGCATTTTCTATAACAGAAAACAAAATACAGTCAACACAAATATTATAAAGAAATTAGGGGCTTAAAAAATAGCTGCACAGAGTATAAGAAGTTGGTTCCAGATAACAATTCAAATTAAGTGAAGCAATAACCCCAGGAATAAATTCATGAACCACAATTAACTATATTTACAGTAAGTAACTTGGTTGGAAACACCTATTCCCTTTACTGTTAAAATAAAACCTGCCTCCTGCAAATGCCAAAATAAGTTAAATGAAGATGCTTTTAACAAGGTTATTACTTAAGCAATGACAGGTTTACAGATTTTAGCACCACTGGGTTTTCACAGGAGCTGCAGCAAGTGCTAAAATAACACACACCTTCAGGTTCATTAAATTCACCAGCTCGATGAAAGAAGGGATATCTTTCTACATTACTATTGTGCCTTAAAGAACTGTCTATAAATAAAGCCCACTAATAACAACTGTTTTAAGAGCAAAAAAACAATCATTTAATTCTCTATCTACTTAATGGAGAAAATAAAGATGTATCTAAGCAGAAAAAAAATATTGTTGAAGGAGAAAAAAAAGGGTTTTTTGCACCATTTGATCCCATGGTCACAAGGTATTTATTCATTTATCAGGATGTTCCTGTATCAAAAAAAGCTTTTTTTTTATTACATGGACTTGGGTTCAATAAAAGGAGCATTTACGGGTGACAAAAATATTTATTGATTCTTAGTCTCTAAATATTTACTTTGTCAGGGAAAGTTCCTTGTTGCCATTTTAAAAATAAGCTGATTTATAAGTAGTTATGAATGAAATAGTACAGCCTAGTATTCTTCTAAAGGAACCTTACCACAGTAACCTGTTCTTATATGTCTGTTTTGGAAAGGGCCGAAGCTGACTTAAAAAAAAAAAAAGAGAGAGAGAGAGAATTTCTAATAAATCAATAGAGCATGGCCTTTAGAGACCTAGAAGACATATGGATGGTAATAGAGTATCTCAGGTTGTCTTGTGAATGATTCCATCTGGATGAGGGCTTGGTGTTATTCACAGCCTTCTTCTCCCCTAAAACACCTTCAATCTTATCCACAGGCTGGATCTCAAATGTCAGACCACCTGGGACATGCAGCTGTCAGGCTGAAAGGGGAGATGGCTGGGACTAGCCCTAGTCTGCTCGTCAAGCAGATACTGTCAGTGACAAGCAGGAAAGGCGAGGTGCGTGGGGGTGACAGGAGTATCAAGGGCAGGGAAAAGTGCAGGACTTTGGAGTTCAGATACAAAATTTATGTATACGTCTATGTATGAGCGATACTATGTTTTGTGGGTAAACATAGTGACATCTAATAGGAAATTTAGTTGTTTCATGCACATCAGTATTTCTAAGCCTCTGACATTTGTCAGACGACATTTTATTCTGATGTTGATTTCAGTACGAGGCAACGGATTCTTCTCCTGTTGGCACCTAAATAAACCGACAATCACAGAGCTAGAAAAGAAAGCTGTGGATAGGTCTGCATTATTTGCAATCAAGTCTAAGCAGGAGACAAACCCATCACGATGGCAAACTTTTCTGTACGGTAGTAAAAAAAAAAAACTTTCTCAAGAACAGATGTAAGTTTTAATCACATTCAATTTGTATGAGAATTTTCTTTTTTTGTTGTTGATTTTATGATTTAAGTAGGAATATTTAAGTAGTTCATGACCAACCAAGAACATCAGGGGATCTCCATTATTAAGATTGCAGATGTATGAACATTTTGGTATATGTTGATCAGTGCTTACCACAATCATCTATGGCCATGCGATTGCACGTACATGCCCATAAAATACTGTCTTGCTTGTCTTGTTAATTCAGCAAGCATGATTCAAAGACTTCCAATACAATGACATGAGCTAGAGGGTCATGTGTTGAGAATGTAATGTGTGGATAATACAGCACGTACATGGTACAGAACTTAATATCATGGATGAATGGTGTGATCTGAAACAGAGAGCATTTAATTTGTATGACTGATGAAGAAAGTGGCACTGCAAACATGGTAATAAGAATGGCCACTAAAAGCTCTAATACATCAAAGAAATCCAAGATGCATAACAAAAAGGAAAAGAGATTAACACTCCTTTTTATGCTATCTTTGCTGTATATTTTAGATCTGTTTCTTTCATGATTATGGCCTGCTGTCTGTGCAACAGTGTATGTCCATGTGGTTGATTAACTTTGCTCCAAAAAGACCAGTTCCTCTCCTCTCCTCTTCCCTCATGCTTCCTATGATTAATCTTTGAGGCTCTAAGGATGTACTTTTTTAAACAAGAAGATAAATGTACAAGGTAGCCTGATTTGGTCCTATTGAGAGGAGAGAACACCCGGGTAGGGATGTCAGTCACCAGCTGGGATTTGGAGAGCCTCTGGAATTACAACTGATCTGTAGACTACAGAGATCAGTTCCTCTGAGAAAAAATGGATGCTTTGGAGGGTGGCCTCTGTGGCACTGCACCCCATTGAGGTCCCTGTCCTCCCCAGGCTCCACCCCCAATTTTCCAGGAGTTTCCCAACTTGGAGCTGGCAACCCTACCCCCACCCACTGCTGGTGGCTAGGGGGGACCTGGCAGCCCTAAACACCAGAAATTTATTTTGGTAGTATTTGCAGTAAATACAGCAAATCGTCAGCTTGAAATGGTGCAAAGGAATTTAGCATTTAAAATATTAGACAATAACGAGTAATGGTCAAACTAGAATTGGTATACAAAATGTGTCAATTTTGACACCAATTTTTTGGTAACAAATTTTAGTGATGTGATTGGTAAAACGATATCTAGATTTTTGTCTAAATCCTAGAGAAACTACAAAATAAAATAAATGTGGAGTATATCCCATGTTGGTTTCTGGTCCCATAATTCTCCCTATGCAAGAATTCATTTTTCTAATAACTTGTATCACATGGTTCCCCCTCTTTCCTATATGATAACAGATGAACCAAACATTAAATGGGTCTAAATACTTAATTGCTTCATAACTGAGTTGTTACACATATTTGTTAAACAGATCACCAGTCTGTGTGCCTCCCTGTCATAATTCCTGAAATATTTAGTGGACTTTTTAATCAGAAAAATACTATACCAGAATGTTGACTTTGTTTATGCCCTCAAATATATATTTTTCTGAACTTGACGGTTCCAGATGTGATTGCCATTAGCAGTTTGTTAGTGTTGCTGTACTATCTAGGAATGCTTTAACATCCACTGGTTCAGCTCACCAGATGTTCATCAGGGAGCTGATTGTCCAATGATCAGTTTGCTGTTTGTGAACAGTTTAAGCCTGTTTGTTGGGCTACTTCTGAAGTATTCAAACAGTACAGTTCAGGGCCATTAGCACTGTTTCACTCATTGATGTTCTCTCAGAGACCAATGGAAATCCTGTGTCCTGCCCTCCCCACAGACTTGTTATCACTGCATGCTGCTCAACACCCAATGGTATAAATATACAATGAGCAAATCAGTCAGTCAGCAATTATAAATAGACACCCAAATTTAGAATAAAGTCTTACAATTTGGTGTTTACTTAGGTCTATACTTTACTTGGGTGTTTACTTGGGTGTTTACTTAGGTCAGATGCACATTCTTTCACAGTCTTACAGGAGGCATATTTAATGACCTGACCCAAGCATTTATGACCTTGGAGAGAATCATGGGCGTCAACTACGGGGGGGCTCGAGGGCTCGAGCCCCCCCCGAAAGTTCCCGGGGGGGGGGCTCAGCCACCCCCAGCAAAATGGAGCGCCCTGCCGGTGGCCAGTCAGCCAGCCGTTGCCGCCTCTTCTTCCCCCCTACCCCCGGCCTGCCCTCCTGCCTCCCTGGGGCGGGGGGGGAGAGAGGCGGCGCTCATCTGCGCCACCCCCGCACGCCCCGAGCGCGAGGCGGAGCGGGAGCTGGGGGCCCGCAAGGGCAACACGCCGGCCACCGGCTGCAGGCAGCAGCAGCACGCTGCCGGCGCCCGAAGTGAGCGGGGAGAGGGAGGGAAGGAGGCGGGGAGCGCAGCGGGCAGGCGGGCGCGCACGGCCTGGGGGAGGGAACTTCACTGTGAAACAAAAGGCTTAAAATTTTTTTTATCTTCCCATACTCGAGTTATGGGGATGGGAAGCTCGGCCTTGCACAAAAGCGTGGGTTTTTTTTTTGGGGGGGGGGTTGCAAGAGTCTCCTGTGCTGTAGGAAACTGGTCCTCGGTGGCTTGAAAGGCTAGCAATCGCCTCTCAACACTGGGCAGGTGCCAAAAAGGAGCGCAACGCCAGCGAAGGACTCGGGCTCTGGCTGCCTCCGCCTCTTGTCTCCAAGCAGGCAACACGAGTGGCCCGCAGCGGGGGGTGGGAGGATCAGTGTCCACCCAGCGGGTCCGCCCGCCCGTCAGCACCTCCGGGCCAGCCAGGATCCCGCCTCTCCACAGCCGGCGGCGGCGGCTCCCTGGGGTGGGGGGGGAGAGCGGTGGGGACATGGTCCCGAGCGCGCGCGAAGTGCGCACACGCACGAGAGAGCCCCCGCCCCCCCCCGGGATTTAAAAACTCTACGCCCCTGGGGAGAATCAGTCTTGCCTAATGTAGAGATATAAAAGCCCTAGCAAGGTAAGAAAACGAGTGTCTACGACAACAGCTGCTGCACAGCTACAAAGTGGTTTAATAGTCATTTGAGGTGGTGGTGGACAAACAGGTGGTGTTTCACACCATTTCTGATCCTAAATTTCCTTGTGAGGTTGGGCAGTCTCTTGGTTCCATTCAAAAGGAAGACAGCAATTTAAGGAGGTTATGATTCCATACAGCTGTTAACCATGAGATTAAGTTGTGTCACATACATTGTACATGATAGATCAAGATGGGTAACTGTGTTAATCTGTCTATAGCAGTAGAAAAGAGTCCAGTAGCATCTTAAAGACTAACAAAATTTGTGGTAGGGTATGAGGTTTTGTGAGTCACTGCTCACTTCTTCAGATACAGCTAGAATGTGAGTCCATCTGTCCTATATATTGAAAAGTGGAGTGATTTCAGCAGGGCTCATTTTGTAGCAGGAGCTCCTTTGCATATTAGGCCATACCCCCTGATGTAGCCAATCCTCCAAGAGCTTACAGTAGCCCCTGTAAGAAGAGCTCTGTAAGCTCTTGGAGGATTGGCTACATTAGGGGTGTGTGGCCTAATATGCAAAGGAGCTCCTGCTACGAAATGAGCCCTGGATTTCAGATGCCATATGACATTAGCAGGCAAAAGACAATAGCAGGTGAGATTGGATTAGGTGTGATATGCAGAGAGGTTATAGGTGTGAAGAAATCAGCATTGGTAATGAGACAGGAAACCAAGTCTCAATTCAGTCCATGCAGATGCTTTGTCTTGAGCTTCATTATCAGTTGTAATTCAGCAGTCTCTTTCTAATCTCCCTTTAAAATTCCTTTGTAAGATAACTGCTGCTTTTAGGTCAGCAACTGAATAACCTGGAATATGATATGTGTTAGTGCTGTCAAGTCATTTTCAATTTATGGCAACCCTACGAATTAATAACCTTCAAAATGTCCTAGAATTAACAGCTTTGCTCAGGTCTTGCAAACCTTTACTGAGTCAAGTCATCTTATGTTGGGTCTCTCTCTTTTCCTACTACCTTCAATTTTTCCTAGCATTATTATCTTTTAGATTACAGTAATTACATTGCGTTACATTACAGCACAGGGGCACAATGGAACACTGATGCAGTTAAACAATCACATCAGGATTTTAAAAAAACCTGATTTAATTAGTGAACAGGTACATGTGCATTGATTAAATCACAGTGCAAAGAGGAATCTGCATGCTGTATTGTAATCACATCAGCTTTCCTTGTTGTCTTATGATTTAATCAAAGTGGCTTTGCATCAGTGCACACTGATGATTTGTACCAGAAAAATGTATATTGAGAAATTGGCAAACTAAAGAAGTTGGGGGGGGAACACACACACAGATGAAGAACTTTCCATAATCCTCCAATTAATTCACTGATGCTACTCTGAAAATTCAATGGGGACAATTACAGAAGTATCCCTAGTAACCACCAGTGATATGCTGAAGTGTTATGATCACTACACATCAGGCCCATAATGTACAAAGTGACCTCTACACATGCAGGGTCAGACACATGTATTTCTTTCTCTCTGATCTCTTCAAAAACAATCAGCTCTCCAATGGGGCTGAGACAAAACCACCTTCCCCAGAAAGAAAATAAAGGAAATCACGTGATGACATCTTGGCTCCATGAAGCCTCAATATCACCGCAAGTGATATTGTCCTCTGTTGTCCTCACATAGAGCAGGTCGGAGGGTGGGATTGTATTCATTGATTGCCAGCACTGCTTGTTGAGACTTTGACTGAGCCAGAATATGAATGACAGGCCAATTGTAAGCAACTTCCCCATTTTGTCCCAACTATCAAAGCGTTTGCACCCCAAGCAGGATGCGGAAAGGTGGCGCCAAGGATGGACTGGCCATTTAACTAAAATGGACATTTCCTGATGGGCCACTGGTGGCCAGAAGCAAGCAGAACTAATCCCCTGGAACTCAGCCAGTGTTTCAGAGGCCACTTGGCTCAGATCCTTTAACAAGAATGATAATCAGTGTCATCTTGTCAATTGCCTTTTTGTAGTTTGTGGGAGAAAGCAAAGGGTAAGCTATTTCCCATTACTGGTGCCACTGAAGGCAATGCTGCCTTTCAGTGCTGCAGGGACCACTCCACTTGGCTTGTTCCAGGGCTATTTTAACTTCTCACCCCACTTTTGGTTGGCTCCCTTCTCTTAGCAATAGGGATTTATTCCCTTTTCCTTCTCAGGGCAAGCTTTTTCATACATTTTGGCAAGTGGGTTACGTTATTACTGGGGGTGAGGGAGGGAGATGCATCTCATGGAGTGGCAACATGTTTGCACTCATTTTAGCTCCTAGAGGGCTTTAAATGGGGATTAGAAAGATTTATGTATCAATGGCTGGATTAGATGGACCATTCTTCCAATCAAGCAAGTCTCTCTTTATGTTTTTATTAGCCAAAGTAAAACTGCACAGTGTAGTACATATTCATGTGTTTCCTAAAAATTGACTATAATGTACTTGGAAACTGTGTTACTAATCTCAGATGTGTGGGTGGCCACCATGGATAGACAAACTAATGGCCACATAGGTTTGCCCAGAGTAAAGGGAGGCTTGGGTTCACTTAGGTTACTTCCCTGTGCTTGGCCCTCTGGGATTAATTTTGAGGCTGCATAACTCTTACAGGAACTTTAAGACATGCACAGATCTCTCGAAATGAATAAAACTGAGTGAAATAAAACTGACCAGTCACTTCAACAATTTCACTTCCTTACTGAGTGAGTAGTTTCATATCAACTGTGGTACATACGTCTACTTTCTTTTTTAGCTGCTTTGCTACTTGCCCCAATAAACTGCATTTATTCCCTGTTATAAATGATAACTGCAGAGCTGTTCACTTGGATCACTTTATAGCCTGTCCACATACACATTGCCTTTTCTAAGCCAGCCTCAAGGTAGTTCTTGAAGATCATTCCCATAGAATTGAAGATTTGTTCCCTTAAAAATGTTGGAATGAGTGCTGTATGCGAAATCTAGTTTACAGATTTTTCATGACAAATCCACATAATATTTTTCATGTATGTGCTCTTGTGGGAACCAGTCCAAAAGCTTTCCCATGGAGGCACAGTTGCATAAGAAATAATATATTTCTGCATGCTATACTTTGATGGAAAATACAGCTTACTTTCCATAATCCATTCATGACTAGCATGTTGCCAGAGCCTGCTTCAAGCCGACACAATTTGAAAAGTGGAAAGAAAAGGAATTGAAGAAGCAAAAATAAATATTAAAGCATGTAAGAATTAAACATTACCTACTTAAATAGCAATTATGCTTCTGAAAACAAGATCGTCACACCTGTACAAGAAAAGACATGCACGCTCCAAACATCTGTTTGGATCCACCTGCCAGGCACCTGTTTTGCTGATTCAATGCCATTTGATTGCTGGAGATGTAGAGGCTCTTGTGAGGTAATGAGTGATTTTACATTATGCATGATTGAAAACAGGTGTTGTAATGCTGCACAATTCGATGCATGAATAATTCAGCTTGTTTCCAGCAAGATATTTTAGAAGTATGCAACTCTATTTATTAATAAATATGTAGGTAGTCCTTTAAGATGTATACGTTATTTCACCTTCTCATATTCAGATCACCCATAATCATTTCTTTTTAGTGTGAGGACTAGTCTGGGAAAGTGCATACACAGAGAAACCAAAAGGCTTGCTAATAAGGACAAAAGAGTCCTCTCAGTGGTCTAGGGAGGAGGAAAAAACATTATTTCTAACATTTTTTGCGGAAGTGATAGAATTCAGCTTGACTAAAATGCAAATCTAATGCTTCACCCATGGAAAGTTATTAATAATGTCTAATTAGCACTATATGCTTTTTCCTGTTCCTTACTCTTTAACATACTAATCCATGGAAGGTATCACAGATCAACCATTGTCTAAAGCCACTATATGCAGGTGGGCACAAGAACCTTGCTCATAGCACTCCTTGATGTTTTTACTGAAGTGGTTCTAACAACTTAAGAGACAGGGTTTTTTTGAGCGGGGAGTGGTTTGCCTCTTTGGCCATAAAAGCTGCTGTGGTGAAAATCAGGTGTGCACCAAGAAAAAAAATCATTATACTTTTATATTTTTTTTGGTGGGGGGGAGTTTTCAGGAGGAATATTTTCTCCATTAACTGCTTATGTTTGTGTAGGATATTAGTAGTTCAGGATTCAAATGTGTGGTTCCTTGTTTGTTTTGTTTCTGGAGCTTCAGGACCATTACCATCAATGGGAAATCTACTGGAAGGTCTGGAGCAGCTGTTTATAAAGATAATGGCATCAAATTTGCTCAGTCTTTCCACTAATCTAAAGACCTCCAAATTTCAAGTGGACCAAGGGGTTCATTTTTACAGAACCCCCAAAGTAACTTGCCTCTTGGTACAGGCCACCCAAGTTTCAAGCCAATTGGACCAAGGATTCCAGTTCTATAGAACCATGCACAAGGTGCCCCCAGGCATTGTGTTTTAAGAGGGGGGGAAGTCTTCACCCCCAGAAAGGAGGCTGGATGGCTGTTTTGCTATTATTGCCTATGGAGGATTTTTGGGGGAGGGGGTAAAATTTTGGGGGGAGGGGGTAAAATTTTTCAACCAAATGTCACCAAAAATTTCAGTGGAGTGATGACTGCCTGTCTTCTCAAGACCAACCAAGTTTCATTGAATTGGACCAAGGGATCTAATTCTATGAGCCCTTGAGCAAGGTGCCCCCACCCATCCTACTTGCAGATGCTAAATTGGCTCTGCCCCCACAAATGAGGGAGTGATGGAAAGAGGCAGCTCTCTGCAGCTTGTCTCTAAAAATCATTGACTCGGAACACTCTGTTCTCCTCCCTTGCAAGGATCTGACTGGAAAGGAATAATGCCATTCAGAAAATCAGTGGAATCAAATATTAAGATGAGTGCATGCTGCATTGCTTGTAAAAACCAGAATTTGGGGGGGAAAGGATCATTTTGGGGAAGGGGTTATTGTTATACCAGCAATTTCAGATTTGTATTACTATTCTAGGAAATCACTGTACTTACCTGAACCAGAGATTTCCGTGTATATCTTTGGTTCAAAAATTTTGTCATGCACACCCTAGTGAAAATGTCAATGCACTTTCCATCTGTGTGATTTTTGCCTGCTAATGAATATGCATTGTTAAAACAATAGCTATGATCTTGCATTTAAAAATGAAATTTTACTGATATTAAGCTTTTGAGAAATACAAATGTGGACAACAGCAGAACCCTTAACTGTGCCATATAATCTCTTCCAAAGCATTTTTTTAATGTTTATCTCCTTTCTTTCAACCCATTGGTTTCCAGTACAGCTGAATACCAATGCTGTGTGTTTTTTAAAAAAAATCTATGAATGTATTGTGGAAAACAAACTTTATCAGTTGAACCCAAAGGCAGGACAAGCCATAATAAGCTGCAGATAAAAATAGTTAAGCACTTGCATACATTTTAGATCCTGCCAAGAACTTGAGAAGACAAGACAGATTTAACCTCGCATCTAAAAGATAGTATAGACTCGCTGAATATTTTAGGAAGATTATACCATTCTGTTCCATCACAGAAAATGTTGTTGTCATTGTCATTCTCTGAAGGTAGTATACCTGGACCAAAGCCACAGATGATAAATTAGCAAAAAGAATGCTTCTTCATATAGGAGAAATTATTCTTCAGATAACTTGGTTCCCTGCCATTTAGGGGTTTGTAGTTTAAAAGGAAAAAAAAAAACACTTTTAATTGCTTCCAGAAATGTTAAATACAGAAATAAACTGAATACAAGAAATCTTACATGTATTTGAGTCTCGATTTTCCTCCACGTTCATCCTGCAATGAGTGAAATAGGCAGAAGTAAGTTCCACAAGCCCTATTAAATGGCTATTCACCTCATGTTCCCCTTGTGTCGCTGACAACATAGATATTTAGCGCCAACTTTGGTGGGTTTTGATATGGTTCCACCAATTAAAGGTTCTGAACCCTTAATTGTATTCAAATAGACAATCATTTGCTTTTGATGGAACTCTTAACATCAGAAGATCTGGGACCTTGTTCTGAGCCGTGCAGCTCACTTAATATCTTGGTGCACAATATGACTTCCTTGAGTCATAATTGCTGCCAGAATATTCTTCACACCTTTCACACCAGGTACTGCAGTTCCCCAAATACACAAGATCTGAAAGCAACATCTGTCAAAAGACGCCAAACTCTGGAAGACAGGCAATAAACCTGAAAACAAATGGGTAGAACAGAAAAAGTAAGAGGTGTGTCTTGTACCACTCAGACCAAGAAAATATGGTTTTGGAAAATGAAAGCATTATGCAACTTTCAAAAAGTACTCCCAGAGAAGTTGTTCTGGTTAACATTGACAGGTATTGGCCAAGACAAGGCTTACTAAGAATACTGATCTTATTAAAGGTTTAAAAGAGAATGTCAGTTGTTCAGGAGGCAATATTTTTGAACATTTTCAAGATTCACACTAGGCCCTTTTTGCTAATTGAACATCTCAGGTCTTCCTTGTATTTAGAGCAGGATGAATGCACTCTGCTGCAGAGAGGTACTTTTGCAGTAGAGGATAGCATGGTACAAGTGGAGCAAAGAACAGACAAAGTCTTTTACTTTATTTCTCCTCCCCCTCCCCTTAGTTTTGAAGCAACCTCTTCAACAATATGTATTAATTTTCATGTGAGATCCCAATAAGCAAGTCCTAAAAGTGATATGTTTGGAAAAGGTCTGCCATCTTGGCAGAAAAGACCAGTGTGGTGTGGTAATTAGACCAGGATTTGGAGAACCTGAGTCCACACTCCCCATGTAAGACAAAGACAGAAGTGGAGGTCAAGGAAGGCCTCATTTACTGAACTCAAGGCAGCAGCTGCTCCAGGATAGGGTGGGGCACCTCATGGGAAGGCAGTAATAGCCTGATGGGTCCAGCAGGAGTGGGGGTGCACCACCTGCAGTACAGTCTCCCTACCACCAGGCAGCAGCTGAGCATTGTGGTCAGGGTAGGAGGTATGCCAGCCCAGGGCATTAGCTGGGGACATGGGGGACAGCAGTGGCCTCTGGCTAGCTCTACTGAAACCCAGCTGGGATGGAGCAAGGTAAGGAGGGGTTTTGAAAAGGAACAAGGATCAGAGAAGGGAAGGGTGGTGCTGGGCTTGGCCAGTGTGTGTGGAGCCTCAACAGACCCGTAGCCAGAAAAAAAATGGGGGGGGGGGAATGAATACAGTGGTGGTGAGCACATCATTATTCATTCACTTTATTATGAATGAGCTATGATGTAGTGCAGTCTCTACAAGCGATCTACAGCTAAGGTTAAATGATAATTAATTTTGTTTGAAACCAAATATCTCCTTCCTTTATTTACACATGATGAACATAATCTTGTAAATGCATGAAGATCCTCACTTCCACTTTCCTTGGTTGCATTGTGCCAAATGAGCATGCAGTGAGGCTTTGCTAACAGAGATCACAGAAGAAGGCATATTTTGTTTAGATGGATGGCCCCTTTGATTCACAAAACCATCATCTTCCATTGAACTCAAAACCTCCCCCATGCCCCAAACCTTGCTCTGGTTTGGATCCACATAATTTGCTATAAACTTAAGGATAGCTATAGGCAGGGGTCCTTTTGTAGAAAAAGAGGTGCAGGAGCTCATTAGCATAACTCATTAGCATAACTCATTAGCATATGCCACGTCCCCTGACATCACCAGAAGTGTGTCAGAAAGGGAATGTCAGTTTCAGTCCCATTATATCCTATGGGCTATTGAAATCAATGGCAAAAACTCATAGGGTATATGAGGGGCTGGAGGAAAGGGGGTTTGAGGGAGAGGCTCCAAACTTGCAGGATAGCTGCTGGGGCCTCACCTCGAAATACCCAATAAGTTTCAAAAAGATTGGACCATGGGGTCCAATTCTATGGGCCCCCAAACAGATTGTCCCATCCCCTCCATTGTTCTCTATGGAGGGAAAAAATGTTACCTTTTTTCCTCCTATAGAGAACAATGGAGGGAATGGGGGCAACCTGTTTGGGGGCCTGTAGAATTGGACCCCCTGGTCCAATCTTCTTGAAATGTGGTGGGCATTTCGAGGAGAGGCCCCAGCAGCTACCCTGCAAGTTTGGAGCCTCTCCATCAAACCCCCTCCCCTCCAGTGGCTTTTAAAGTTGCCACCGAAATTCGGCGGCGAACTGAATCAGATTAGAGAATCTGATTCAGCCCGTGGCTGCCCTACTGGCCAGTCCTGAGCGAGCGCTCCAGCCCCAACGGATCCCTGGCTATAGGCACTCAGGCTGGAATTCAATTGGATTGCCGACCTCCAGGTGATGCTTGGATATTTCACAGGATTACAAGGCATCACCAGAATAGAGAGATCACTTCCCCTGGAGAAAATGGCTACTTCAGAGGACAGAGTCAATGGTATTATACCTGATTAATGTTTCTCACCCACCTTCCCCAGGCTCCATCTCCCAAATCTCCAGGAATTCCCAACATGGAGCTGGCAACTACAGTGCACACACACTTTTCCTTCACAGCTACAGTCCGCCTGTCATGTGAAGGAATGGTGGCTATTTTGATCACACTGTTGGGAAGATAAGCTGGGGAGGCTCCCCTCTGCAGATACAGAGATTGACACCCCCCACCGCTGAGCCTAGTTAAAAGAGAAGGCAAAATTGTTGCCAGCACCAATTCATTACCACCATTTTACAGATATTTTAAAATGCTGTGATGCCCCAGTCCACTGTGGGCTTATTGTGCAGAACACTGTTTCCCCAAGTGCTTTCAAGGGCCAAAACAACTGCATGGGCACCAGCACATGCTGTGAAATGGTCATGCGTTGTAAGAGGCTGAATACAGAGGCTGCTGCTGCCACCTACCCCTTCTGATGCCAACCACCTCTGAACACTCCTCACCCACGTTAAAACAGAGCCTCTCCCAAAAAGCTTCTACCTTAATGTGCTACAGTGCTGCAGATCAAAGGAATCTGTGAATGGCATGAGGTAGAAAGCTAAGGTGGGAGAAGGACTGTGTCACATGCTTTAGAACACAGCAGAGTCAACTACTTTGTGCAGGTAGCAAAGTGCAAAGGGAAAGCCTGGGAAGGAGGTAGGCTGAGGGAAAGAGACTCTGTCCCTCCAAGGCAAAGCCTGGGAGGGAGGAGGGAAGGAGAATCTCTCTCTCCCATTGGCAAAGCCTGGGAAGGAGGCAGGAGGAGGGAAGGAGAATCTCTCATGTATTGACAAAGCCTGAGACGGAGGGAGGGAGAGAGGGAGGAGGGAAGGAAACTCCTTCTCTCATTGGCAAAACACTTTTGACAGATTTCACAACCCCTAGTGCTGATTGGAGGGGTATGACAAATGATTGGTGGGACCACACCCCTTTGTGCACCACTGTGGCTACAGGCCTGAGCCCCAGGGATAAAGGGGGTGTGTGTCAGAAGAGCCTGGGCAAATGAGGAAGGCAAGCTGGCTGAGCAAGGATGAGAGTGTGTAAAGGAGGAAGGAAGAGAAATCTAAAGTAGGAGTTGGGAACTGGGGCAAAATAAGGCTCCTAAACCAGGGCAGGCCTAGTAGAACTGCCCCCTGAGCTTTTGAAGGGGCAGAAGTGGGCGGATAAAGAGAACTGCCCTGTGAGAAAGCCTGTGTGGACTTTGCTAAATCTGATAAAAAAAGCAACGAAGGGACACCATTGTGTCTGGTGAATCACAGCCTCTGGAAGTCAGTTATGATGTTCCTCTCCTGCCACCCAACAGTCTGTCACATACTATGAGCCTAACCTACCTTATAGGATAGTTATTGTGAAGACAAACTAGGGAATGGAGAGCAATGTATACCTCTCTAAGCTGCTTGGAAGAAGGAATGCATAAAATCTGATCGACAGAACCTGCTGGAGGAAACTGTTCAGTCTTTAATGATGGAGCTTCGCAGTCCTTGAAGTAGTTCACAAGATCATGACTGGGGAAACTCCTCAACTGCACAGCTCTTTCAGCCAGGGCTGTTGAGCTTCTCCAGACATAACCTTTCAAGGATTCCCTGAGGAATCTGAGGCTCCAAGCTGGTGAGCTGCTTCCTAGCATGTGTGTTCCAAAAACATGATTTCTTATATTGGTTGCATATTCTAAGTTCTGCCTCACTGAAACCCAGTTTTTAATGTGAAAAATGCAAAACTCCTGAATTAGCTGAGCCCAAACTGCCAGGGCTCAAGGCAGCTGGCCTTCTGCAGACATTATACTGTGAGGTGATTCTAGCTATGGCAACTTACACAGAACTAGAGGGTGTCCCTGGATAAATCATCCATTGATGCTCACGCAAGCATAACCTTTCTCAGGGTCTTTCCCCCTTCCTTTTAGTTCACCAGCAATTACCTGACACACTAGTGACAGTGGCATCTTGGCCATGTAGCAGGAAAATAGTTTTAGTACCATTTACTTTTAATGTACAGCCTGATCCTCCCAGCCATGGAGATACAGGAGTATGAGAACGCATGTGTTTTCCTTAAAGCGCAATCAGTGTGGATTTCCCTAAAAGCCCTCTGTGCACTAGCATTCCTGAGTATTAAACCACTACAAAGGAAAAATGGGGCAATCTGAGATCATGATATTCTTGGGGAGGACTGGAACTTGTTTATACACCAGTGCATTATCCTTCAATATTGTCTTTGAAGTTTATTCTACTATTGTTTTCTTTGCAGTGCTCTGCCACTAAAGATTGTTGTCTGAAAACACCAGAAGAGCACACAATGGCTCATAGTCCATATAAAGAACCTAGAAACCAAATGCAGCTCGTGCGCAGCCAGGTATCTGCGAGCATCTTCTGCCAGGTACCCATAATCTGATTTTCTAGAACAGTAGTACACTCCTTGTTATTCACAGCTGTAATCATGTTGAAGCTGTCAAGTGTTGTCTCCACATCTTCAATTTACTTTTCAAACTAAATCCCTCACTCCTTTTGTATGTCGAAGCTGCCGTGGCCTGGAACTCATCTAGTCTTTGAGTAACATCTTCCAGATTTGTTTTAAACTGATTAGACACTGCTGAAGAATCAAATTCTCTCCCCCGGATAGTACAAAGCCATGTGTTGACAGACCTGGCTCTTCGCCATCAGCTGCACAATGACTCCACACTGCATCTTTTGACAGGCCCTCGTTTTGCACTGGGCTTCCTGAATGCTCAGGCACCCTGAAAAATTGAAATAAAATAAACCATGGTGTGACGGGAGGGACAGTGCAATTATAGAGAGGAAGGTAGAAGAAAGTTTGACCAGAGAGATTCTTTAATTAAAGAACTCTTTTAAAAAGGGGGAGAGGAAGGGAAACTAGTCTATCCTGTAGAATGCTTGCATTCTCAAATAGAAATGATTGTATGTGTGCTTTTTAATGTAGATACTAAGTCACCGCAAGAGAATCAGATTGTTTCCAGTCAAGATTTGTTGCCGGGGGGGGGGGGGGGGGGAGCTGTCCATATTTTGAAGAGGGAGATTTGGCCATTGCAAACGCCACCACTGCAATAATGAGTAACATTCAAAATCTATTGCTCTGTGCATTCTAGATCACCTCTTGGTTTGGATTGCAATTTATTTGAGAATTGCAAGCAGGACCCTAGATACTTGAATTTTTAAATTTGCTTTTTGAACATTTGAAACTGGATCAAAAATTTCTGTGCACATACTTCTTAAATTGTGATCCCCATCCATCATTATGCTATGTATTTTTTAAAAAATCAAAGAAAACACATTTTACTCCAGCTTGGTTGGGGTGGGGGAGGAAGCTGACTGGCTATGCTGATTTTGCCTGGCTGATTTTGGCCAACTTAATTTTATAAGGTTCAAACGGCCAGTTTGGTGAGCCAGTTTGGTATAGTGGATAAGTGCATGGACTCTAATCTGGTAGAACTGGGTTTGATTCCCCACTCCTCCATCTGCAGCTGCTGGATGAATTTGGGCAAACCATAGTTCTGTCAGAGCTGTTCTCTCAAGGACAGTTCTGGAAAGAGCTCTCTCATCCCCACCTACCTCACAGAGTGTCTGTTGTGGGAAGGGGAAGGGCAAGAAGTTTGTAAATCACTCTGAGACTCTGAGTAAAGGGCGGGATATAAATCCAATCTCTTCCTCCTCCTCCTCCTCTTCTTCTCTCACCTCACAGGGTGTCTGTTGTGGGGAGGGGAAAGGAAAGGAGTTTGTAAGCCACTCTGAGACTCCAAGTGAGTGAAGGGTGGGGTATAAATCCAATCTCTTCTTCTTCTGATATTATTTCCCTTCCAAAGCAGCTATCAGGAAAAATCTCAAATTCCAAATCTCAACTACCTTGGTAGTCTTGATCCTCCTGGGATCAAAGGGGTAAGGAGAAATGTATGATTTGTCATGGCAAGTGTTCCACTACCTTTGATGGGAGAGACATACATCCAGACACATTGGATATTTGTTACCAGGACAATTTGGAGACCATGTGCAGTTACCATGAGAGATTATCCATGGCTTAATGTGTAAACTTTTAGCAACTGCTTTACATGAGAAAGCAACACCTGGCTCTAAAGAAAATCTTTTTTCATATATTTATTTCTGGATGTGTATTGTCTTACAGTAGTAATACTGACCACTGAGGAAGGCCCTAAGGGGCCGAAATGTGTATGGGTCTATTGGTCATAAGATATAACCATCAATTGTATATCAGCTATCAGCTCTGTGTGTCAAAAGTTTTAAGAGTCTGATATTGGGACCATTTCTTTTAACCTATTTTATCTTTTATTAATGTGTACACCATAATAAATATTTGTCTTTTATAATAATTTATTTTGTTAGCTTGACCCTCTTAGATCACAGTCATATTTTGGGTTGGGTTCCCCTCCCCCCTTTTTTTCTCAGTTCATATATCTAGAACAGGGCAATCCTATGAAGTGAATGGACTTAGAATGGTGCAGCATGATTTCAATGAGCTTAGAAGGGCAGGGGCGTAGACTTTTGGAAATCCGGGGGGGGGCTCTTTAGTGCGTACGCTTCACACACACGCTCGCTGGAGCGATGTTCTCCCCCCCCCCGAAACCACCCCACCTCCCCAGGCCCTTCCGAGGCCTGCCAGCTGCTGCTGCCGGTGCCTCTCTCCCCCCCCCCCCCCGCCACCCCTTCCCTCTCCCTCTCCAGCAGCGGTGGCCGGGCCTCGGAAGGACCCGGGGAGGCACGGCGGCAGGCGCTCCATTTCCCCGGGGGTGGCTGAGCTCCCCCCCGGGAAATTTCGGGGGTGGCTCAAGCCCTCGACCCCCCCCCCCCCCGTACTCTATGCCAATGTAGAAGGGTGTAACTCTTCTTAGGTTTGCACTGCTAGTTTTTGGACTGTTGATCTGTTTGCTTCTCTCCTTTTTAGTTCCCAGTCTCTGTAAGGAAATTGATAGTAAGTCAGGGACTGATTACATTTAAGGATTTTCTACCATAGGTTTGCTGCTGGGCTTGAATAAGCCACTTTCTCCCAACTGAGGTAAGGGAAAGTCCTTCCAAAAAAAAGTTCTTTAAAAATGTGATTTCTATCTTCCCATTTAATGTAGTAGGCTTCATGGTACAGGGTATTTTGTGCAATCAGCCTTCAGTTATCTGATCTTCTCCTGCCTGGTGGATTACCTTTCTTCTCTTTAAAATTCCTAAAGTATATTATATGGCAGCAAACGTGTATCAGCTGTCCTTGGAGCTACTCTTGATTCACCACCTTAGTGTAACAAGAGAAGCAGAGCCTCAAAAAAGCAAAGCAAAACAAAACAAAATGGTTAAAGTCACATATTTTAAATGTGAATGAATGTTTTCATCCTGGTTCAATTGACCAATCCTGTACTTAATTATCACAGCAGAAAACAGTGTGGGTAGTTTACACATTTCAGAAATGTTGAGGTTCACACATTCCTAAGAAGGTTCTCACCTCTAAGCATGACGCAGTGCTAAGTTTGGGTTGTGGCGCTATCATGAAGCAAGACACCACCTTTTTTGTGTGAATTTTTACTATTGCGATCAGACTAAAGTACTACCAAGTACTATGTTTGTATGGTGATGGTGTATTTATATTCATGGTATATTTACGTAATGGTCTCTCAGGCACAATATGTAGTGTAAATCAGATGGTTTTAGAAAATAATCTCTGTCTTGCTTCTTTGTTGCTGCATGTTGCAGGATATGATGAAACAGATATTTTTAACACAAGGCAATATAATTTTTCTGCAAACAGAAAGGGGAAGAACACATGGTTCCTTCTATCACTTTGGATGCATTCAGATGGGCAGCTAATCCTGCCATTGGCCCAGCTGTAATTTGATCGAGATCTTCTTGATCCAGCATTGCACAACCAGACAGCTCCCCCATGAATCACCTTACTGTGTGCTGGCTCTGTGGTGGATTGTCTAGATGGCATCCACCTTAAGGAGCCATGCGATCGGCTTTTTTTTTTTTAATCCTGTTTGTGCATGTGCATATGTGCCTCACCGTCTACTTGTTTTTCCGCACATGCGCGGACCTAAATGGTAAAAGCACCACCAGCGGTACCTTCCTCTAGGTACCATTTCAGTTAACAAAGTGCATAAAGTGCATCATGGGACCTTCAGAAACATTAAATTGATTGGATCATTTGAGTGGAGCTCTGTGGACGTCGCATGTTTAAGCCGTTATGCACGCATTGCTAAGACTTTTTTAAAATGGCGGCCATTCAGGATGGACTGGAGACCATCCCTACAGGCTGATTGCACGCTGGGGGAACAATTAGACTGGGGAAAGTCTGCCATTGACCCATCGGCCAGCTTAGGACTGGACTTTCACCACTATTTTTTAAGTACGGATCTCCAAAGGGGATTGATGGGCTAATCACAGAAGCGGCACGATTCCCAGATGTTGTTATTTGGATGTGCACTTTAAATCCACCCGGCACTTGTGCCTGGCATGGCTCAAAAGTGCCATCTGAATGCAACCTTTGTTTGCCCAACTGTCTGCTGGACTCTCCTTCTCAGAGTCCATCAATGGTATGTTTTTCTGCAAAATGGGAGTGAGAAGGTGTGGGGAGGGAGGGAAAGAGAAGGGTTCGTTTTACCTGCTTCCAGCTAGAACCACAGAAGGACTCAGTCCTAATGGGTTGGATTCAAACTAACATTTTCACAGGCACAAAGATTTCTACCTGCAAAATTCAATTTCCCTATCCCACAGCAGCCCCAGTCAGGGGCTGCTGCAGGAGTGGGAGAGGCTGGAAAACTGCACTCCATGGGTGGAAATCCTTATGCCCACAAAAATGTCTAGTCTAGTGAAATGGCTTGGGGCCAGCTATCACAAAGGCCTAAAAATCATGCTACCCACAGATTAGTAAAGAGTTTCTACATACTCAGGGTATTCCCAGGTATGTAGAAAAACAAGACTTTGTCATCTAACTAAAATAACAAGAAACCATCAAAATGGCATGAAGATTAATGAATATGCTTTAGGAGAGAAGGAATTTGGGATGTAGGTATTCTGGTTCTGTCTTTAGCAATAAACCCTGAATCGTAGAGTTAAATGTTGTAACTAAATAAATAGTGACACTCATAAGTGTTCACTTTACCCCATAAACTTCTGTGTAGCCATGTAACAAAATTTGAAATATGTGAAGGAGTGCTTTATATCTTTTCCTGGTGGATGCTTAGTGAAATTACCTTGATTAGGCAGGCACTTTATACAAGGAGCCCATACCATGGTTCGCTAACATGTATCTGTTACAGTGTTTGAAATATGTCAATCTATTATAGAAATACATATTCACATTTCTTTTTAAAGATTTCGGTTATCTCTGAGTGTGTGTGTGCTAACACCATAGAGTTGCTACAGAAATAAAATAGTGGAGAAAAACATACAGACAGTATTTTTAAAAACCCATAATTATAAATGTAAATAAAAATAAATATAACACAAAAGTTTTCAAAGTTAGGTTAAAAATTCCAAGGGGTTAGATCTAATAGTCCATCAACAGAAGGTTCCGACAGTCCAAGATGTTCCCCTGTTTCCAATCCCCCCCACCGTCCTTTATCAGTACAAGAAAAATGATTTCCTAAGTCATTGAATCAGTGTGGATAGTCACATATGTCAGGGGGAATGAAAGGTGTAAAGGGAAGACCCTGCCCTTCTTGCCTATTCCATCAAAGGAGTGCAGTGGAGCTGCACTGGTGAGATATTTTCCCCTTTCTCAGCCCAGCCTCCTGATCCATGTTAATTAACATGTGCTCTGTAACTCTGGGAATCAACATTCCTGGAAGGGATGTCTGAATGGAGGTAAGCACAGGACCCACAATTCTTGTTCCCACAGATGGTTAGATCCAGCCCAAGAACTGAAAGCAAGCATTTGAAAGTGTGTCACCAAAGAAAAAAATATACACTGGCTAAAAAGAAATGTTTTCACCTGAGAATAGTTGTCTGGCAGGCCCATATGGAAGTGTGAGTTCCAAAGCCATGGGCCCATCATTTCTCAGTATTTATAGATCTTCAACAGTAAGAGTAGTTCAGCAGTAGAATCAGCTGCCTAGGGAGGTGGTGAGCTCCCCCTCCCTGGAAGTCTTCAAGCAGTGGCTGGTCAAACACTAGTCAGGGATGCTTTAGGCTGATCCTGCACTGAGCAGGGTGTTGGACTAAATGGCCTGTATGCCCGCTTCCAATTCTATGATTCTATCTAACATCAGGGCAGAGGCCGAATTTAGAGTACTGTCCCACTTGAAAATCTTAAAATCAGAGAGGTTCTTACAGAAGAAAACAGAACCCCCCACAAGCTTTTGGACTGGCCTGATAAGTTTAAGGAAGTGTAAGGGAGGCTTGCACATCACATGCAAGCTGATGAACCTACCATCAGTACCTTGAACTGGGCCCCAAAACAAATTGGGCATCAGTGTAGATGATCCAAGCCTGGAGTGATATAGTCCCTGCAACCCATTGCAGTCAACATCCTGGCTGCAGCATTCTGTACCAACTGAAGTTTCCGAATACTTTCAAGGCCAGCCCCACATCTTTAAGGCTGCAGTCCTCACCTCACTGAGGTAATGATAATTCTCCTATTGGTTTTAACTCTAAATTCTACATTCTAAGGCTATGGGAGTTCCATTTAGCTAAGGTGGCAAATTAGTATTCACAGATCAATGAATTTGCATGAGCCTTTGAAAAATCCAGTTAAGCAAACGGTCATCACCACTCCTTGTGGTAGCGAGTTCCTTAAGTCAACTGCGCGTATGAGGAAAGAAGTAAAAATATATTGCAAAGTATGCCATATTAGTAATCAGCCCTAAGCCCCTTCTACAGGCTGTATTTCCTCACTTCCTGATAGAGAACATTCCTTGCCAATGGACACTATGCATTTAAAATCCATATTAAAATTGCAATAATAAATGTCTGCCCCCCCCCCAATGCAGGTAATGAGAGCTTTTTTATTATTATTTGGATGGCACTTTGCTTCTCAAGAACAGACATCCTCCGAGGGGGGAAAGTGTTGCCAGCCCTGAAATGATTGACATTTGTTTACTTAACTCGCTCTTCTTGAAAGTCTGCACACCTATTTCAACCTTGAACAGTTTCCAACTGTGGTATACTGGAACATTTTTTCATTTATTAGGTTCAGTGTTGCCAACCCAAACAAAGAGTAATCAGTGATGATCCAAGCAGACCAAGCTGTCTAGCACCATACAATGTATCTGCATACTAATTTTCAAATTCCCTCACATTTCCAGAGAACTAATGGGATCATTTTCATTCTGTTACAGCAACTCAACAGTTACAGAATCACCATCTGTGTTTTCGTTAACCTGAATCAGATATGAATTCTGTTATTGCAAGGTAGAGCAGCTTGTTTAATGATTCTTAATCTTTTCTTTAATTAAATCATGCAGCCAACCTGAAAAATCTATCTTAATGCAAATTAGGAGCTTTTTTGGCATTCGCTTACAGTAATGCACTAATAAGGTTAATTTATGAAGGTTCTCTTCCAGTCTGTACAGATGATATTTGTTCACTGCATATTTTTAGCATATTGTCTCTTTTTGTGATTTTTTTATTTAAAAATCAAATAATAAAAACATAGTTATCTTTTGTTAACACAAAGGAGGTAGGTTCTGATTGTAAAAAAAATTGAAATAACATTAAAACAAAGAAAACAATCTTGTGTTCATATGTTCTGTCTATATTTTTTTCTGCCAGTATTCCAGTACAATGCTGATACAATTCAGTGGGCTTTTTAATGCATTGAGAAGTCTTTTCTCAAGTACTTGGGGATAAAAATCAGATACTCAGCTTTGAATGTTTTTGTACAGATATACCCTCTTCAGCCTGGTCAAGTGGAACATGATAGCTGTCAGGGACCCACTTGCATAGCGCACTGTTTTTCAGTGGTCATGGCTAATATGGAGTCATTTGCAATGCCAGAGCACTTGGAGCAGCTTCTGACTGCTAACACAGTTGGCAAAATGACTGTTTTGGAAATGGCCAACAGTTAAGGAGGCAGCTCTGATTAATTACTTTCTAAGACCTGATTCACACATGTACATAGTGATACAAGTGAGAATTTAAAATGCTACATGGGTTTTGCAATAGTCTACAGGTTAAGTGAAAAATCAAATACTTCCCAGTTTGACTCTTACCTCTGCCATGAGCTCACCCAAGGTATGCCACCATTCAACCATCATCCTTTTTCTGTAAGGCACTGAGCATTATCTACCTCACAGAATTACAATATAATGAATATGGAATGTTTTGAACAGAACTAGTGCTTTATAAATGCTAAGTGTTATAAAGTAAATTATTATATTTCAAATCTTCTGTGGCAAATAAAAGAGAAAAAAATCAACTTTCACATTTTACCACACGGAGCAATTATATATTACACTGTTTCAAACAGCTATGTATGCTGCTTTTTTCGTGTAGTTAATGGAACCTTACATCATGCTGATCTTAACCTGTCTCTTGTAACCACTTTGAGGGATAGTTTTCCATCAATTGGGGGGGGGGAGGTTTGACAACCCATCTTGGACACGTTGATGGGTTATCTGAATAGCTACTGTTCATAACATATTATGTTTGAAGTGCTGCGGTAGTAGGTCTGGATCTCAGCCAATGGTGGAATGCTCTGACAATTTCTTCATCATATCCACATTAAGGGAATTGATTTTATATGTGAACTTCACTTCAACTTCCACATGAGTATACACTATTTTCAACACAGGGATTCTAGGAAAATGTAACTATTACAAAAGAGGTGCTAGAGGAACAGTTTCACATACATATGCACACACATTGAGTTGGATTCAGCAACCCGTCAGTAAAACTCAATGACATATATGGACATTTTTTTGTTCCCTTTTTTTGACCAGTCCATTCCAAATTCAGGAAGGGGATTGAGAGATTCATGTGTACAATAGCCATGAGGGTTGAGGAAGCAATTTTGCCCCTTCCCCTTCTACAGAGTAACCCTTGTTTTGTCTTCTTTGCCCCCCAATGAAAACTCAACACTCTTGAAGCAGTAATTTTGACTGGGTTGGATCCAGTGGCATTCTGCAGCATGTGGTTGGCATTCTGCCTAGCTCGATCCAAACACCTGGGGTCCCCTAGACTGTGCCAGACCCTACAAGGCAACATTGTGGAAAAAACAATCCATACCCCCAGCCACCTACTCCTAATGATTGCCAAGCCAGCTTTCACCTAAATGACTAGAGCCTTGCCCTTCATTAAACCCAGGTCATTCCCACCAAGGTGTATCACTAGCAATGTTCCCACAAAGCTCCACAGTGTTGTGAGCAAAAATTCTACTTTGTGAGTGAAAAAAGCTAGTAGCATTAAAGTTGGGAGCAAGTCTACCTTTGACTATTGGTGAATGATTTTTAGAAGAAGAAGAAGAAGAGATTGGATTTATATCCCGCCCTTCACTCACTTAAGAGTCTCAGAGTGGCTTACAAACTCATTTCCCTTCCCCTCTCTACAACAGACACCCTGTGAGGAAGGTGGGGCTGAGAGAGCTCTTTCCCAAGCTGTCCTTGAGAGAACAGCTGGTACAGAGCTATGGTTTGCCCAAGGTCATCCAGCCAGGTGCAAGTGGAGGAGTGGGGAATCAAACCCAGTTCTCCCAGATTAGAGTCCGTGCACTTAACCACTACACCAAACTGGCTCTCAAACCGGCTTTTAGAAGATTATTTCCATAACACTATAAAAATCACAGAATGAATTCTTTTAAACTATATTTAAACTATATTTTAAGAATAATTTAAACATTATAACTGAAAACAGAATCAAGTCAAATTTCATTACACAAAATGTTGTCCTCTACAGGGGTAGACCAGGCCTCCAGAGAACAGGTCTACCTGCCCCTTTCCACTCTATGGGTAGACCTGGCTTCCAGAGAATAGGGTTGTGGTTACACAGTCATTTTGATTGGGTTTCACCACTGTTCCCTATCACATTTAAAAGGGCTGATCAGATGGCCACATCTGTTTTCCATATTAAAGCAGACTCACCTCCACAATCCTCCCAGTTTCCCAGCGATTTTTCCAACACCGGGAAAATCAAGTATTTTCTGAATATTTGCACTGTGAACCCACAATTTCACCAATCTGGACAGCCATCTCTCACTATGAATGTGATTAGGTCATCTGAACATCCTTGTGCTGATTTCCCCCCCAGCTTTCACTGTTGTGTGTATGCACAATCTTGTGCTGAATATATTCAATGCATGAACATTCAAGCACACATATATAGACTCCAGCTCTTGGTTGTACATTGGTGGTTCATTTTGTTTGTTGTTTGGGAAAAAATTCCTGCAAAAACAAGAGACCACAGTGCATCCAAGTGGGGGTCGTGATTTGGCCATGCGCATATGCACATGCACAAATACTTTTTTAAAAAACTCATGCCACACTGCCACTTGGGTGGCATGGCTATCTGGACAGTGCCTGGAGCCTCATCGCACAATGCAAGTGGTTTGGGGAGGGATGTGTGATCATCTCAACTCACAAAAAAAATACCGCCAATCAAATATACAGAGGGAACAAATAGCGGTAAGCTTGCTGTGTGACCACAACCTAGGTCTACCTGGTTCAGTCTACTATATTGGTAGACCTGGCCTCCAGAGAACAGGTCTACCCACCTCTTTCCACTATATTGGTAAAATTGTTCTTCAGAGAATAGGTCTACCCATCTCTTTCCACTATACTGGTAGACCTGACCTTGGCCCATTGCCCTGCACTGATCTTAGAAAACATACCAACACGTGG
This sequence comes from Lepidodactylus listeri, assembly GCA_029233225.1. Taxonomy (NCBI): domain Eukaryota; kingdom Metazoa; phylum Chordata; class Lepidosauria; order Squamata; family Gekkonidae; genus Lepidodactylus; species Lepidodactylus listeri. The sequence continues at coordinate 45,696,776 of JARCFY010000010.1, read as the reverse complement.
GGGGGGGGGGGAACCTTGCAGTGTTTTTTTTTTTTTTTAATGAAACATGACAACTAGCATTACAGGTCAAGTATAACAGAGGTGGAACAATCACTGTCAGAACAATGCCTACCCCAACAGGAAGTTGCGTAAATGTTATGAACCTGCCCAAACTACTTATTTATTCAAATATTGATATCCCACTTTTCTCTGTGACTCAAGGCAGGTTATAAATCATGCTGAAAAGCATAATAGAAGTGTAAAAAACCCCCTATTTTTTCCTGCTCCATTATAGCCTATGGGGACTATTACAGTCAATGGGCCCCAAAGGCTATAATGGAGAATCAATCCAGGAGTATCTGGGGCTCAGGAGGTCCAATTCTATGGTCCCAGAAGGAGGTGCCCCCACCCTCCATTGTTTGTGAGCAGAAACAGAAATCCTCTGAGCTGGCCTCTAAAATGTTGTGCACCTACACCCCCTAGTGAAGCTTAGAGGGAACTGTGTTCACTAGCACATGAGGAGGAGGACCTTGCCTCAAACACACACCCTTTTTCAGGCAGGGCATTTGCCTCCTTTGGCATCCCTCGAACCTGGCTTGCTTTTGGCACTGGGGAATGATGGAAATGCCCTGCCCACTAGGGGGTGAGCAGCCATGATAGCAGGTGTGCATTGAATGATAGAACGCTCCCCCTCAAATCTGGATAGGGCTGCCAAGTCCCCCGGTAGGGCGGGGCAAACACCGATTTTTAGTGCTTTCCCCCGCTTTTTCCAAGTTGGCCACCGGGGGGACAAAATGGCTACCTTAAAAGGGAAATGTCTGCAGAGAGCCTGCCCTGCAGTAAAAAGCCTCACCAGACATTTCCCCTTTAAGAAGTCAGCAAGAGAGCTTCCACAGCAAGAGAGGTCCGCCCAGAGATTAAGGAGGGACTGAAGGAGCTGCTTTTGCATGTGGCTGGCAAGGTAAGTTTCTCTTCCAGCTCCTTTCCTTCTCTCTCCCTCTTTCTTTTTTCTGTCTGTCTGTCTGTCTGTCTGTCTGTCTCTCTCTGTCCCCATCCAGCAGAGGTCTATCAGTGGCTATTATAGCCACAAGGTCTAAATGGAACACTTTGTCTGGGGCAGTGATGCTCTGCATTCTTGGTGCTTGGGGGGCAACAGTGGGAGGGCTTCTGGAGTTCTGGCCCCGCTGCTGGACCTCCTGAGGGCACCTGGTATTTTTGGCCACTGTTGTGACACAGAGTGTTGTACTGGATGGGCTGTACTGGATGGGCCGATCCACTGTGGCTTCTCTCCTGTTCTTATGATATGAAAATCATATTTAGCACTTGTGTAGCACTTAGTGCTTCATATTCTGCCGAGATGAGGAAGGATTCAGTGGGGCTGTTGCTCAGTGATAGAGCATCTGCTTGACATGCAGGAGGTATCAGCTTCTTCAGCTAAAAAAGGATCAGGTAATAGGTGACATTAAAGATCTCAGCCTGAGACCCTGGAGAGCCACTACCAGTCTGAGTAGTCAATACTGACCTTGATGGACCAATGGCCTGATTCAGTATTAGGAAACTTCATGAGTTCATGTGTCAGCATGTGGAAGCAACATCACAGGATGTGACATCACAAAATGATGTCACTTCCTTTCTCCTGGCTCCACCCCCAAAGTCTCCTGGCTCCACCCCCAAAGTCCCCAGATATTTCCCAAGTTGGACTTGGCAGCCCTAAATCTGGATTCATGGCCATCCTCGTGCAAAATACCTCATCATACTGCATTCATTCTGGCCCAGTAAAATCAGTATATCCCTTGTAAATTATATCCATGTACTGGAGTGTGCACAAGGCCCTCCATGGCTGTGCCCTGACAACCACACCTACATAAATTATGAAGCCTGGATACCATTGGCCCAAGCTCTATCCACCTTGCAGCGCTTCAGGCGTTCCTTTTCACTCTCCTCTAGGTTTTTTTAATCTTTCTTTTCCAGCTCATAGTACAATAAGGAAAACACATCTACATATTCATCCCTCAAAATCTTGTCCCTAATAGCTGTGGTAAGATGTTCCCCTAAGGGCATCGCCTAGTCCCCAAATGGCAATACTTTTGCCAGTGCCATCTCATATGGCTTTCCCACTGACCAGGGTAACCCTCACTGCCAGCCACTAAACTGCTTTTGTGGGGGGGACCATCAAAGGCCCCTAACCTGTCTGAGGTGGGACTTGGCCCATGCCCTGTGGCTAGCTAGCCAGTGGTGTGCTAGCATGTGCATTGTGTGACTCACTATTACGCAGTTGTGTAGAAGATCCTGGGGCAGCAGCCTGACCCCCAGGCCCCAAGGCCAAGTTGGCCCACATATGGCACCACCTGCTGGTTTTCCACTGACTGTTCCACCAGCTGCTCATAGCTATGCCTGACACTGAGACTTTCAGAAGCTTCTTGCTGGGCCGATGAGTCTCCAAACCTGCTTTCACTGGTAGATAAATGGGCCAAAACTTGAGCCTGGAACATATTTGTGGAAGACAATGTAGTCTGCCTAGCCTCCCCACACACCTGAACCACAGAAGAGGGCCCACTCATCTGCTGCTCAATAGCAGCAAGCCTACTGAGGATGACCTTGTCATCCACTTCCTCATCCAAGAAAACTGCAGGTACTGGCCTCTTACCTGCCTTCTTGGAAGCCAGCTGCTTCCCCTTGGATGCCCTCTGGCCTTTTTGGTGTAGTGGTTAAGTGCGCGGACTCTAATCTGGGAGAACTGGGTTTGATTCCCCACTCTTCCACTTGTACCTGGCTGGATGACCTTGGGCAAGCCATAGCTCTGTACCAGCTGTTCTCTCAAGGACAGGAAAGAGCTCTCTCAGCCCCACCTACCTCTCAGGGTGCCTGTTGTGGGGAGGGGAAGGGAAAGGAGTTTGTAAGCCACTCTGAGACTACAAGTGTGGGAAGGGCGGGGTATAAATCCAATCTTCTCCTCCTCTCCTCCTCCTTTTTATGGGCACCACAGCACAAATGGAATTTTATTACATTTGCTGTAGCTGAGACTGTCAAGTGGAGAGAAAAGGAGATGAGGGTGGGAGCAAGGTGCCTAAATGTGGCTCATAGCCACCAATCCAGCCTATCCCAGGCACCAAAGTGGGGCCTAATGGTATTGTGCCTTGACCAACCAATCAACCCCCAAAGGGGGTCGAAGCTGTAACCCTCTGGATCCCAGGGCCCCAAAGTCATTACCTCATGGCCTAGCCTCCTGACCAGGCCCCCTGGGCCACCATTTCACTCCCAACATGTGGGCCCTGTTCAAACCGCAGTTGGGGGGAGAAATGCTATGAGGCTGATCCTGCCAGTTACACAATTGCTCCTTGCCTGACTGCCTGCTGCTGAATCAGCTGAGCCATCTTAGCACATGCTAGGCCCTGGCTTCCTCCAATGGACCACACTGTTTGGAGCTCTGACATCTCTGAGCACAGCATGTAGTCTGATCGAGTGGTGGGCAGTGCCAAGTCTAAATAGTCTGGCCCTGCCCCTGGCCAGCACCACAGTGCACTGTGTTCTGATGCTTGTGTCCTACTTCCCCCTCCTTCCACAGGGGCAAATCAGCTCCCGCCCACCAATGGCAAGTCTCAGAGGGTGGGGAGTAGCCACGTTCTGTGAAGTTTTTTTTACTGGATCTAGCCCAATGCGAAAATTGAAGTCTGCAAAAATTAATTTCCAGAATAACAGCTTCAGATATCAAAACTTGGTTCCATACAGTACAATCCTAAGCAGAGTTCAACTCTTTTAAGCCCACTGAAGTCAACTGACTGAGAAAGGTGTAACCAGGAGTCATTTTGTAAAAAAAGAGGTGCAGGAGCTCATTCGCATAACTCACTTGCATAACTTATTTGCATATGCCACACTCCCTGATATCACTGGAAGTGTGTCAGAAGGCAATACCCACTGCTCAGGTTCCACCCCAAAAAATCTCCAGGGGCCTTTTCCGACTGGTCAGTTGCCTCTCACTTCCTCCTCATTTCCCCCTCTGCGACTCCTCCTGAGCAAACCTGCCGTTTTCGCACTATAGAAATCTGCTCCTCTCCCCCCCCCCCCCGAAGTTTTCTGTTCCCATTTGGGTTGCTTCGATGCTCTCTGTGCCCGCTCCTTGCATTTTCCCTCCCCTTCCCTCCCCTTCCTCCCCCCCCAGCTCCTCCCTCGTTCCCCGCTTTTCCTTTTTTTTTTTTTAAACGCATGCGTGGTAACGTTATAACGTCATAGTGGAATGACGACAGTGCATCACCCGCCTTCCTCTTCCCAGAATTCATCAAGTCCCTCCTCAGTATTCAAATTTTCCCGCCGTTCTGGGTTGGTGCAAAACGATTGGCGGGCTACAAGGAGGACCCCCCCCATGGGTGGATTCTCCGAGATGAACTGAAATGTCGTGTGCTTAACCCGATCAAGGCAACAAAATGGAGGATGGGCAACATGGCGTCAGCTGGCCCGTGTTAAGAAAAAAAAATTACATAAATGGTGGTGGTGGCGGCAGCTGAGGAGGAGCAGCATGACACGCAGAGCAGTCTCCCCGCTCTGCAGGAATAGTTATAGCCCCTTGAAAACAGTTCAATCCATTTCTGTGACTTTTCTGCAAAGAAGCGCGCCCAGCCTGCTCTGCAGGGGCTGCCAATAAACAGCAAATTAACCCCCCCCCATAGTAGATGTGAACGTGTGTTTATTATATAAAGACAACAATTGTGCTGTCTTCCCTTGCTGCATCAAAATTTCATTATGATGTTATAACGTTATAAGGGCCTTTTTAAAAAAAAAAAAAAAAAAAAGGAGGGGGGGAAGTGTTGCTTCAGGATTGTGGGACTGCACACAGGGAGCGGAAAGGAAGGCAAGTTTCCCCAGCCTGCCCGCCCGCTTGCCGCGGCTTCTCCACGGATTGCTAGAGGAAAGCACCCACCACCAGCTCTGCACGGGCTGTTGCCGGGAAAGCCCAAACAAAGGGCAGCAGTTACCGGGGAGCAAGCACATGGAGCTCTCGGGCCAATGGCACCCGGCTCCTGCTCCCAAGAAACGGCAAATCCACCTCGCCAACGCAGTCCCTGTGGTGCGATCTTGCCTCCCTGCCTCCTTATTTCGATATAACGTTAGGAGGGCTCGTTTCAAAAAAAAAAAATTCAAGAAACGCCCACCGCGGGGCGGGCCGGATGGAGGGCGGGTGAGTGGGTGTGTTCTCATCTAGGTTTCTCCAACAGAGTAAACAGGAAACACCGCCAGGAACAGGATTTTCTTGCTCCAGGGATACTCCTGAGCAGTGCGGTGAAACTCCGGAGGAGTTTGTGAGCACGAAGCAACTGATGTGAAACTGACCAGAAATTCCGGTGCTCACTCCGGTGCTCGCCCCGGAAAAAAGCCAGTGCAAAAATGCCCCAGGTATTTCCCAACTCAGAGCTGGCAAGCCAGCTTTACACTTTGACTAAAGACACTTTAGGTTTCCTTTCCTCTTGCAGGGAAGCTACCCTACAACAAGCATGAAAATACAGATCAAGTTAGTATGCTTTTGCTTTTTTCCACAGTGCATCAGCATATGTGCCCGCTCCTGGGCTTGTTACTCCCGGAACAATGTTCCTGCGTGTTCCTGCTCGAAATGACCCCTGGGTGTAACTCTGTTCAGGATTATAATGGTGATCAGCAGGCTTCATACACGTATACACATCACTTGATTTTTTTTACATTTGATTACTGATTGTGAGAATTGTCCACACCATGTTCGAGATATGTTACATTTGTGATGACTCCATGATTGTGTGCATGCCATCATTTGGAGCTACTGTCATCAAATTGTGTGGGGCCAGGGTACTTGAACAACTGTCTCTTCCCAAACTACCCAGCTGTTAATGCATGCTTCACAAAGCCTGCTATCTTTGTCCCTGCCTATCAAGGCGAGGTGGTCTCCATCTAGAGAAAGGCTATTTTCTGTGGTGGCACCTCACCTTTGGAACATCCTTCCCCCACGCAGCTCACCTGGTACCTTCCGTATTGACTTTGAGGCACCAGGCTGAAACATTTCTTTTTACACAGCTTTTAACTAAGGGGTTTTACTTCATAAACTGTTTTGTACTCAGCATTGAACGTGTCATCTGTTTTATGGCTATGCGACTCAATTGTAGTTTTATGCTCATGGCCTGTTTTTCATGGCTTGGTTTTAATACTGATAATTTGTGTTGTTTCTATGGTCTTGTTTTGATGCTTTATGGTATTGATTTTCTTTATAAGCCACTTCAAGTAGGTCTCTGGCGAGATGGCATATAAATTACCTAAACAAACAAACATTATGAACATATATGTGTGCACCAAATCACAGAATGCTACTGGAAAGTTTCTTATAAGTGTAGCCAGCATATAGCATGCCTAACTTAATGGCATAAGGATCAACCAAAACATTTCACTAACCAGAGTGTTGATTAATGTGAAGTACTGATATGGTTACTCCAGTGCCTCTTGCTGATCCTCAGTCCATAGTGTCTAATAGATCAAATTTGTGATACTCATGAACCAGAAAGGCAAAGTTAATCTGAATTCTAAACAAATTGGAAAGCAAGGAGGAGACACACACAGGAAGACTTTATTAAAAGGGCACAAAGACATTTGTTGTGGTTGCAAGGTCAATCAAAAGATAAATAAGTGTGAAGCCTCCATGAACTTAAGGGCAGAAAAACAGCTGGTATTTGTCCACAAAAGAGGAAAAGGCAAATGTCTTGTGGAAACACATGATAGAAAGTGACATTAATTTTTTTTCTTCACAAGAACGGTTATATTTTAATGAGTTTTCTCAAAGAAAAGGCAAAACTGAAAGAGGAAAACAGAGATGCCTACCCACACGTGAGACTTATGTTTCTCCAAGGGCTAAGGATGAAAAGGCCTTAACATGTCCCTTGGGGCATTTATTTCAGATCCTGAGCCAGCTTCAAAGAACTTGGGGGTAAACAGCAGGGAATTTAGAATGCAATAGGTCATTATTAAATATTTTAAATATTACTGAGTCTGGCCTGAAATAGCATGGTTGGCCTGCGGTAGCCTGATGTGGTGTTGAAACAGTGACCGAACAGGACAATTTTACCTCATGCATCTGTACAGTAAATTATTACATTTGTTCAGGCTTCTTATCTGCTCATAGCAGTAGCTGTTGAATAGAAAATGGTTTCTTTATAGCAAAGCAGATAGTTGTGTTTTTTTAAAATAAATAAATAAATAAAGCATTATTGACTCCTGTCAGATCAGTTTCTAGCCCTATTGACTTGTGAAGTAAATATAGAGGGAAAGTGAGGTTAAAGTCCAGTAGCCAAGTCAATATTTATCCCGCAAATCAATATATTTTGATACTAGCCCAAAATTACATTCCATAAATACAAATTCTATATTCACAGGAAAGACAGAAGAGACCAATTGGAAAATATGTTGACATGAAATTCTCAAATGAAAAACTAAACAAAACCCTGCAGTAGTAGGAACAGAATAAAGTTTGAGTCCAGTGGCACCTTTAAGGCCAACAAAGTTTACTTCTGGGTATAAGCTTTTGTGTGCATGCACACTTCTTCAGATACACTGAAACAGACTTTCTCAAGCCTTACATATAGGTAGAAAGGGGGGTTATTTGTCAGGAAGGGCTAGTTAGAATGCAGATGCCTAAGTAACTGAGTAATAAATATAACTAAAATTGGATTAAAGAAGTTGGTAAGACCTGTGAATAGCAGCATATTAGCATACAAATAAAAGAGTTAGCAAACAGATGTGAATACCAAATTTGAGTACAGTGGCCTCAGCTGGATATAATGCCACAGAGTCCACTCATGTTCTCCAGGGAGACAGATCTCTGTTGTCTGGAGTTCAGTTGTAATTCTGGGGGATCTCCAGGTCCCACCTGGAGGCTGGCAAACCTAGGCCTGGCAGCACCCTCTGGGTGACTTGATACCACTTGACTTGCATGATTAATCTAGGCCTGGCAGCTTGCTACTGTTCAACAGCAGCCACCCCATGAAAGTCAGTGTAGTATAATGGTCAGAGCTTCAGAGTAGGATTTGTGAGACCCAGGTTTAGATCCCCATCTTTGTTGATGCTCACTGAGTGATTTTGGACCAGTCATGTACTTTCAGCCTAACCTACATCATAGGGTTGTTGTGTGGGTAAAAAAGAAGAGAGAATAATGTAAACTGCTTTATTCCCCACTGTGCAGAAAAATCATCATTTTCCTCAGTAGAAGCTGCAGGGGGATAGGAAACAGAAAGCTGAAGACAAAGAGCAGATAAAGGTAGGATGGTTCTTGGGTAGAAAGGAGATAGGGATGCCAACTCCAGGTTGGGAAATTATTGGAGATTTGAGGGGTGGAGCCTGGGGATGGTGGGGACTGAGGCAGGGAGGGACTTCAAACAGATATAATACCATAGACTCCACCCTCCAAAGCAGTCATTTCCTCCAGTGACACTAATCTTGCCAACCTCCAGGTGAGGGCTGGAGATTTCCTGGAATTACAACTGATCTCCAGATGATAGAGATCATTTCCCCCGGAGAAACTGGCTGCTTTAGAGGTTGGAGTTTATGGTATTATACCCTGCTGAGGTCACTTCTAAGCTCAAACTTCATCCTCTCAAGGCTCCACCTCAATTTTTCCAGGAATTTCCTAACACAGAGCTGGCAATCCTAAAAGGAACTGATCTCTGTATTTGGGCAATCCATTGTGATTCCTGGAGAGCGGCTGCTACCACTGCTGCTGGGGGGGAGTAGGTGGGAGGCCAGGAGAGTGACAGGGGCAGAAAGAGTGATGGGGTGGGGGCAGAAAGGAAGGTACAGGCATGGAGGGGAGAGAGAGAGAGAGAGAGAGATTTTCCCCAGTTGCTGCTCCACCCCCGCTCTTCCCTTTGCCCCAAGGGCATTTTGCCCCACAGCTTCACTCGATTTCCACCACATCTACTCGATCCTCAAAAAACAGGATCGATTAGACACCGTGGAAATTGAATGAAGCTCCGGGGCAAAATGCGGCAGCGCAGCAAATAGTGGAAAATTGACACTTACAATTGGGGCAAAGGGAAGAGCGGGGGGGGGGGAGCAGTGGCTGTGGGAGATCAGTCAGAGAGAGAGAAGGGGTGGCAGGAAGGAGAAAAAGTGTGAGAGAAGTAGAGGGGAAGAAGCAGAGGTGGGGGGACTGGGATAGCCACTCTTGCAAGTTTCTTGTGGGTCCCCAATTGTACAACTTCATTATCTTCAAGACCGAAGCCTGTGCCCTCATCGAACAGCACAAAGAAATGCACATTCTGAGGGAACTAGACTTGCATTTCATGTTATGAAGACTTTGATTCATTTGGTGTTTTCTCAGTGATCGTTCCTTCCCACTCAATGTTTTAACTGTTGTTTTATGTTTTTGTGTGTGGGCTTATTCTTTTAATGATATCTTAGTTTTGTTAGTTTTAATGGTTTTTAAGATGTTATTTTATTGTATATGTTTTAATTTGCTTAGCCACCTTGGTGGCCGTTATGATAAAACAAAGGTGGGCATAAATTTTGTAAAATAAAATAAGTATATGTTTGCTATCTCAAGGACCCTATTTTGGTTGGAAAGGCAGCATAAAAATGTTATAAACAAATAATATATATATCATTCCAACTGCCTCACCATACAACACTGTTGGGCTAAAATCCTGTGCAACATTGGTGACTCAGGAAGCATTGGCTGATTGCCTTTATAGCGGGGACAGAGTTCCCCATCTAACATTTGGAGTAATGGCAACAGGAGAACAGCTTTTATACTCAGTGATTTTACTGGCTGTCATCTGGGATCACATGGTGAAGAACCTTTCAAGATCAGGTAAAGTAAGAGTTCTTTTCACAAACCCTTTTGGCCTCTTCCAAATATATATATATATATTTAGAATGCATAGCAACTTTGCATTGTTTCCATTCAGTATATGGCACTTGCAAATTACTGCCTCCTGCAAAATTTCTTCTGTTTCTAAGTGGGAATAGCCACACCTCCTGTGAACTGCAGCCATCACAATTTGGAGTGAAAGACAGTACCTGGTTAGCAACAAACAGAATACAGCATAAATGTGCAGATACACATACACACACACACACAGTTACACAGCTTCTGCAGATGGAATATTCTTTTGCAAATTTGCAAGCAGAACTTGGTTAGGTTGATCACAATAATTCAGGTTGGAATGAATCCAGAACACCGCAGGTTGGTAGAAGCATTCACTGAAAAGACTTGTAGTGTGATACCAGAAGAAAAAAGAGCCAGGAAAATGTTTCATGTATTTCTGTCTTTCAGAAAGAGAGCTTTACTTGTTCTGTGAAGCATTAGAAGCTATTAGGCAAAACAGCAGAGAAAAAGCTTAGCAAGCTATTTGAAAGCCTTTATATATTTAAAAAAAACCTTGTATTTTGAATATATTCCAAAAGGTGCATTTGATCTGAAATAAAACATGGCTACTCCCAGTTCCAGTTCCTCAAGTGCAGCAAAGCGCCTCTTTCATCCACAATAAAAAAGGTGCCATTTGTTGGATATCAGGGGAATGAATTATTAATTTTATCACAGCTTAGATGACAGCTAATATTAGAACATTGAATTATTAATTTTCCAAGTGAGACTATAAAAAAAGGGGGGGGGGAAATAAATACAAATTGAGGCACATTTTTGGAAGGCCCTGCCTTGTGCACATTATCTAGTTAACAATAACAAAATACAGAGAGCAGAGGAAAATATTCACAGCCTTCGTCCAACACTCAGTGTGAATGGCTTTATCTGGATTTGTCCCATCCTGCCTTTTTAAACCCAATAACAACTCACACCGACTGGGCTACAATTACTATAGCACATATCTGTGCTATGTCTACATTCCAAACCACCAGTTCCATATAATTCACTTGGCTGCAAATAGACATCTTGGGTTATCCAGGCCAATGAATAAATAAAAGCATTTTGCAAACCTTAATAAATGAGTAACCTCAGCATACAAAATGTATAGTCTGGGAAGGATGGGCTTATATCCCTCGAGGATGCCATGTCCATTATCTTTTACCCCCTTGTTTTTCATTCTCTCATGTTTCACTCTTACTTACCTCAAGGCCTAAGGTACATAAACACTTCAGGCTCCCTTCTCTCCCTCCCTCCCTTTTGCTTGCTTTTCTCCTTTTCATTTCCCAATGTTTCAGTCATAAGAGCCAGCCTAGAATTTATCTTGTTGCGCTGCTGCCCTGGAAGCTAATACTGATTTTCCTGTCAACTATCTTCTTCGCAAACACTCCTTCTCCCCCTCCCACCGCCAGATGATCCAGGGAGCTTCAAGGGAAGGGGGGGGGGGAAACCCTTCCTCACTCCAAGCCCAAATCAGAAAGGTGTCCAACTGTCATAAACACTCTTTTCAAGCCACTTGGAGCATGCTACCATCTAGCACACAAGGGAAAGAACTAAAGTCAGGGCTGTAACAGGGTTACAGTGAGGATACTGACACAAATGTATATGTGCACGTTTATTGGAGGGGAATGTTTCCTGCCAGAAGAGAAACAGATGTCTGTCCCCAAGCTTCACTGGGAATTAATCCAGCTCAAAGATGGATTAACTTCTCTTTTTAAAAAAAAAAACAACAACACCCCCACTTGTCTTATATTGTTACATATGGTGATTATTTAGCCTAAAAAATAGGCAGAGGTAGCTGTTTACCATTTTAGAATGGGTCATTTGAATCACATATTTTCACATCATTGTCAAAAGCTCGTCTTGCTAATTTTAGTCTGGAAACAGCATAGGTAGGCACAGAAATATATGGAAATACCGTGCATTGTTGGAGTTTTATTCTTGGGTGGTGAGAGAGGGGCTGAATTGTTCCAAACAGACATTCTGATTCTATGGATGCACTGCAGTTTGACTTTGTTCCCTGACCAGGGAAATTATATTATAAAATCTTGTACCGCTGGCTGAAACAGTACAGAAAAGGTCATCATTTTTACCTGACACCTAAAGGCTATACAAGCTAGGCACAGGCAAACAAATGGTAGAGCACCAGCACAGAGAAGATCCTGTCTCTAGTGGCCCTGGTTTGGATTCTTGGGGCACAGCAGCAGCTCCTCTGATGCAACAGCTTTTCTATCTAAGGAGCTGGGCGGGGGGATTTCCAGTTCCCCCTCCTGCTGCAGACTCCCAAATTGCTCTCTACACATGTTTTGGCCAACTGACTTACAAAGAAGAGTAGGTTTTTATACCCCACTATTCTCTACCTTAAGGGTTCTTAGGCTGCGATCATATGCATAATTAGACCCGATATAGGCACAAAGGCTGGGCGGATTTAATGGGAGTGATCAGATAACAACATCTGGGAAGTGCCCCACAGCTGTCGGCAACCCGTTTTGCTCTGCCACAGAAGTGGACTTAAAAGACCCAAGGGAAAAACTGGTAGTAAACGAGTTGCGATGGGCCACGGGTGGACTTTCCCCTGTCTGATCGCTCCAGCAAGCTCTCATGGTGTCAGGATGGTCTGATCATGCCATCCCAACTCCGTGCCATTGTTTCCCCCCCTTCACAGTATGTGCATCATCACATACTCCATAAGGAGCCCTCAATGCAGAGTTTTGATTCTTTGATCCCTCATTAAATGCATGGGAATAAAATGGGACAACCCCCCCACCCCCCGGCTGACCCACAGTTGCATCTGATCACACACTGATGGACTGCACCCGCAACTTCAAAGGGAGATGTGATCATGTAACTGCAGGTCAAATTCCTCCAGAGGAAATAGCCTCTTCCCCCCCCCCCCCCCGCTTAACCTCATGCATGTGACTGCAATCTTAAAGTGGCTTACAATTGCCTTTCCTTCATCTCTCCACAACAGTCACCTTGTGAGGAAGGTGGGGCTGAGAGAACTCTGAGAGAACTGTGACTGGCTTAAGGTCACCCAGCGGGCTTCATGTGGAAGAATGGGGAATCAAGCGTGGTTCTCTAGATTAGATTCTTGCTGCTCTTCACTACACCATGTTGGCTACACCAAGAAGCATAATGGGGGGGGGCAAAGAAGGCAGGGCTGTAGAACCCATTGGTCCTCTTGAATCTTTCTCTCAAGGGTCTTCTGATCTGGTATGGTATTCTTCTATCTATTTGCATGAGTTAGGAGTTAGGGGCATTGTGGTTCCATTTTTAATTTAGAGGAAGGTTTTAAAAGGTAGTTGTGAAAAGACCTACAATGCAAATTGTCTGTAGGGGTTTTATCTTGTCTCAGGTGATCTTTTAACATCTACCTGAAACAGCTGGCTGGCATAGGTTGAAGGTTCCAAACACAGTGAAACTGATATACTGATAACATTGCATTTTACATCTCCTTCCTCTATATATCATCAGTTCTAGAATCCTCTTTGAATGACTGTTTGAGGACATTAATGAATAGGATAAGAATAAATAAACTGGAACAAACTAGACTGGTGATATAATTGGGGGGGGGCACTCCAACTAGGTACTTGAAGGGCTTTCAGCTAATGCTGCCATCTCCTGCCCAGGAGGTGGGATGAGTGAACCCTTGACGTTGGGTCTGTGAAATGTTATGTTATATTTCTCATGGCATGCTTATCACTCTCCAAGCTGCTCTGACTTTGAGAGACTGCTGGTGCCTGCCCATGTATCTCTTCTCCTGTCTGACTCTAATTCTTCCTGCTTTTTCCCTGGGAACCGTAAACCAGTATTTTGAGCGACTTTTATTTGATTGGGTGATTGGTTGCAATTCCTTACCCGGCCCTTTTTGAATTCTGTATAATTGTCCTGCTTGAGGCTGTGTCAGCCATTACTAACACAAGAAATGCAGATGATCACAACAGACCTTTCTCAATAAAGGCTTCCTTCTTTAGGACACTTGTTGTTGACTGACTCTGTAGAACTCTCACAGGGCTGCCATATAGAAGATGGTATGGAGTTGTGTTCTGCTGCCCCAGAAGGTCGGACCAGAATCAATGGGTTGAAATGAAATCAGAAGAGTTTTCAGGTAAACATTGGGAAGAACTTTCTGACAGTTAGAGAGGTTCCTCTGTGGAACCGACTTCCTCGGGAGGTGGTGGGCTCTCCTACTTTGGAGGTTTTTAAACAGAGACTAGATGGCCATCTGACAGCAGTGTTGATTCTGTGAATGCAGGCAATTCATGAGAGGGAGGCCAAGAAGGGTTGCACCAGTGCTTAGTTCTTACATACCCAGGGAAATGCTGATTACCATGTTGGGTCAGGAAGCAATTTTTCTACAGGCCAGTTTGGCTGGAGATCCTGGAGGGTTTTTTTGTGGGGGTCATCTTCTGGGCATGGAACAGTAGTCACTGGAGGTCTGGGGGGAGGTATTTGTGAATTTCCTGCATTGTGCAGGTAGTTGGACTAGATGACCCTGCCTGTGATTTGGATATGGAAGCTATGACCTAGGTCAGGTTATTCACTGAGTCAGGTACCATTCAGGAACATGAGGAGACATCTAAGAACATCAAAGGCCAGATCAGATGTGAACAAGGAGGGCCATGGCAGGAATTTTCAGCAGTTTTAAAACAGAATTATTTGGAACACAGGGTTCTCATTCAGGCTGTGAAGCAACAAATGGGAAAGGAGGGTTAGGCATCCCCCGTGCTGTTTGTCTGATCTGAAACTGTCCCAGGGTGCTATTTGCCCACTGGAATAAATGTACATGCACAAATACACATACTGGGTCCCTGCAAGCCTGATAATTTTTTTAAAAATGCTTGGTACTCGTGACACAAAACTCTGAATGCATGTTTGCTAGTATTTTAGATGTTTTTCAGTTGGTTCTTTAATTTATTTTGGTATCTGATGGACAACTTTTTTTTCATTTCAGTTAGGGTGGATTACTAAATGTCAATTCAGATGGTGAACAGTTAATTATTATTATTATTTCATGTTAAATGTCTTAAATGGCAAGTGTTGTCCCATTTTTTATGAAGACTTAATCCAAATTTTGTGAAACCAGTTTTCTGTAGGTTTTGTTGTATGGTTGTGTTTCTGAGTCATGGGAAATGCTATCTGAACAGTTTGTAGTAGTGTGTAAATAAGCCACTTTAATTTTCCCATCTATTTCTATTTTTTTTTAATTAAAGCAGTTTTTTATATATTATAAACTGAGATAGAAGGGGGGAAATGGTGGGAATCTTGGGGAAACCACTTGGAATTCAAAATCCAATCAATGCATACTGTTTAAAGAGCCTGTCTGAAAGTGCCCTCTTTGCTTTTACAATATTTGGGACCAAACCTAATTCAAAATGGGATAACATCTTTGTGTGAAAGAGCCTTGAAAGAAGTATTACTGTTTTGTTCACTTGAAGGATGTGGCAAATGGCAGAATGGGAGGCAGTGGTGGCAGCAGTTGGGACAGGTGCTGGAAGAAAGGACTAATGTTTGATCATGCATGTGCAGTTATCTTTTTTGCATAAACAAACATATGCACACTGTTCAAACACAGGATAACAGTTTGTGAGAAGTTTGACACTGTTGACTGCAACTGGCAAACAGACCATGAGCCAAACAGGTTAGTGACTGAACATCTTGATTAATTTTGCTTGCTCTATGATACATTTTATTGTACTATTGTAAAGGTCTTTGTGGACTCTGTTAAGTTGCTAAAGAAGCATACAAATTCAGACATGAAAATATACATAGAGTTGAAGGCACAGGGACAGATCCATCAAAAATAGGCAGCCATATCCTTGAATGACCTCTTGGTCACTCTGGCTGCCTCCTTTGAATAGAAAAGCACCTCTTTCCTTCTAAGAGCTTTTTTGCCTTCAGTTTTTGTTGCCTCCTGACAGCAAAAACAACTTTTTTCAAACATGAAGGTACAGTGACAATGCAAATGTCACCAGATACAAATCTACCTTGAATACCACAATTCCTTTCCTTTTATCCCCTTAGAAGTTCATTGATTAACAAATCTTACACGGCAGAAGATTCTCATTCCTTATTTTTTGGACACAGGGGCTAAAAAGACTGAAATGAATTTTGCTTTTGCCAGCGTGATCTTAGGATCCTTATCACTAAGCGAAGGAGCCAATTTCCAGGGTGTAAAGGGACAATTGATCAATTAGAGGCTTAATATAATGATCCCTTATATTCTCAAAAAACCTGCGTTCGAGCAAAACATGAAAAGATAAAGGCCACAAGGGCAAAATCTATCGGAATAAGGCCTGTTCAGAAATCTGCCCTATGGAACCATTGAGGGTATAATATTCAGTCTTGCAAATCAGAAAGCTCTGCAGTATCATGGGATAGTAAGATAGTACGTATTGAGGGGGGGGGGGTAAAGATTTTGGAAAAAAAGAGACCAAAAGACAGGGTGAGCAAACTCAGTGGGCTCTTGAGATCAAACTGTTGTAATCAGTTTCTAGGACATGCTTTGGATTTGCCCATATCAGAAATATGATTAGCCAACATTCCAACTAACGTCGATTTCTCATCCAGGGCTTTCATCCAAAACGATTTGTGGGTATCTCATTTCAGAGTGGCTAGCAAGTCATCTTTAGCACAGAACAATTTTAGTCTCAGTTTGAAGGCCTAGAGCCATGCTCTTGCTTCCAGGGTTATTTATTCAAATTCTGCCCAGAATACAACATCTGATGCACACCGGGATATTCAGTATTTTTCTGGGCCAGAGGTTGATCAATATTATCAGAGACAGGGCCCTGACATGGATAGCCAAGGCAAGCCTGATCTCATAAGATCTTGGAAGCTAAGCTGGGCTGACCCTTGCAAGTAATTGGAAGGGAGACCTCCAAGGAATACCAGGGCTCAGGACACAGAGGCAGGCTATCAAGCCACCTCTCTGAAAAATGTCTAAGCCCCCAGCAGGGGTCGCCAGAAGTTGCCTTGACTTCCAGGCATGCAAGCACATGCACGCGCACGCGCACACACACAAACACACACACACACAAATACTCCCCAAATATTATCAGAGATAGTTTTGAATCAAATAGCTGAGCCATAAAGAAGAAGGGGGCCCACTTTCAAGTTGAAGGGTTGCACAGCTCCCCCCCTCCAAGTATGGAAAAACCTGTTTATAGCATTTGCACATGGTTTTGCTTTGTTAAATACCATTCTTAGGCTGTGGTCACATGGCCTTTTAATGCGGGAGGAAGGGCTGTTTCCTCCCGCATTTAAAGGGACCATCTACAAAAGTTGGGGCTAGTCCCGCACTGAAGCAGGCTAAAATGCGGGTTCCTCCCACATTTTCTGACCTCGGGAAAATCGACTGTTTTCCTGGGAGTTGCGCGAGGAACCCGCATTTGAGCCATCTGGCCAGCCCTCTCTCGCAATCATTGCAAGAGCAGGGCTGTCTAGATGGTCCCATCCTCCATCCCCCCCCTTTTACACTTGGGCACTTGGCCACTCAAGCGCCCAAGTGTAAAAGGGGGGGGGGAACCCAAACTTACCAGGTGGCTGGTGGGGCTTGGGGAAGGGCACCTCCCCCAGCCGCTGCTGCCAGAAAAAGGCCCTGCCAGCCACTGCCACCGCACACCTTACAACACTGCCCACTGATGCCAACGCCCGCCGACGCCTCCTCCTCCGACGCCTCCTTCACCATGGCCTCCAGTCTCCCCTGCCACCTCCTTCACCACTGACACCACCGCCTCTGCCCACTGCCGCTGCTCACCGCCAACGGGGGTTGGGATGTGTGTACATCCCAACCTGAGGTAAAAAATGTGGCCCCTTTAATCCGGGAGGGCTCCCGGATTTAAAGGGGCTGTGTGACCACAGCCTAAGTTGTGGGGTCTATGATAAATCTGCCATGAACAGGATCTCCAAATAGGAGAAGGCCTTAACCTGCTCAACATTGGACCTGTTAATTGACCACTGAAGCAGGTTCCATTTCCTGGTCTTAGTAAAAACTAAGATCTTAGATTTCAGATAATTAATTACCAAGCTTTCTTGGGAACAATGACTGGAGAAAGATTGCAAGGCCCTTTGCAGACCAACTCTGGTTTGAGACAAAATAACAGCATCATCTGCATAAATCTACTCTGAATACCACAATTAAAGATATATGAGATCTGTGCCCTCTATTGGAGCCATCAGATTCATTCACACCCACTAGATGCTGCAAAATGTCTTCTTTACATAGATCTCTTAAAGAAATTACAGACACTGCCTCTGGATGCGGTAGACCTAATCCCATAACCAGATACAAGACATCGTTATAATAGCACTTCCTATGACTTTTTTATTCTGAATGTATTCACAACTACCATGAAAAATGTAAGGGACTTCATAAGAGAGCTACAGATATAGATTCAGTAGCTACAAGATGAAGGAGCCCATAGGTGTAACAGTTACATTTCTGTGGTCAGGAAAGGGCACAATATTATAAGGTTCTGTATACTTACCCTCAGGGGTCATTTCGTAAAAAAAGAGGTGCAGGAGCTCATTAGCATAACTCATTTGCATAAATCATTTCCATATGCCACACCCCCTAACATACCTGAAGTGTGTCAGAAGGCAACACCCACCCCTCAGGCTCCACTCCACAGGTGAGTGAAACTGACCTGCTCTTCCTCCATTCCCTTCCCCATCCAATACTTTGTGCAATAAAAATAAGTGTAAAGAACACACCCTCATTCTCTTCCTGCTCCCTTGAAACCACCAGGTTTCAAGTAGACTTGAGATACCCAGGACATGTGCACCACCCATCCGTTTCCCTTCCCTTCCCCTCCCCACAACAAGACACCCTGTGAGGTAGGTGGGGCTGAGAGAGGTCTTTTGAGAACTGCTCATGAGAGAACAGCTCTGAGAGAACTTGTGACTTGCCCAAGATCACACCAGCAGCTGCATGTGGAGGAGTGGGGAATAAAACCAAGTTCTCCCAGATTAGAGTCCAACTCCTGACCACTACACCAAACTGATGGGGTGGAAGATGCTGAAGGGTTGGTGAAATTTCTCCAGTACTTATGTGCCATGTGCCCAGATAAAAAATGGTATACTTAGAAAATTTATATGCCATCTTGAGCAAGTCTCTGGAAAAGCAGCACACAGTCATAAAAGGAACAATGATAAAATTATCAATATTAAAACAAAACATTAAAAACAATAAAGACCCTAGCAGGGCTTTCCCCGAGGCGCTGAGCCTCTGCACTGCTCGGGGAAGCCAAGAAGGGGGCGGGGCTTGGTCATGCGCCCGCCCCCTGGGCTCCTCACTCCCGGAGCTGCGCTCCTGTGCACTCCTGCTCCAATGGACCTCTGCTTACCCTTAGTACGCTAAACCTTGTTACTAAAGAAAATGGAGTTAAAGGTTGCAGGGCAATCAGTATATATATTTCAAAGAAATCAAGTACTCTGCATTCCAGATTTTCATAGGGCAAAACTTTGCTAAGGTGACAGATTAATCATGGGCAGACTAATCATGGGCAGACTAATCATGGATAGATCTGGGTAGCTCCTCTGGATGTCCCCCCTTTTAAGCTTCTGAAAGGAAAAACTGACAACCCTATGATGCTAATATAGGATCTCATGAGGGGAAAACACCTCTTGGAATTGTGCTTCCTCTCATCTTCATGTTTCTTCTATAATAAACTGGGGTTGTTGAGCATTGTATTTATTTTATGTGATTTCTATTTGAAAGTATGTTCAGACAAAGCCCTTTAGTGTACCTTTTCAGATTTATATAAGCTCCTTGGAAGAAGGAGGTTCAAATCCCCACTCTGCCATGGAAGCTTGCTGGCTGACCTTGGGCCAGTCACTCTCAACCTAACCTACCTCACAGAGGTAGGGTAAAATGTGAGGATAAAGTGGAAGAAAGGACACTGACATATTCCATA
Organism: Lepidodactylus listeri; assembly: GCA_029233225.1. Lineage (NCBI taxonomy): Eukaryota > Metazoa > Chordata > Lepidosauria > Squamata > Gekkonidae > Lepidodactylus > Lepidodactylus listeri. Next base: position 45,677,015 of record JARCFY010000010.1, on the reverse strand, counting down.
CAGAGCTCCTTGGCAGCAGGGCACACTGCAAATTTACTAAAGAAATAAAGAATGCATGTTATACAGTGCAATCGTGTAGCTACAGTGGGGTCCCTCGGGGCCTGCTCCCCATGACTTAATGCCAGGGGCTCCCACTTACTGCCAAGAGTCTGCCTTCTCTTTCCTCTTCTGTGTTCCTTCCTTCCCCTGAGGCACTCGGGCAGGGTGCACGCAGAAGGAGCCCAGGAAGCTGAAGTGAGCACACCTCCCCTGGGATGCTCTTGCACAGCCAGAGCTCCACCCAGATTGGCCACTGCTCCCCATGAGCCCATTTGTGGGGAAGGTGGGATATAAATATAATAAACAAACAAATAAATGGAGAACCTGGAGTGTTCCTGCTGCTGAGGGCCCTTGCAGAGTGGTGCAGGGAGGGAGTGCCAAGCTGGGCTCCTCCCCTCCCATGCTGGGAGGGAAGGAGGCTGCCCACTTTCCCCTCCTCTGTGTGCCTTCCCTCCCCTGAGGTGCTCAAGCCAACAAGCCCTCTGGGGGGAGAGGACTCCAAAAGCAGAACACAGAGCAAGGGAGCTCCAAGTGGAGGCAGGCACCTGGCTCGGAGAGGTGCTCTGAAGGGGCCTCTCAAACTCCTCCTCCAAAAAGCATTATCCACCTTACCTCCAGGTAGTTTTCTCCCTGGAGGCCCAGGCCCAGGATCTCCTTTCCCCATGCCAGGATCAGAAGTGCCCAGGAACTCCTGCCACACTGCGCTTGCCTCCACCTCTCTTCCCCAGCCAGAAAACTTTTGCCCTCCATCCCTCCTGAACTATGGGCTCTACCTTAGTTGGCTTGGCTCTCTTTTCCCCACCCACACCAGGAGGGAAGGATGCCACTTCCTTTCCCCTCCCCTCCCCTCTACCTGGGGCTTACCTCCCAGGTCTGCTCTTTAATTAAATTAACTTTGATTCAGTTAGCCAATGCCCCCCAAGAAATTTAAATGTCCCCGACTTAAAAATTCCTGGCTACAGGCCTGATCCTCAGGAGAGTTACATCCTTCTAAACACATTCAATAGGCTTAGAATGGTATAAATCATCATTCAACAGAATGGGTGTTCTTGAGAATTTTCACCCATGCAGACCAGATCCGGAAAAAGGATGACAGAGAAATAAGATCAGAGAAATAAGCGGCCTAACTTTGCATTGGCCAGTAGCCAAGTCTGTAATGTATTTGGCATATCATAAATGCAAAATATCATTTATTTCAATGTATTGATTTCCCAGGAAATGGAAGGCAGACAGTGCTCTCTTCCAATAGGATCCCTAGGAAGGAGAGAGAGCTCCCAGTAGCTACTCCAGCTTCAGAGACGAGCCTAGGAAATGCAGCATAGTATTTTTCCCCATGGAAACCATGGAGACAAGAATGCAGCAGATACCTTCTTTGGGGTTGTGAAAAGCTAAACCCATTTGTCCAATTCCTTGAAATTTGGGGATTCTTAATATAGAGGGAGGACTACTTCCATTGCAAAACTGGTGCAATTCACTTATGAATCAGCTGCCTCAGACCACTGGACCATAGGAAAGAACGACCCTGAAATTCTAGAAATCCGCAGAATGGTAACAATAAGCCCCCAGAACCCCAGATCTGAAATTAAAATAGTTCCCTGGATGTACAGTTGATTTACTTCCATTTTAACGTATTTGAAAGTATTCTGCTCTCTGCATGGACTCTGTGAATAATCTGGAAGATAGAATTCTACAAGTACAGCTTCTCCCACTAGTGTGGCACTGCGTTAGGAGAACAACAATTGTAGGCTGAACCATTGTTTAAAGGTGGATGGACGTTATTCACTGTAGAACTTGCCCTCTCATCCCTTGCTAATGGCTCAACCTGACATGTGCCACAGCATAAAGTTCATGGCAATTTTGCTCTTCATCTTTTGACAGACTATTGATATCTGAGTTTTCTTATGACTGGGAACATGGCTACTGCTCATCTATTGTATGAGAAGGGATCAGCCATTTTGTTCTGAACTGAGGGGAATTTTAAAGGAGCTCACGATAGGAGGATATATAGGCCCATTCTTTAATGCCTAAGTGCTATCAAATAATTGTACTACAGCTAGAGCTTCAATTTGCCAGTAGCTCTAGCCTACAGCATACTTAGCATAATAATTAATCCCTCCCCTGACCATTTATTCTTCCGATCCATGAGTATTCAATGGAGTAAAAGTGAGGGTGGAGAAGGGATTACAAGGAAAGTAGTAAAAGCCCAGGAAAGGAAGCAGATTGTATTATGTATTGCCAAGAAAAGGTAGAATTCAAAAGTCAAATCTCCTCCTTACACCACTCCTTACAATGAATGCAGCATAGGAAATGTGTTCCTATATAAAATGAATTATACAGTGATTCTAAATACAGTGTGAGGATGAGGTGTATATTAACTGATGAGACAGGGAGAGAGAAGGAGAGGAAGAGGTGTTGACGAATATGTTGAGAGTAAAGTACGTGTTTGGTGTTATGATCACAAGTGAACCAGGATAGAATTGTGGTCACCTGATATATGTAAGGATTATTGGAAAGGCTTGTTTTATAATCAAGTTCTTGTATACAAGGGGGGGCACGCTTTGTTCCGACAGCCCTAAAATTGTCCCAAGCAAAAATAATACCACAAATGTCTTATGGCACTTTTCTTGGCTCTCCACCTTCCTCTTACGACCCCCTTGAGAGGGTCCAAATTTTTAAGGGCGGTCCTTCAGGTCCCTAATGCCTTTATCCATTTAGAAACTGGCATGATGACAATGGTAGCCAAACTTACTTTGGTTTCACTTAGGTATTGGCTTAGAGTCAATTTTCACCCTCAGGGCCTAATTCACATGGTACTCACAGACAACTTCCAGTCAAATTGGCTGAAAGCTGTTCATAACAAGCTGCATCGTCTTAGTCTTTCCCCTCAAGCCATTTTGGCTCTGAACTGGGACCAAACTAAGGCAATCGTGAAAGAAAGAATAACAGACATTGAGAGGCAGTCTGATCTGGCTAGTTATCCAACTTTTCTAGCGCCTGTGTGAACCAAATACTGTGCCGCTTATTCTGCTTACCTTATCCATCTTGATGTCCATAAGTACAGAAAAGCCTTCACTATGGCCAGATGTTCAGCGCTCCCCTCAGTGGTGCTTGAGGGCAGGTACATGGGAATTCCCTTTGCACAAAGGCTTTGCAAATGCAGCTTAGGGGAAGTTGAAACTATCTCACATATGATCCTCAGGTGTCCCTGGTACAAGGAGGTCCGCTCCAAATATCTTGAGTCTATTGTAAAACGAAGTCATGATACGACGAAATCTGACTATATAAACTATATGCTGTCAGTGGAAACTAGTCTACCCCTAAAGCTGTTGCCAAATTCTGTGCCGCTTGCTATTCTGTTCGAAAAGCCCACTAAATTGCATCTTAGTTCTAAGCCGATCTGCTGACCTATATTTTATGTAATATGTACTTGTTGTTACTGTGTTTTAAGGTATTTTTATACATTTTTGTATTTATTCTAGCTATTTTATTGCTGTAGTCAGTATGTTTTCTAACATCGGTGTGATTCTGTTGATGTACTGGCTTGATGCTGTAATAAACTATATATACATACATACATACATGGTGGGTCATCTCTAGACAGAGTGGTAGCATGCTATATGTACTTAATTCAGTTCTCTAGATCAACCAATTCATTCCCCCCCTTAAGAACTTGTGAGTGGACCATTTAGACCATTTAGACACACAGCATGGACCATTTTGATCTTCAGGTACCTATTCACATACCTGATTTCATGTATCCAGAATTAGATCTACATTGCAAGTAACTCTTCTGAATCATTTCGCTAGTATTTTTAGATTACAGTACTATGCACACTAAACTAGTAATAATGCCCACTGAACACAGTGGGGCACATTTCCAGGTCCCCATGGATAGGCTCATGCTGCAGATGTTCAGCTCAAATTCCAATAGAAAATACTGTGTCAACAAATTGCTCAGGGAGGCATGCAGTAAATCTTCACATTGCGTAGGCTAGTTTGAGAAATAGCGATGGGACCATGGACACTTGTAACCTCCATAAAAGAAGTGGGGATTTTACCAAGGTCTCTTTAGTAAAAGTGTGCCTTCAAACTCCTAAACCACACTGGTCTTATTAACTAGACCACTTCTCAGTTTCAATATCTGGCGTTTATGGAAAAGAAACAATATTCTGCTTTCATCCTCCATTTAGTTTTGAATCTCAGTATAACTGGCAGATTTTCAGCAAATATTCCTTACTCTTTTTTTACTTTGAGAGTTTACTAAGGTGGTGCATTCTTTATGTGACAGTTTGGGTTTCCTGGTATACACCACTGAGGGGGGGGGGGAGCTGTTTCTTTCTATCATTTTCTATAACCATCTTATCAGCATGGGCTTCTTGCACCAAAAATAGAACTGAAGTGGATTGAAGAGGCTGAATGAGGTACTCCTATTTCCATAGTATTTGAATAGTGGCACCCAAATAATGAGTGCTAAATAGGGGAAGGAGAGGAAGGACTGGCAGAATTATCAGCCACCTCATGTAGAGTATGAAAGTAACTTGTTTGAAATGCCATCCTTAATGCTATGCTCTCTTCCTGCTTCAGTGTCATCCTTAAATTCTTCAGATGAACAGCTCTATACAGTGCTGAAGCACTCAGACTGGTAGTTCAGGAAGTTGGGGACAGGCAATGGTTGAGAAATAATGTTTTCATAATTGGACATTTAGAAATAGGAAGCTGATTGGCATATTTTCATTTTGCTGTTCAGCATAGATTAAACACCCTATGGATCTCTCAAAAGGTCAGTTGCGGGGGCACTACGAACTGGCAATTGAGAGAGAGTGGGGAGACTCGGTCTCTTCTTGTTGGATAGGAGGCTTCAATATATCATAAAGCCCATACATTGAACAGAAACTGAACTTCATGTGTCCTGTTTTCCTTCTGATTTCCAGAATCTTATCTCCAAATCTTAATTAACAATGATTAAAAAGTGAGATATAGTCACTCAGTAAGAAAGTCCCAGGTATCTTATTAAGATTTCTTTGCTTAATGCTGTTTTTTTAATTTAAAATGACAGAGATCCAGAAATTCTAAAATGCCAAAAACAGAGACACTGAGGTTCCACACACTTTAATGACCATTTAACTGTATCATATGTATGTACATGACAGAAACTGAAAGCATTTTTTGGATGCTGATAACCCACCCAAATGTAATTTAATCAAATATTTAAAGAGGTAATAATTAATTTTTAAAGAACTGGAGTGAACCAAAACTAGGAGGAAACGTTATTGTTTATTTTTAATGCCAGAAAGTATTCCTGATGCAATTTTAATATTTCATGTAAAGCAGTAACTTTCTTTCCCCCCCCAGGTTTTTTATATTCCCACTGATCTGTAATTTGAGAGAAAGTTGCAATTTTATAGGAAAGTTTGGAACTTGGAACTCTACATTCCCTACTCTTTGGGGAATATTTGTAACTAATTAAAACACAAGCTAAAGAATCTTACCTGGTTTTCTTGCCCTTGATATGCTAATTTTAAATACACACATTTTGAAGTTGAAAATCTGCTTGTCTTGTATTTTGTTAGCTTTTTTTCACTTCTCACCATGGACATTTTCAAGCTGGCATCTCCTCGTGCATTTTAAATGTCAATTTTAGCCTTTCTGTAGCCTGCCTGTGCTCTCTCTTTCTTTCTTTCTTTCTTTCTTTCTTTCTTTCTTTCTTTCTTTCTTTCTTTCTTTCTTTGAAGTGTCTTTCACATTTAGAGCCTTTTTAATACTTGAAACTGGAAGCCTGTTTATTGCACTCCAGCTCCAGCCCTAGTTAAAGGTGTGAACTACCACAGTGGTGGGGGGTACACACACATTAACACTGCTGTGGAAAACATCACTTGACAGATGAATGCATGTTAAAATGGATGTTTGAAGAAACGTGTTTGCAATAAAAAGCCTAAGTCTTGGGTCACAGGAGGACCACACAAGATTCCAGTCTTACGTCTGTAAGATACATGGCTCATTTCTAATCTAGTTCTTGCTCTTTTTCTGTCCCTTCTCTCACCCTGCTCAGACAGTATTCCATGAGTGGACTATCACTATCACCCCACTTTGGAAAACTTGAAGAAAAGTGATTTTTCACTCCAGGGTCTGCCACAGTGACATGGTTCTGAGCCAGAGGCCAATTTACATATATGGCTTGCTGTAGTGGAGGTTTGACTGGAATGGTAAGCTTTTCCTTTCATCCTTTTATTAAACAAACTAAAAAAAACCTTTGGGTGTCTTTAGAAACAGATGGTCAGCTGTGTTGAGCTTTTGTGTGCACGCACACTTTTTCAAATCCTTCCAATGTACTTGAAAAAGTGTGCATGCACACAAAAGCTCATACCTGAAATAAAATGTTGTTGGTCTTAAAGGTGCCACTGGACTCTAAATTTTTTTGAGTATCTTTGCAACTCTTTCTAGTAACTGGTCTGTTGTGAACTTTTGTGTAAGCAAAATCCTATTAAACTCAAATATGGGATTAGAGCGATGTCAAAGACCCAAGGATAATTTCACTGGTACAATTTTCTATCATCCATCACCTCTCAGTACCATTCCACTGATGATCTCGTGATCATGGTACTTATTATCAAGATAGCCCCATATTATTTAATTGATAACAGACCAATTTTAAAAAAAATCCCAGAGGGTGCAAACACATGGGGGCATCTTCCTTCTAACTAGGAATTATTTCAGGGCAGAAAAAATGTAAGTGCTATCCATTATTCTTGGTAAAGGCATTGGTATGTGTCCATTAAGGCAGCATGGACAAAGGATTCCTCGGAGTTACCATGAAATATTAAATAATGGAAAATAGACTAAAATGCAACAATTGTGAGACCTGGCAAAATGTGATCTCTTCTATTTGGCTTTACAGACAACTTCCTTACAACTTGTGTGATACACAGTGTGCCATTGGAAGCAATATCATTATCAGTTACTGCAAAAGCCTCTAGTAACACCTGCTGAAAGATGAACAGTGTCAGTACTATTCTCCCATGCTGGTCAGAAAAAGGGTTCAGGTGACAATGAGAAGCCCCAAAGGGAGTATTTATTTATTTAACTTGATTTGTATCCCACCCTATCTCACAAGCTAGCTCAGGGCGGCTCACAACACATGATAAAACAATAAAAAATAATTTAAAAATCATATCATTTCCTCCAGTAAGTGTTTTAGTACGCAAGTTAGAACCTGGTGGCAGCTTAATAATATCTGACTGTAATATATGCTGCAGTAATGCCAGGGGGCGGATTTCTCTGGTGCCAAGTTGGTATAGGCAATGCAATTGCAGATTGGGCAGATTAAGCAGGGAAGGCCAATGTCCTGTGGACATCCGCTGCCTCATCCTAAAGCCTGGCAGAACACCTCTGTTTTGCAGGCCCTGCAGAACTATAATAAATCCTGCAGGGCCCTGATCTCAACCAGGAGCATGTCCCACCATACAAGGGCCAAAGCTGAAAAGGCCTTGGCCCTTGTCGAGGCAAGACGGACACCCTTCAGGCCAAGGACTACCAAGAAGTGCTGCTCAGAAGAGTGCAAGGCTCTTCAGGGCACTTATGTGGAGAGATGGCCCCATAGGTATGTTGGTCCCTGGCCACATAGGGCCTTAAAAGTTAGTACCATCACTTTGAATCTGACCTGGTACTCAACTGGCAACCAATACAGTTGGCACAGCACTGGTTGAATGTGTGCCTGCATAGACATCCCCGTCAGCAGGTGTGCCGCTGCATTTTTGTACCCACTGAAGCTTCCGGGTCAGATTCAAGGGAAGGTCTACATACAGTGAGTTGCAGAAAATCTAACCTGTAAATAACCATTGCATCTTCCCCAAATTCAACTAATTGGTCAGCTAGAAGTAATAGGCTTAGATAACATGATCCTTCATTTTTTGATGCCTTGGGGTGCTTGCTTCCAGCAAACCCTCCTTTATGCTGCCTACCCCAGTTAAAAGCTATCCGTACCCTTGACATGGCATATTAAACTATTCCATTCCAATTGGAGCTATGTGGAACAGGCAAAAAAGGCACCATCAACTCAACCAATCTAGCATTCCTTTGTATCCAATGTAACCAGCTAGTCCCACAGTGCTAACTTAGGAAAGCCAGGGTGGTGTAGTGGTTAAGAGCAGTGGACTCTAATCTGGAGAACTGGGTTTTATTCCCTGCTCTTCCACATGAAGTCTGCTGGGTGACCTTGGGCCAGTCACAGTTCTCTGAGAACTCTCTCAGCCCCACCTACATCAAGGTGCCTCTTGTGGGGAAAGGAAGGGAATGTGATTGTATGCCACTTTGAAACCCCTTAAGGTCGAGAAATTCTTCTTCTTCTTCTTCTTCTTCTTCTTCTTCTTCTTCTTCTTCTTCTGAGTTGTCCACTGCTGAGAGGCAGAATCCACTGAAAAGCACCTTCTCATGCCTCTTTCCATTTATTTCCATCAACCAACTTCCATACTTTCAAATCTTGTCCTCTGTTTCCAAAAAGTGGGCAAGGTAAAGCACATACCCAATGCCAGTTGCGCAGGGAACTAACATTGTATACTGATGTTTCATACACCTATGAATCTCTGTATCTTCCCCTTCAAAACTACTTTGAGGGTTCAGAAGAGAGATAACCCAACAGAACACTGCAAAAATGTGAAGGGAACATGTAAGGCACTGTGACTGGGCATTTTAAAGTAATTTTAAAATGTCCAGTGGACACAAATTGGATTCATGACTTTCAAGCCCTGAACCTGTATACATAAAGATGAGTCTTTTTTTTTTTTTAAAGGACAGAAAAAATATACAGGTATGGTGAAGTGGCAATTGCTATGTACAAAAAGAGCAACACACACATACCTCATGCCCCCCCCCCCCGCCCCATCAGCTCTAGAATTTACCACCCATCACTGAGGGAGTCTTGTCAAAGTGACAGCAATGGGAAAATAAGTCCATCATTTAGTGCTATGACCATTAACACAAGAACTGCATTCTTTTCTTTGTTTCTTTCTCCTTCCTTCCCTCATGCAGGACCCTGTATGTACACAACATCTTAAAACATGTGACAACAAATGCCAGATAAAAAGTACAAAATTACAGCTTGGATATAGGGAACTAGTTGCAATTTATCTCTCTCTTTTTTCTTTAATTGCCTTATCATTTGACCTTTGGTAGAAATACTTCAGTAAACTGCTGACAGGGATACCACTGCTTTACTTATCCTCAACAGGCCATAATTCCAATCCCTACCCTCATGGCAAACCTATTGTCTTGCCCAGTAGGAAACATCATTCATATTATGAAATAGGGAGAAGGCTATCATTTTAATAGACCCGTGCACAAGGGGTTACCTCTAGAATGAATGTGGAAGTACTCAGGTGACTGACAATTACCCCAGATACTCCCAACAAAATGGATGGAAACAGATTAAGAAGCAGCTGGAAAGGGGTGGGATGTCTCTCCCTAAAGCAAGCATGCTGTTTGTCAAAGTCATCTCTGCAAATGATTTTTAAACTCTACTCCTTTAGAAATTTTGAAGTTGGGTATTTTGCACTCAAAGGTTGTGTTTTAAATATTTAAGAGGGGCCAGGTGTGACACTCGATAGAATTGGATTATAAATGAAATAGTGGTTGGAGTGTTCAGAGGGAAACTGCATGCCAATCCTTTCAGTGGTCTCGGCAGCAGGGAGATGGCTGGGTGTCAGGAACACAAAAACAAGGTTGGTCTGGCCAGGGAGTCAGTTTTGCTGTGCCTGGCGTGTCCTCCTGGCAGACCTAAAGTTGGATGTTATTAAGCAATCTGGGCTGAAGCACCACCAGGCTCCATCATAAATTGAAGAAGGATCTTGACTTCAGCCCATTGGACATGGAACCCATGCTGGGCCATTCGGTGCAAAAGCATAATCATTCCCAAGCCACAATTGCACTGGCAGATTCAAGCACTGAGTGCCACATTCATGGTGAAGTTTTATATAAGGGAACAGCTGCTTTGGTCAGGCAGTTAATTAAATATGTTAATTTTTTATATGACTAACAGTAGTGACAACAGATCAAACAGAGATTTCATGACATTTCAGGATTCCCTTATGTGCTCAACATGATCGATTGTGCCACCATTTTTCATGCCTTTTCACTGCCATTCGGAAATGCCCTCATTCTTTGTATTGGATTTTGGATGTGATTTAGTACCACACAGTTGCCAACTGCCTAAGCTCCAGGCATGAAAACTCTTTGGAAGAATATGCCTTCTTCATCCTAGAGATGTGAGGAAGGTATGTTACATGACTATCAAGGAATATTTTGAATATGTCACATAAATACATAACCTGGGGCCAAAGATTTGTGTTTTGATGAAGTCTGTTGAATTACAAAGGGTTAGAGGGATCATATATATTTTTCAATTTTATTAATTTTACTAATTTCCAATTTTATTTTATTAAAGACTTTTCTTGCCCCCAAATGGGAGTCTTCTGCATAGTTAGTATACAGGCATGTGATTGTGGGGTTTATATGTCATCTTTGAAAGCACAGCTTTAAAAATCTATTGTATTTGCAGTAGAATTATATAGTGTTCCATATTTGAATCTGATGGGTGGCAATGTTTTTGTGACATGTCATATTGTTGCACATGTTGCAACTTATAGGGCAATATTTGGTGGGAGTTTTTGGATTACCTTTTTGAAAGACTGGAACAATGATGGAGGTTAGCCAGGAATCTGGTAATATTCCAAATTTATAAACATGAGTGAACATGCGAGCTAGCGGTTCAGACCACCAATCCAGGTTGTTTTTTATGAGGTCAGCAGGGATACCATCTGGGCCTGGAGCCTTACCCAATTCCATAGAGGCTATAAGTTCAAGAATGTCTTCTCTGGAGACCGGGGGCCATGCAGGTACATCAGAAGGGATTTTGGGATGGTTAAAAGAATCAGGCAGTACTGAGTCTGAAAACAAGTTGGAGTAATGGACAGTCCAGTCAGAAGCTGGGATTGGTGGAGAATGGACTGTGTTAAAAGAAAAGTTTACTTGTGAAACTTGTTTCATGCAAGTGGAGAAAACTCCTCTCAGTGTGTAACAAGATGATATGCCTGGTACGTTTAGGTCAATTTAATGACCCTGGCAATGCCTGGTCATGCACCTGACACTTGCCAGTGTATCAAGTAGTTTGGCCCTCAGGTGCTGGAATCTTTGTATCAAAATAGCATGTTCACAAAATTTGGTAGTGTCCCTACTCATGTTTAATTCCCTTGGCTTTGACCCAGTATTCCCTTGCCAGCCCCTTGACTGGAATTGTGTTGGTCGACTGTGTGTATGGAAAATGGGGGGACTGGAAATGCCTGACTCAATTTCCTTTTCAATAGGTTATTAGCAAGGATGCTGAGAAGATTGACATGAACATCTTCACTGGGTAACCTTATCCTGATCCAACTGCCTCACTTACACATGTGGCAAGCTCCTGATTGGATCATCTCATTTTCTAAAATTGAAAGTAATCACAAGCTGTATGCCAAACAGCTTTGTGCCTGCACAAAAGTATTTGTGCCACAGGGTAATGGCCAGGTTGGGCTTTGGTAAGAAATAACAAAAGTATGTTGTAGCTTACAACTGATCTCATTCTTGCACAGTCACCAAACCAAACCTTCTCAGTCATTGGAAGAGACACATTTTCCCCAGGATCATTAAACTGACCTATTCATAGAGAAAGAAACTAGTTATAGTTCACATCTTCTTTGCACATGACACAGTTGGATGTGTCTTTTAAATAATCCTACAGAGGACATGCTACCTACTTTTTGCACATGTGCAGTCGGCAAACTCTGTTTGTCAAGATTACCTAGGTTCATGGCAGACAACTAATGAAGTCAGAAAGCAAAATCTCAGTTAAAAAATCTCAACTATTATTATTAACTACGTGGGTTTCAGTAACTGGAAATAGCAGTAGTAGATCAGGGAGTCAGCTGATATGAGAAAACAGTCTGTAATCGTGCAAAAGGTCACATCAAAACTGTTTGGATTATATTTTATTAATTTCATTTATTTACTTCATTTATACCCACTTTTCTCCCCAATGGAGACCAAAGGGGCTTATGTCATTCTCCTCCATTTTATCCTCATAACAACCCAGCCTGAGAGTGTATGACTGGCCCAAGCAAGCTGCAATGGCAAAGTTGGAATTTGACCCTGAGTCTCCTAGATCACTCTAAATACTACACCATGCTGGCCGGGGTTGCAGAAAAACAACCTGTCAAATGATTGGCTCACTGGTGACCAGGACATCAGCCATACTAAAGGGTAATTCTTGGTTATCTGTACAATTAAAGATCATTGTAACAATATGTTATTATGGGACAGTGGCAAAAACAATGGAGAATGCATATAGTCCTGCCCTCAAAAACCTGTGGCTTGCCCTGACCTGGATAGCTCAGGAAAGCCCGATCTTGTCAGATTTCGGAAACTAAGCAGGGCTGACTCTGGCAAGTACTTGGATGGGAGACTTCCTTGAAATACCAGAGGTGGGAGGCAGGGGCAGACTTTATTTAGCCACTTCTTTGAATATTCTCCAGCCCCCAGTAGGGGTTAGTCACCAGAGGTTGCCATGACTTCCAGGTGCACACACACTTGCATGTGCGTGCACACACACATTTTAAAAACAGAGCTGTGACTTTTCCTTTTGCAGCATCCATTTAAATATGTATGACCCAGTCTGCTGGATATGTCAGTAAAAGCAGTTCTCAGCTCAGAATTTTTCATCAGAGCTGGTTTTTGTCAGACATCTGGCAAAGCAGTATGCATCCTATTGTGCAAAAGCAATTTCATTGTCCTTAAACAGCTAGCATTTTCTTAACAAACAACAATACATTGTGTCATGACAAATCACAGCTCTACCTCATGACCAAAGGAATACATTATTTTGGGCTGGTTTCCATATAGTTATAAACATTGCCAATCCATGTTGGTACAATAAAACAGTGGAAAGACCTGACTGGAACATACTTGCACCAGCTATGTCTCCATGGGATCAAACTAAAACACACTTCCTTTCAACTTCTCTTTAGTAATGAGATACCAGAAATTAAGCCCCAAAGTGCTTAATAACAGGGCTCTTTTTCAGCAGGAACACACCAGAACTCCGTTCTGGCTGGCATCCCAGCCTGCTCCGCCCCCTCCCTGCCTAGCCTGAGCTGTTTACACTTAAAGGGAAAGTTCCTGAAGAGAGCCCGCAGGAAAAAGCCCCACAGGGTGCTTTCCCTTTAAGTGCAGAGACCCAGCAGGAGAAAGCCCCATCCAGAGATTAAGCAGGGGGCTAGGCTCTTTGCTCTGAAATGCCTGCATTTGGCTTGCTGAGGTTGCGTGGCTCTCCCTGCTCTAGTAAGTGGCTCCCCTTTCCCTTTTCCTTCTCTCTCTCCCCTCTTTCTTTCTTTCTGTCTGTCTGTCTGTCTGTCTTTCTGTCTTTCGTCTGTCTGTCTGTCTGTCTCTGTCCCCACCTTTCTTTCTTTCTTTCTTTCTTTCTTTCTTTCTTTCTTTCTTTCTTTCTTTCTTTCTTTCTTTCTTTCTCTCTCTCTCTCTCTCTCTCTCTCTCTCTCTCTCTCTCTCTCCCTCCCCCTTCCTTTCTCTCTCTCTCCTCCTCCTTCCTTCCTTCCTTCCTCTCTCTTTCTCCTCTATCTATCTGTCTGTCTGTCTTTCTGTCTTTCTTTCTCTTTCTCTCTCTCTCCCCCTTCCTTTCTCTCTCTCTCTCCTCCGCCTTCCTTCCTTTCTCTCACTCATCTCTCTCTCTCTCTCTCTTTCTTTCTTTCTTCTTCTCTCTCTCTCTCCCCCACCTAGCTACCTTTCTCTCTCCCCTTCCTTCCTTCCTTCCTTCCTTCCTTCCTTCCTTCCTTCCTTCCTTCCTTCCTTCCTTCCTTCCTTCCTCTCTCTTTCTCTCTCTCTTTCTTTCTTTCTCTTTCTCTCTCTCTCTCTCCCTCTCCCCCCATCTACCTTTCCTTCTTTCTCTCTCTCCCCTACATTTCTTTCTGTCTTTCTGTTTTTTTTTTCATTTTGTTCTTTGTGTTTTTATAAAAAAAAATATTGAAAAGGGGGGGGGGATGTAAAAAAGCAGAGAGCCCAGGAAATGCTGCTTTTGACAATATCTTTAATTTTTGAGCATCTCTTTCGTTTTCTCATGGCATCTTCTGCTTAAGAAAAGTACGTTTGAAGCCTGAGTTCATTGTTGTGTCTTGTTGGGAATGGCTTGCAAATATATGTGTGTCTAAAGTCTGTATTAAAGTGGTTTGGTGCTTACTGCCATGCAAGAGAAAACATCTGAAAAAGTAGCTTCATTGTTGTGTGTTTGGCAGAACACTTGACTGTTGCATGGGGGACTTTGGGGGGCATCTGCAGAGAAACAGAGTTGTAACTAAAAATGAGCATGGTCAGCTGCACTTTGGAGACTGCCTGTTTTGTGAAATTTAAAAAGTGGGCAGAGTTTCTGATGAAGATGATTGTCCCTCTTCTCCTGCCACTGGGCTGACATCTGCCTTTAATGGGCCAGCAAAGTTGATGTTCTTAAACCTCCTAATAAGAGAGATTTCTGCTTCTGAGGAGTTGACTTCCAACGATTGGTGATCTTGTGATGGTAGTGATACTTTTATGTGATAAAGACCACCTGTTCACAGGATAATTTTACCTGTGGGACAGACTCTGCATGGTAACCACTCCACTGGTATATAATTGCTTGTAAAAGGTATTATAGTGTAATAATTCAGGTGGGTAGCCATGTTGGTCTGAAGCAGCTGAACAAAGTTGGAGTCCAAAGTTTCATCCAAGGTATAAGCTTTTGTGTGCATGCACACTTCTTCCATCTGAAGAAGTGTGGGTGGCACATGAAATCTTATACCTTGAATAAAATTTTGTACCTTGAATAAAATAGTCCACAAACTACTCCTGTCCAGTGCATCCACAAACCTAGAAGAAGAAGAGATTGGATTTACACCCCGCTCTTCACTACCCAAGGGAGTCTCAGAGCGTCTTACAAACTCGTTTGCCTTCCCCTCTCCACAAAAGACACCCTGTGAGGTAGGTGGGGCTGAGAGAGCTCTGAGACAACAATTGGTACAGAGCTATGGCTTGCCCAAGGTCATTCAGCAGGTGCAAGGGGGGGGGGAGTGGAGAATCAAATCCAGTTCTCCCAGATTAGAGTCCATGCACTTAACTACTACACCAAACTGGCTCCTAGCATTGTTCTGCCAGTGAACTAGGGTTGCAAACTCCGGGTTGAGGAAATCCCTGGAGATTTGGGAGTGGAGGGTGGGGTTTAGGGGAAGGAGGGACCTAAGTGAGGCATAATGCCATGGACTCCACTTTCCAAAGCAGCCATTGACCTGATCTCTGTAGTTTGGACCTCAGTTGTAATTCTAGGAGATATCCAGATCCCACCTGTAGGTTGGCAACCCTAAAAAAAATCATATTCAGCGTACTAGTTCTGCAGGAAGGCAAGTGATTTCCATGGGAACCTAACCTTTAGGAATTGATTCCAATCCAGTGTGGGAATAATTGTTGGACATAACATATTGGTTCAGGCAAGATTTTGTATAGATGGGACAGAAAATAATGTTTTTATTGGTTTTGTCAAAACTGTTTTGACAACAAGGTAAACAGAATAAGAAGCAAAAGGTGGATGTGGCTGGATGACCCCACTTCTGGTAACATCGGGTGTGGCCTATTATGTTAATGAGCTGTGCTGTCAGGGGTGTGGCCTAATATGCTAATGAGTTCCTGCTGGGCTCTACAAAAAAGAGCCTTGCTTAAGAATAATACCGATGTACTTCATACACAGTGTTTTTCTAGTTTTTGTGAACTTTTCTTTTCCCAAACAGAAATCTAGGAAGTCAAAATAAATTAAAATCTGATGAATCTGTGTTATAGGCTGCTTCTAAATACACCTAATTCAACTTTCCCTGTGTCATTACAATATCAGTTTCTTCTGTTTCACCAACTGCAGTCAGTAATGCCCAGTAGAGGTGGGAAACACACATCAGAATATCTGCAGAAGAGTTGAACCAGGCCTTACAGGTAGAGAGATTAGACACAATGTAAGTTCACAGCGGCAACTGCATACTCTGCGCAAGAGTCCCCAGACATGGTCTGAAGGCACATGACACAGCAGCCCTTCTGAAATTAAGCACACCAGGATTTGATCCATGCCTGGTTGGGAGGCTGTATAGAAATCACACGTAAATCATGTTCAGGCATCCACAGAAAAAAAGCAGAATATAAATGTAATAAGTAAAAGAAACAGAGCCAGCATGGTGTAGTGTCTAAAGTGTTATACTAGGAACTGGGAGACTTAGGTTCAAATTTCTACTCTGACATGAAGCTTGGGCCACATTCTGCCTTACAGGATTGTGAAGATAAAAGGGAGGAAGAACCTGCCATGTATGCTCTCATGAACTCCTTGGAGAAGGGTCGGGGTTTAAAAATGCATTAAATAAATAAAGTGAACGTAGTACTGCCTGTGAATTTTTTTCTTTGCTTCATTTGCCTTAAACTCTCTTTCCATACATATTTCAGTTCTACACTTGCTGAAAGTCATATGTATTAAATCCTGTGGAAAAAAAGAAAAAAATAGGCTCAGCAAACAATATTCATATGCATCCATTTAATTGGCACATCCCTACCTCCTAGCCATCAGAAAGAGAGAGAGAGTGAGCGAGAGAGAGAGAGAGGAAGGAAGGAAGGAAGGAAGGAAGGAAGGAAGGAAGGAAGGAAGGAAGGACGGGCGGACGGACCCCGGAAAGGATATTGGATGGTGGGGAAGAGAGATGATCCATACTCAGTGTAAAATATGTGCAATTCAGGGAGGAAGGAACATCGGCCGCTGATTGACATCATCAAATGGAAACAATAGCTTTGGTGACACCCCACCTATCTATACATCAACAAGTTCTCATTTAATTTACTGCATATGGCGGCGTGTCTCCATAGCTACTCTTGAAAATTCATTATTCATTAAATAAGTGATGAATACCAAAATATTGCAGCCACACGGTCGGCACAAATGCATCCTAATATTATTAACACATTGCCAATTTGCAACTCTTCTAAGCCTGTGTAAATGTTTTGACAGGACGCGGCAGCAAGAACAAATAAGTAGCAGCAGACTAGATGAAGTTCAGCCTTGGTCCTCACAGCTTTCAAGGCTTAACAGCATTTTCACTGGGGCAGTACCAGATAAATTGCTCTTATGTGTGCATACAAGAGGCTCCAAATTCCTTTGAAAGTTTCTAATTTCTCATGGGAAGACCCAGCATAAAAGTTACTTTTACTCATAGAAAAACAACACCATATTTTCCTGTCAACCTTTGCTGTTGGGAATTTCAGGCTTCTTGCATTTTTTCCCCATGATTCTTTGTTGACTCAAGGGACAGGCGTTTACAACATAATTTACTTTTGGCATGTCTCTGTAAATCACTGTAATGCTCTCTTTAAAAAGAGCCCCACTCATGTTGGACTGACAAGCCACATTTCATAGCTTTCAATGGCAGGGAGAGAGAAAAAAAATCAAAACCTCCCGTTGAGAATGTGGAGTATGGAAAGAACATGACAGAAGTCGTTTTTGAAAAATTTTATATGTACTTTGATATCGATAGGTTTGTGAAAACCAGGGCAATTTTTGGGCAGGAACGCAGAGGAATGGAGTTCCGGCTGGCTCCCGAGTGGGCCATGCCTACAACCAAAACCTCTGACATTATGTGGCTACAGAGCACACTGCCCTCCCCAGGTTACACACAAGAGGGAAAGGTGGCATGTTAAAATGCTGTTTTCCCCTCTGGGGAGCCCCTTGGGATTTCCTTGTCAATTTCACTCTCCCCAGGTCAGCTGAGAGTGAAATTGACAAGGAAAAGCCTCTCTCTGCCTTTCCTTCTCTAGCTGACATGTCAGAGCTGGGAAAGGGCAGGCAGGGAACCCAGGCATGTTGAAAATGCCTTCCTTTTCCTCCCCCAGATTGGAGAGAAAGACATTTAACCATCCCTTTCCCACACTTCCCCAAGTCTCTCCACAAAAGCAGAGAGGCTCATGGAAGGAATACAGTATATTTGCCTGGCTGCCCCCAATCTCCCCAGCCTGCATGCATTGGTGGGCTGGCTGGAGAGACCAAAGGCAGCCAGGCAAACATGCCTGCTTCCCTTCCTGATCTTTCAAAGGGGGGTGTAGGAGACTAGAAAGGTGATGCTGAAGTTCCTGGGATCATTCAGATCCCAGGCACTTTAGCAGCATCTTTCCTCAGTTGTCTGGTTTTTGGGGGGGGGGGTTAGGAGACTAGAAAGACGACACTGAAGTAGGGCGGAGAAGCTCGGGGGGGGAGAGGCAAGCTTCCATGCCTGCCCTGTGCTTTCCCAGCCCCCCAATATGCTAATGAGCTGTGCTCTCAGGGGTGTGGTCTAGTATGCTAATGAGTTTCTGCTATTGGGTGTGGCCTATTATGCTAATGAGTTCTTGCTGGGCTTTTTCTACAAAAAAGAAACCCTGGTGAAAACATTGTCTAGAATTGTTACTGTGCTAAGGGATTAGGATTTTCTAAAATCAGGAAAGGAAGTTAAAGAAATGGATCAGCAAGAATCAAGAATTGGCAGGTGCACCAGTTTCCCAGAATGCCATTGATACAGGCCTCTACCAAGCTTCATGTTGTTGGCCAGCAAGGCACTTTTAGTGCTCTTATGGATTTTGAAATTCATAAGCTTGAACTTGGGTTGCCCATATTGGAAGGGCCATGTGCTTCCTTCATTATAGGGGAAAGCTCCAGCCCATGCCAGGAGGCTGACACCCTAGACAGTTCACCTGAGACAGAGACAAAAGACTCCTTCTGCCATGAGGTTTCTTTCTGTTTCAACCCGCTGGTCAACCCCTGCCCCCTCCGACATAACTAAATGGATTATGCTAACGCAGTTGCTTAGCAACTAATGTTTGGGCCATCACCCAGTCAGCCAGAGCCATTAACTAACAATAGATGTGGCCCAGGTGAGTCATCGGACCCTGCCCAAGTGTCCACTTCCTGGTGAGATCATAGTTTTGCAATATTGTCCATCCCCCTGCCCTCCTCCTATTGTTCACCTTTAACCTATGGAAGGGTCAGAAAGGGATGGACTGCCTAAGACCCCCGTTAGTGGGATGTGGTCTGTACAGCCAGTCTCCAAGACCACCTAATAAAAGACCTTGCACAGAGGCATTCGGTCTCTTGAGCCATCATCCCCTATCTGCTTTACTACCCCTCATGCCCAGCTTGCTATACCACTACCCTTGCCTCCATCTTTTAAATCTCTGAATACCGGATCAGAGAGAACAACGTGGTCTCGCAGGTTCGAGCCTCGTGTCCCATAGTCTTTCTATTTTCTCCCCATCCAGTTCTTCCATTGATCGGACCACGCATCTCTAGGTAACGTATTGCTTCCCCACCAACGAATTCCTGCTCATGCAAATGTGCTACTTTCTGTCTTTATTCCTTAGGCCTGTGTGATTGTGTGTGTGATTACGTTTTTGGTGTGCTTGAACAACATTGCCCAGTAAACTGCATTGAACTGGCTATCTGCCTCACGTGCCTCTTTCCTTGAGAACTCCCGGGAGGGGTGGGACCCTGGTATAGTTGGCAAGAACCTGTGTATTTTGCCAATTGCTAAACTGTAAATTAAAGCAATTCGGCTAACAATGTGGCCCACTATCCATCTCCTGGGAACTTCCAGGTACTTAAAAAAAAGCCCCTTTCTCAGCCAAATTTTGCAGCAGAGAAAGGCAGTGAGGCCAGGGAGGGTTTTTTGTTGAAATAAAAACTAGCACTTGGTATACTGCTCTCCATGGCTGGTGGACTTGGTGGGTCTGTAGCATTATGACTTTATTCAACACAAAAGCATGCAGCATTAGCAGTGCTAACTTGAAAATATTATGTCTAGTTTGCTTTTGTTGTTGTTCAGTCACACAGTCGAGTTCAACTCTTCATGATCCCATGGACCACATCACTCCAGGCCCTCCTCAATTCCGTCGTCCTCCGGAGTTTGTTTAATTTCATGTTCATTGCATTGATAACACTGTCTAATCATCTCATCCTTTGTCGTCCCCATCTTCTTTTATCTTTAATCTTTCCCAGCATCAAGGTCTTCTCCAGTGAGTGCTCCCTTCTCATTTGGTGGCCAAAGTATTTCAGCTTCAGTATCTGGCCTTCCAGGGAACAGTCAGGGTTGACTTCTTTTAGGATCGACTCATTTCTGTTTTTCTGTTTTTTCTGGGGTTTTTTTCTGTTTTTTTTTATACCCCGCCCTCCCCGCGAATGGGCTCAGGGCGGCTTACATGGGCTCATAGGCCAAGAATAGTACAATAAAATCGCTAAAACAATTAAAACACTTTAAACATTTAAAATGAATTCCTAAGACATTTGATCTCCTTGCAATCCAAGGGACTCTCAAGACTCTTCTCCAGCACCATAATTTGAAAGCATCTGTTCTTTGGCGCTCGGCCTTCCTTATGGTCCAACTCTCATAGCCATACATTACTACTGGGAATACCATTGCTTTGATCATACAGACTTTTGTTGGTAGGGTGATGTCTCTACTTTTTATTATGCTGTCTAGGTTTGCCATAGCTTTCTTCCCAAGGAGCAGGCATTTTTTAATTTCATGGCTGCAGTCACCATCTGAAGTGATCTTGGATCCCAGGAATGTGAAGTCTGTCACTGCTTCCGTGACTTCCCCTTCTATTTTCCAAGGAGTGATGGGGTCAGATGCCATGATCTTAGTTTTTTTGGTGTTGAGTTTCAAGCCAACTTTTGCATTCTTCTCTTTCACCATGAACAAGTGGCTCTTTAGGTCCTCTTCACTTTCTGCCATTAGAGTGGTATCATCTGCATATCTAAGGTTGCTGATGTTTTTCCCAGCAATTTTAATTTGCTACATGTGCTTATTTATTTACCAGAGGTCACCAAATAACTTTGCATCAGATGGTGCTGAGAATTCTCCATTAGGCAGACCTGATTCAGATGGGAACCACGGGCTGCAAAAAGAGGGTACTTAAGCCTTCCCCCACTGCACCATTTTCCTGACCAATAGCCGTGCAAAGGGCTGAACTCTTATTTGTCCCTCTGAGGAACATTAGGTGCACTAATGGTTACACAAGTTTTTCTACTGGAGCAAATACTGGCGCTCCCTGGGGTTTTCCAGTGCCACTATTCACCCCCCCCCCCCCCCCGTGCACTGTGATCTCAATCCAAATCAGGAGTTCTCAGTTCTCCCAGACCATATATGTCAACTGGCTATACAGACATCATAATGTGGAAATTGGCCCAAATCTGTTTAGCTTCACTAAATGGCTGAAGTCCCTTCCTCCCCCAAACCCCTCCCTCCCCAAGCTCCACCCCCAAGATCTCCAGGTACTTCCCAACCCAGAACTGGCAACCCTATCTCAGACCGTACCTTGGGCTGACTCAATAATATTATATTACTTGTATTATGCATCAACTCGATCAAGGAGGTCGTTTGGGTCATAGAGGATTGTTATTCTGAAACTGCTTCTTGCAACTGGTGTTGTAGTGGCTAATGATACTGTATGTAATGGGGTTCAACATCCTTGTTTTAAGCAACTGGAAATGTACCCTCTCATTTTAAAAAAATCCTAAGAATCAGTAGATTGTTTTAGCTCTCCCCCACATACTCTTAAAAAACCTGTGGCTATAATCAAGCATCATTCAGTTTTATATTATAACTTGATGACTTGCACACTGGTTGAAACCTCACCTTTTACAACTTGAATGGGGATTTATTAGTTATTTCACAGTGTGTAAATCTGAATTTAGGTCAGAGGAAAAAAAATTGGATGAATCTAAGTCTTAAATATAACTTGTAAATAATAGATCAGAGTTTTAAAAAATGTGCAAATTCAAAGAGATGGTTAAAAATGCCAAGTATAGCTTATGGTTTACAAAAACAATGTGTTTGTTGAATTAGAGGGGAAGGCAGTCAAACTTGAGTTCAAACCAAGGTAATGGATATAAGTCTAGTTTCTATACTAAGTCAGCCGACTGGGGCCTTAAATAGCATGCTAACCTACTTCTGCTAACTATCCCCAAGAGGAAATGTAACACAGGTGTGCCTGATGTTCACAAGATTAAAGTTTTGTCTGCCCTCAAGTAGTCACCACATTAAAGCCACTTTAATGAGGTTTTGGAAGATAATGAATGCATGTTTCTTATTCACTGCAGAACAGACATTTTGACCCTGCAGTGACTTTTTGGGCCATAGGTATATAAAGCTCTGATTAGGCATCCTTTTGCAGTTCTTATGAGCTGTTGTTTCAGGACCACAATTTACAAGATAGCTATCTTGGCAATAGTGATCTGGAATCGCCTTGGATCTGGAATAGCACTTTTTACTGTGCTGGTAAGCCCACTCCTTTAATGCCACATAGTATGTTTAAAACAATGCTACTGGAAACAATAGTAATGTGATCATAAGAAGAACACTGCTGGATCAGACCAATAGTGCACCTAGTTCAGTACCCTGTTTTCCTCAGGGGGCAACCAGATGTCCCAACAAGGATGCAGAGCTCACAGACACCAACATTTGCATGATTTATTTATTCCATTTTTATCTTGTTCTTTCTCCAAGAAGCTCAAGTTGGAGCACACCAGTTGCCCCTCCTCCATTTTACCTCTACTTGCAGCTACTGGCTGATCTTGGGCAAGCCATAGTTCTGTCAGAGCTGTTCTTGAAAGAGCAGTTCTCGAAAGAGCTCTCTCTGCCCCACCTACCTCACAGGGTGTCTGTTGTGGGGAGGGGAAAGGAAAGGAGATTGTAAGCCGCTCTGAGACTTCTTTGGGTAGTGAAGGGTAGGGTATAAATCCAATCTCCTCCTCCTCCTTCTCAACAGCCCTGTGTGGTGGATTAAGGCATAAGAGAGTGACTGGCCCAAGGTCACCCAAGGAGCTTCTCTGAAAGAATGAGGATTTCAACCAGGGTCTCCCAGATCCTAATCCTATACTACACCACTCTAGCTCTCTCCCTGTTGTTGCCTTCCAGCAACTGGCATACAGTGATATACTACCTCTAAAAGCGGAAGTTGCATTTAACAATTATGACTAGTAGGTATTAATGGACTTCCACAAATATACCTCATCTTGTTTTAAAACCATCTAAGTTAGCAGCTATCACTGCAGGCCTTGGCAGTGAGTCGCACAAGTTAATCACGAGGTCTCTGAACCAGCGGCACTGGCACAATATCTTCTAGGTCATGGAAGTGAAAGGCCAGGAATTCAAAGCTACAATAAATGGAGTTGCCAACCTCCAGGTAGTACCTGGAGATCTCCCGCTATTACAACTGATCCCAGAAAAAATGGCTACTTTGCAGGATGGATTCTATGGCATTATACCCTGCTGAGGTCCCTCTCATCACCAAACCCTGCCCACCCCAGGCTCCCCTCCCAAAATCTCCAGGTATTTCCCAACACAGAGTTGGCAGCCCTAACAATAAACATCTAACATGAATTGTAGTGAACAAGTAAAATTGGGGTTGAAAAGGTTCCCAGCAAGAGGAGAACAGAGAAACTGTATCATTTATAGTCCTTAAGGATTCACCTGTGCATATTCAGAACTTGTTGAGGTATTGTCTGTGAAGGACAATTATAGTACACCGAAACAGGGAGAAGTAATCTTTTATTCTAACTTCACATTTAAAAGTTACATTTCCAAGAAGGCAAAAACCATAACTTTTGTATGTGAAATGGTAATAAAATACTGCATACTTCATTTATTATTCCTTTCCACATACAGAATTCCTTTTTATTGCAGTCTTCTTGACACTATGTATTACAGACACAGGGTTTTTTTAAGTTTGCTATCTGTTCTTTATGGCAAGGAAATGTTCTTGACTTCCTTCCTTATCTATGGAGGCCCAGGTACCAAAAGTTACCAAGGCTGGCATTATCCATCTGCGCCAGATCAGGCAACTACCCCCCTTTATCTCTAATCCTGACACCGCCACAGTGATCCATGCAATGGTCACCTTACGTTTGGATTAGTGCAACTCGCTCTGTGTAGGGCTACCCTTGAGGCTCACCCGGAAACTACTGCTTATCCAGAACACAGCAGTGCGTGTACTTACAGGTGCCCCTATAACAACACACATACAACATGTGCTGCACTGGGTTTAGGTTGAGTACTGGATCCTTCAAGATTTTGGTTTTGACCTTCAAGGCCCTTAACGGTTTGGGAACAGTGTACCTGTGGGACCACTTCTCCTGGCATATCCCCCGAAGAGCCTTGCGCCGAGAAGATCAAAACTTACTGGTAGTCCCTAGCCCAAAAGATGTCTGGCTGTCCTCAACTGGAGCCTAGAACTTTTTGGCCTTAGCTCCAACCTGGTGGAACTCTATACCTGGTGACATCCATGCCCTGCTGGACCTAGCTCAGTTCTGCTGGGCATGTAAAACAGAGATGTTCTGCCAGGCCTACAGTTGAGGACAGCAATGGCCCACATTGTCGCTCTCACCATGGCCTCCTCCATGACTGGTCTCTGATCCACCTGGGAAAGGGAGCAAACCACATTTTTAAGCCATCGACTAATGCTGTTGATTTTATTGTAATCTGTAATTAATTTATTGTATATTTTAACCTGTTGTGCACTGCCCTGAGCCCTTCCGGAAGGGCAACCTATAAATTTAAATAGTAATACTGGTTAGAGTTTCAGGCTATAGGATCTCAGAGACCCAGGTTCAAATGTGCACTCTACCATGGAAGTTGGGAAACTTTGGGCCAGTCCCACACCCTCAGCCTAACCCGCTTCACAGGATTTGTGAGGATAAAATGGCAGATAGGTGACCAACATAAGATCTTTTAGGTTCCCACTGGGGAGAAAGACATATAAATGAAGTGAAATAAAATAAATATGAAACAAGAATCTTTAATCTGAATGGTGTCTATATATTGATGAAGTGTAATAGATGACTTCTTTCTGTTGGGAGAAATACATTTAGTAGTGCAGCTGGCACTGCTTCTACGGTTTAAAAACTCTGAGCTTATTCAGCACATTTGATTTTTTATTTTCCTGAGCGGCTTTGATATTTAGCCTGCACTGTTGAGTAGCTTAATTAGTCCATGATAGTTAAGTTTGGGAACAAAAGCAATACATCCACTGTGCTTTCTCTACAATGTCATTAAGGCTCTTATACAGGTCAAAGGGCAATGCAGCCTAGATAATGTTTCCACCCGTTATTAAGAAAGAGAATACATACACATATACATCCTACAGGTATAATTTATTTATCATACAAATGTATAATACATGAATCTTTCATATTTTATTGAGGGACCAAAGCTGTTTTTGAGATGCACCTCTGTTATTAAATTTCCTGCATGCACACACAGTGCAGAACCACAGTGATGTACAACACCTATAAGCTGACACAAAGGGGTCCCCTTTTCTGTAATAGCTGCACTGGCACATGAACCATTATGCTCCACTGGATACTTACAGAGCAAGAGTCGTTAGACTTACATGAATCTATCATGGCTCTTTGGGAAAGTTTTTGTACCACAAGATACAGTTTTTGTTTGACTCAGCTGGAAATCTATTTCAGGTTAACAGTATGGATGAAGAGACAAGCCAGCTGATTCCACTCTTGTTAACCTCTCCTTTTCTTAGTGTAACAATTAAGCATCCCAGATGGCACAACCCAGATCAAGGGACAAGCCCCCCCCCCCCCTCCTTGAAAAACACCTTCCCATCTCTGGATAGATCAGCAGTGCAATGTTTGTTTATTTGATTTCTAGGCCGCTCTCCCCGCATTTCGCAGGCTCAGAGTGGCTTACAAGATGTGGTATACCAGGATTCACTAACATTATAAATAATTAAAACAATATAAAACATATATAGTTAAAAACATAACAACAATTTAAAGTGCTCAGCTGTCAATACACAGATGGTGTCTCTCTAATAAAGCCGGTGCCATTTTCCCAGCAGCAGATGATGCTGTCGGTGGTTGAGCATTGGTGGATATACCGGGCGGGGGGGGGGGAGGAAAAAAAGGCAAGGGTAGTGGCCCCTATTCATAGGCCTGGCGGAAGAGCTCCATCTTGCAGGCCCTGCAGAATTACACCAGATCCCGCAGGGCCCTGATCTCCAGGAGCTCATTCCACCAGGTCAGGGCTGCCACCGAAAAAGCCCTCCCCCTCGTGGTAGCAAGCCTGGCTTCTTTGGGGCCAGGTGTAATCAAACGATGTTGGGCCCCAGACCATAGTGCTTTCCAGGGTACATACGGGGAAAGGCGGTCCCTCAGGTAGGTCGGACCCAGGCCATTTAGGGCTTTAAAGGTAAGCACCAGCACCTTGAAGCAAATTTGGTATGCTATTGGCAGCCAGTGCAGTGCCACCATCGCAGGATGGATGTGCTACCATCTCGGGAGACCCATCAACAGCCTTGCTGCAGCATTGTGCACCAGCTGCAACCTCCGGATTTGTAGAGAGCATTGCAATAGTCTAGCCTCAAGGTGACCATTGCATGGATCACTGTGGCCAGGTCAGCATGGTCCAGGAAGGGAACCAACTGCCACATCAGCCTCAGATGAAAAAAGGGTGACTTGGCAGCGGCTGCTACCTGGGCCTCCATAGTTAAGGAGGGATCCAGGAGCACTCCCAAACTCCTCACCACCGGCGCAGGCACCAACGGCACCCCGTCGAATGCCGGGAGCGGGAGCCCTGACCATGGGCCACTCCTGCCCAGACACAGGACCTCTGTCTTCACCGGGTTCAACTTCAGCCTACTCAGCCTGAGCCATCCAGCCACAGCGTGCAATGCCCGGTCAAGGTCGTTCGGTCCAGAGCCAGACCGGCCGCCCAACATCAAATAGAGCTGGGTGTCATCAGCTATGTTAAGCATAGTTACACCCTTCTCTGTCTATTGACCTCAATGGACCTAAAAGGGTGTAACTTCTTAGGACTGTGCGGTTAAGATCGTCCAGTCCAGAGCCAGACCGGCTGCCCAACATCAAATAGAGCTGGGTGTCATCAACTATGTTAAGCATAGTTACACCCTTCTCTGTCAATTGACCTCAATAGGACTGTGGGGTTAAGGGGAAGAGTGCCACAGGAACTAGGATTCATATTGGACTAAAACAGGGGTCAGATTTTTACTTATATAAAGTTCATTAGTTTATGCTGGGTCAATAATTCTGTGTGTGCGTGTGCCAGTGTTGTGAGTACAAAATGGAGGGGAAAGCCATGTATGCTACCTTGAGCTTCTTGAAGGAAGCACAAATTAAAAATCTGATAAAAATGAAGAGTAGTGGCATGGAAAGGGCTGAGAGTGGGTAGGTGGTGCAGGTG
The DNA here is from genome assembly GCA_029233225.1 of Lepidodactylus listeri. Lineage (NCBI taxonomy): Eukaryota > Metazoa > Chordata > Lepidosauria > Squamata > Gekkonidae > Lepidodactylus > Lepidodactylus listeri. The sequence continues at coordinate 45,649,650 of JARCFY010000010.1, read as the reverse complement.
GTGGTGAACTGTCCTGCTGACTAATGTAATTCTGACCACTGTAATGTAATTCTATAATGTAATTCTGACCGCTGAATTGCATGTAATCAAAATGTTTTGCTCCTATAGAATGATCTGATAGCAAAGACAATGTTCTGTTCCTAAAAGCTAAGTAGATTTTAGACCTGTAAGCAGCCTTGAACCGCCTGGGGATCCATAAATAAGACACTAAGGCTGTGGTCAGACAGGAGGTTAGAATCAGCTTCGTTGCTGTTGCCCTGTGGATTTAAAATGCAGGTTCAGACAGCAACTTCACCTCCCATCCCTCATCCATTCTCACCTCATACTCACCCATCTTGGAGCTGGAGTATTTAGCCACCAGGGAAAGTCCTGTCTTAACAGATGTTAGTGTTGTCACCTCATACTTCCAGATGTCTAATTGCGCCATTGTGCGCTCCAGCCAGTCAGGAAGTGAGGCTTCTGATTTCTGGCTGCTATTTCTTTTCTTCTATGAAGCAATGTGTACTTAACCAAATATTCACCCCTGGTGATTGAGTGGTTCTGCACATGTGCATGAAGACCTTTACAGATGATGAAGCTGCCCAACCCACCCATCCCTGGTGACTGCGCAGCCGATGTCTGCTTGGTCAACCCCACAGTGAGTTCGGAGTGAGAGTGGGGTGACTAGTGGATATTCTCTGGAACAAATAGTTCTGGAGAATTTGGAGGCATGGCCAGACTGCACCAAGCCTATAGTCTGACTGCAGCTTAGAGCTCTTCAGAAGATGAGCCTGGTGTAAGCATGATAAATGACTAACAGGTAATGATGCATGTTACAAGTAACCAAACTATTTTACACAATAGTTGCTATCATTATATGAGAAACGTGTTCATCTGAACCCATGCTAAGTTTTGTGATTATTATGTCTGTCTTTTATACCAACAAAATTAATTAACTCCCTGCATGCAGCATAAACATCATGTACTGGATCTACTTGAAATCTCATGACACTTGCCTATGGTTCACACATATGCTCACACATACTGAAATACATTTCACTCTGGTTTACATGATGACCTTCTCTTTGTTTGAATGCTAACACCTAAAAACCACAGTGATGTGACCTATCCCCCATTTTTTTCTTGTACTGAATCCTCTGATCACGGTCATCTGCCTAGCAAGTCTCATGTCCCTTAAATCTGTGAAATATATTCTTTGTATGCTTTCATAAAATACATCTTGAGAACCCTTTAACTTAGGTGTCCTGATTTCAAGCCCTGTGGTAGCTGGTGTGTTCCTTTAGGATCCAATCAAGAGACAAATGAAGTGTCCAAGAATTTTTAAAATAGGAACTTGTATAGATCTACTGATCACCAGCACATGATAATGCTATAAAACAATGAAACAATGACTGTAATATACAAGTAAAAATGAATATTAGTACGCAAAGCCACTACTACAGAACTCAGACTCTAGTTCTGAATCCCCACTCTGCCATGGAAGCTTGCTTGCTATCCTTAGGCCAGGTACTCACTCTCTACCTAACCTACCTCACATAGTTGTGGTGGTGTGACGATAAAAAAGGAGGAGGGGAAATGGTGTAAAAACAATGTCAGGTCCCTACTGGGGAGAAAGGTGAGATATAAATGAAGTAAATGAAAACACTGTGTATGCATGTTTATCTGCATCCATCAATCCATATTTTATATTTTTTAAAACCTTTTTGGATGTGTCAGTTTTTAATATTTGGACCCTTTTTTGCCTTTAAAGAAATTAATCATGAATCAAAAATATAATTCTGTATATCACTGCAAAGTATCTAAACAAGCTCCCCAATGGTATTCAACACTTCTAGCAGAACATGTCAGAGTGGCACAATACAGCTACAGCATGTCAGATCCATGCAACACCAGCTCTGGTAGAAAAAGACATCCGTCAATGTCTTAGTGCAACTGATTCCAACCAAGGGAATTTCTTGCTGTAAAATTGTGGTTACAAATCCAATGGAAAAACCTGCGGAACAAAACAGTCAGCTGAGAGGAGTGGGAGTGACATCTCAATGCAAACTGTGTAGTCAGAGATAAGTTGTGCATGACTTCTGAAACCCACTTAGGCCTACACTGACAATTGTTCTAACTGAACTTATGGGATACGGAAAGTTGGGCACTGAACTGTACTAGCAAATGTTGCTTAAAACTGCAATTAGTTGTACATTTCCAATGAATTCCATTTCTGTGTGATGTGCATATATTACAGCATAAATGTCGTCGCTTAGCATAGCCTTGGCTAATTGTCAGGTTGCACCTTTCTTTAATGAGTTTCCTCGAAGTTGCCCCAGCAACACAGGTACGATTTCATTCAGCTCCAGCTGGGGCTGTCATAAGAGGAAAGGGTTTCAATGTCTGATTAATGAAAATAATAATTATATACAGATAAGAAGTGGGGGGGAAGAGTCAGGAAGCGAATGAAGATTCCATGTTACTTTAAACAAAGAAGAGTTAAGGCCTTATCTTAACTATGCATTGGCACTGCAATGCGAAATGGTCATGCAAAATTAATTTTTAATGTGTTCAATTTATATTAAAAATTTGTGCAAGTGTGTGAATTTTTTTCCATGGCTAGAATGCTACTTCATTTAAGATATTCCCTGAAGGTGTTTTTTTTTTAAAGGGAGACTCTTAAACTGAAGCCATTTTAAGGGTTTTATGAGACATTATGTAAGCTTTCATATGCAAGTTAGTCGTTAAGTACCAGATATTATATTCTGTAATATGCTTAAGTGATATTAGAGGCTGCACATAGCCTGCAGTAATGGCTATTGTGGCTTTTTTAATTTATCAAGAAAATGTTGCTTAAATAAGGAGCAAATCAAGGCTGGGCTGTAGAAAATATAAACATAAAGAAAATAACAGTATTTTTTATCACTTTTCTACTTTCAGCAAAACTCTGTCTACATTCCTTTCTTGACACAAAGGCTAATATATAAAAGGGAAAGCAGTGAACTGGAGCATGCTGCATATCACTAAACAATGGATGTCCATGGCACCTTAGCTAGCACATGACACAGAGAAGGTTTGACTTGTTTGTTTTAGTCTTTTCCTCCTATATGACTTTTTGGCATTAAAATAAATTGGTATCTTATTTTTCAACATAAGTCCAAGAGAATTCCTGGAGTGCTCTTCCTCCAAAGAGATTTTTTTAAGCCGGATTCATCAGTCAGGTTATGAAAAGTTGGATTTAAGGAAAAAATAAATTAAAGAATAAACTGTCCTTCTCTCTCTCTCTCTCTCTCTTTTAATTTTTAAAGAGGGCCAAGGGAAAAAAAGGCCAACAACAGTTTAAGCTGACAGGTCTGTAAAAATAAAGCCACTTGACATCACTTTAATAGACCTACTGTTCCAGTTCTTTGTGTCAAAACTTTGGAGATGGATTCAGAAAATGTTTAGAATGTGTTCAGAGATGGGAAGCTAACTTCACGAGAGATAAAACAAAAGTGCTGTAAGAACTGGACCTCCAGTGGCTTCTGTTTCAGATCTTGGGACCACTGGTGATTACCACACAGGAGTGTTAAGAAAATTAAAATGTTATTTTTTTTTGTGGTGGGGGTTCTGCAGAGGTGTGATTGTCTGCCTTACAGAGTTTCATTTAGAAATGAGTGGGACATTGTGTTTCATGCAGTCAGTGCTCTGGAATTTAACCATCCATTCTTTAAAATCAGGACGGTCTCCTAAGGCATCCCTGAGCTAGACCAGTCAGACAAACAGTGAACAGTCCCATCACCAAACATGCCCCAAGAGCCTCACAACTACTTCACAGGAGGCAAAAAGAACATTTACCTACTCCAGATCTCACATCCTCAGATCTGTAATCCTTTTTCCAGCTTCTAGCAGATTTTCCCTCCCCAGACCCAGAAACTGCTCACTTACCCGTCATCTTCCAATAGCAAATGTCTTTTTAGAGGAATCTGCTGCTGAGCTGTACCATTCCCAACAATGGTTGGGGGAATCAGAGACTTGAATGCTTCCAATATGATGAAATACTCTCTGACCCTATAAAACATGGCATGTTACGGAGAAGGTTGTGACCTAACCCTTTTCATGCTAGTTTTACATGTATATAAAATATTTTAATATCAGGGAGCACTCATTTGGATACATTACATAGATAAGAATAGGTTCCTCTTTTATAGCAACTCTTGCCCCCATCCTATTCTTACCCAATCTAAGGCTGCAATCACACACTCCTTTAGATCCAACATAGGCATGAGTGCCTGATGGATCAGACAGCAACATCTGGGAAGTGATCTGCAGTCATCAGCAACCCATGCTGCTCCACCACAGAAGCAGAGTTAAAAGACACTGGGGAAAGTCAGGTGTTATCCAGATAAGGCGGGTCACAGGCAGACTTTCCCCTGTCTGATTGCTCAAGCACACTCTCATGCTGTCGGGATAGTCTGATCAGGCCATCCTGACTCCGTGCCATGTTCCGTGCACATCATCGCATACTCCATAGGGGCCCTCAGTGCAGAGGTGCAATTCCTCGATTGCTTGTTTATGCGCAAGAGAAACAAATGGCAAAAAACCCACAACTCACCCACAGTTGTGTCTGATCACACAGTCATGGGCTGTTCCTGCAGCTTCAAGGGGCTGTGTGATCTCACATATCAAATTCCTCTGGAGGAAATAGCCTCTCTTCCCCTGTGCTTCAACTGGTGCATGTGATGGCAGTCTGAAGCTATAATCATATATACTAGGTTGTAAGCCCCATGAACTATATGGGACTTCCAGGTAAACATAGAATGGGGGGATATTCAATGTTGTAAGGGAAAAAGAAGGGCTCCCAAATAAAGACCCCCAAGGCTGACTTTCACAAGCAAAATTGATATGGGGATTTCCAAACTGAAATTGGTAGGGGCTTTAGAAAAACCACCTTGTGCTTTTGTTTAAAAAACAACAAACCACAACCACCCTGTCTATTACATAAGAGACAAGCATGACTGATAACTGAGCCACCATTTTATTTTGGGGGGAGCATGGTAGTCATTATATTTGCCATGATGTCACCTGACTTACACTGAAACACTCTGCCCTCCATTTCTTACCACACATCTTCACAAGCTCTAAATAGGCCATCTTTTATCACAAGTCTGGTCACAAACCCATCAACTGGATTAGAAGATCCTTACTTGGAATGGTATGATGTATCAGATGAGACTGAGATCCTGCAGGACCTTCCTAGGTTCTTCAGGGTCTGTAAGGCTAAACTTTTCTGTCAGGCCTTTCCCAGTTAAGTATATTTGGGGGCCTTAATACTAGATCCACCACTATCAGTTATGAATGGTTTATTTTTATACTTTGTATTTCTATACTGTTTTAGCTATATTACACTGCTGTGAACTGTTCTGAACCCCACTTTATGGGGAAGTAGTGGTGTATAAATTGAAATAAATAAATTAATATCAGTGAAGGAGGGGGTTGCAAAGATTCTCAGGATATTATTTCAGGGACTTTAGAAAAAGGGAAACATAATGCTTATAATCCCCCTTACATATTTAAGTCCTGTGTAAATCAAATAAAATTACTTGTTTGTGTGCTTAACAGGGGACTCAGAGTTATAAATCATATAAGTTATAACCTTCAGAGTGTGAACAATAGATGATATGGGTTGATTACTCAGTGATAAGGCCTGAGGCTTTACGTATTTTGGAATAGTTGACTCCGAGGTTCAAATCATCACACAAACATGGTATCTGCATTCTGAATTGTTCACACAATGTTGATTGCTTATACACATCCATGTTACAATTATTTTAGTAGCAATTCTTTTAAAAATGTAAAGAAAGTAAACTGTCACTTAAAATAAATGTTCTGGGGGGAACCCCACATAAACAAATAACCCCCTCCCAGCACTGAGTTTATTTATTTGACAACGATGCAGTTGCTTACATTTCTACAAATGTTTTATTTCTTCTTCCTCCGCACCTGTCCCTCAGTGAACAGAGACACATCTGTCTCTTCTTGGCATGACATGCATGCATCTACATCTGTGAAAGATAATTCCATTTTTGAAGGAAGCAGTGTCTACTTTTACACTCCCGCAGACTGTTAGAAAATATTACACAATGAATTTTGTGTCTCTCAGGAAAGCTTCTCAATAGTGAATAGAAAGGTTGGAATGGGTACAACAAAACTAAAATCCTACTTGAAATACTAAAAAAAAAAACCCATACAATTTTACTGAAAGCCATCATGGATTTGCTATCTTCTTAAATTTAGTGCTAGCAATATGTATGGTGTTCATTTAAATCATCCACAAATGGGAGTTTGGAGATCAGTAGGGAGAGGGAGAGGATACAGAAGCCTTCACTTGCAAAACAGTATATCATATCCTGTGAAGGCTGAAAACGTTTACCATTTGAAAAATGTTTAGCAGATTATATGGGATGGGATAGTCCCCCCAGCTTATTTTTCAGGGATACTACTGAAACAAATGCATGGGCAGACGTAAACTAGCATAAACCATGTGTTATTCAGATCACCAATGGTTGCAACCTATGATTAACCTCTGAATTTCATCACAGTTTTCAACTTGATTGGTTTGGGACATTTGGGTACTGGATTTTGGTGGCTCAAAGATCTGAAATGCACCACTCTAAACTTTTATCCCTTTGCATGAAATGTAACATGTCACTTCTCAAATATCCAGTCTTGTTGCATCGCTATACAGTGACACTTCCTACCCCAATCTGATCTTTGTCTTCTGACGAATAACTGAATTAACAATACCTGAACTAACAATAATACTTGAACTACCTGTACTACCAAACTGCAGAATATCTCAGCCCAGGACTGATCCTCATAAACAAGAAGCACTTTTTCTTTTCAGATGACCATGTTCACAACTGTGCTGAGAAATTGTACTGTGAACCAACTGCTTATACTGAACAGCTGCTGTAGCTTCTACAATTATGGCACCTTAACATGACCTAGATGGCCCAGGCTAACCCAGTCTCATCAGATCTTGGAAGCTAATCAGCACACACCCTGGTTAGTAGTGGGAAGGATGACCACCAAGGAAGTCCAGGGTTGCTATGCAGAGGCAGGCAATAGCAAAACACCTCTGATGCTGTGGTCAGACATGCCATTTGACACGGTCGGGAAGCACTCCTATTTAATCTGTTGGTATTTTGCATGGGGTTGCTGAGTCATACATCCCATTTTGCTGCAGGTTCAGCCCATCACTGCACGATCAGAAGGTGCGGGTGAGTTTGTTTGTTTGCTTGATTTTGTACATGTGCATAAACGACAGTGCAGTTTATTGCACATGCACTGTTCAACTCCTGGGAATCGAGTCGCCACTGTCACAGCTTGCCGATCCTTCCATGAAGCACTGTGATCCCTGTGGTTCACAGTGAGCTGTGGTCACCTAGCATAGATCACTCCCTTTCCCACTCATTTTCACAGCTGGCCTGGAGATGGGGACAATTATGTGGTTATGCAAATATTGCTAAATGGGGGGAAATGGTGCTGAGCTGGGATGGACTGAGCAGTCCATTCCAATGGCCTGAGAGTGTGCTTGAGTGATCAGCAAGTGTTAGGACCAGATTTTCCCTAGTGTCTTTTAACTCTATTTCTGTGGTTGGGCAGCATAGGGTGCTGATGACTGTGGGACCTTTACCAGATGTTGCAGTCTGATCATGCACTTTAGATCCATCAGGCATTCACAGCTATGTCAGATATAATGGCACATCTGACCACTGTCTGAATGTCTCTTGCCTTGAAAACCTTACAGGATCACTGTAAGTTGTCTGCAACTTGACAGCACTTTACATACACAACATGGGATTAGAAATAGCAGCAAATGTCCCTGTCAAAGGTCCTCAGTTCAGCCCGGGCAAAGGACCCTTGGTGGAAGAGCTACAGTACAACCAAATTACAAAATCCCAGTGTGTGTCTGCCCACACGCTAGTCTCATAGGCTACAGCCAGCCCTTTTAACTATCCCAACAGCTTAGAAACAAAAGGGCAAGCTCCTAGCTTTTCCAGGATTTAACCAGAAAGTTGACCCTGCAGGGTAGACCTGCAGAACAAGTTTCCAAAAAAGACAAGTTACCTGGTAGGTGGTCACTGGATCTAAAGCACTGGAATTAGACTGAGGTCAGTTAAAGGCAAAAACCACAAGGTGCAAGGGTTTTCCTTTTTTTAAACAACAACAACAAGACTGTGAGGCAAACCAATAAATCTAAGAATTAAAACACTAACTAACACAGTAATACCATGGTTCCAAGTTACCAGATGTTACTCCATCTCAGGCTGAAGGCTCTCAGCATCAAGGTGTCTCCAGAGACACCCAGGGCCAGCAAGAAGTTTGGCCCTCTCGAGCAAGCAATCAGAATGGCTCCCAGGAACATAACACCAACTGTATGGTGTGGTAGCACACAATCACCTCAGGTTTACTCTAAGGTGAAATCCTAACTTTTTAATGGGTAAGGGTCCAACATGGTCCCAGGCCTGAAGAACCAACTGGAACCCTTAATGGTGATGCAATTCTCTGTTGCTGGGCAAATGACCTATAAGGTGACCTATAAGGATGAAAGGAATCAAAACTTACCGCAGATTGTCTCAGCCCCTTTCCCACAGGTGAAACCCATAGATCTCAGTTGGTTGAAATATGTTAACTGGAAGTTGGTGCTGGGCACTCAACTAGTCTGCACTTGAACTTTGCTAAAATTACTTGAATGCTGGGATACTCTCATCATGGTTAAACTTTACTTGCTATAACCCTTCCCCGGCTTTCATCATAAGATAACTATGGTAAGTGAAATAGTATTGCAAGCTTTTGTAAAATCTAATAACCACTGCTATGTGGGATTTTAGTGGTTTTCTTTTCTTTCTCCCTTAGAATTAGATCCCCCCTATTAATTTCTGTGTAGATTTTAGAATAAAAGCAATAAAAAGGTGTTTTTTTAAAAAACAAACAAACAAAACAAAACAGATCACTGTCTACTCTGGAAGTGGTTCTCCAGAGTCTCAGGTAGATGAGTGCCACATCATTTATTACTAAGGATGTCAACCACCAGGCAGGCCTGGGAGTTCTTGTGGAATAATAAGTGATCTCCATACGATAGAGATCAGTTTCCCAAGAGAAAATGGCAGCTTCAGGGGGTGGAGTCTATGGCAATAATTCCCCGCTGAGCTCCTTCCCCTCCCCAAATTCTTCCCTCCCCAGGTGCCACCCCTCAGACTCTAGGAATTTCCAAAACCAGAGTTGGCAACTCTTGTTTTTATGTGATCCTTTTAACTGGAGATGCCAGAGGCTGAGCCCAGGATCTTCTGCTTACAAAGCAGATGCTCTACCACTGTCCTATGGTGCCTCCCCCTCAACATCTGCTGATTCACTCTTTTCTCATTTTCCCTGTCTCTCTGACCTTCATGAAATGCTAACAAAGACTGCCTGGGGCCAGAACAGAAGCTAGATAAAAAATGTTTTCAAATATTGTAGACTGTAGTTAATTTTCCTGAGTGGATTACTTGTAATGTCTGTATTAAAGAATGACATGTATTTGCTTTGAATGAATGTTTGACTGCACATCTCTAGTGCGGAGCTCCAGTTCCGACATTCATCTTTTCACTTGGAATCCTTAGTTGCTAGTGCTTGCTGTAACAGTTTATTTCTATGTGTTTCCCAGTTTAAAGAAAGGATGAAAAAAATATTGACAGAGTGTTATATAATGTGTATTATTTACTTGAGAGCTGTTCTGGACTATTGGGTAAATATATAGCCAGGCAGTTTTAAGAAACAAGTATTATGTACCCAAGAGACCAGAAAGCCTTTGAATGAGCTTTTACAGTCTATTGGGTAAATATGTATTTAGGCAATTTTTCAAAATACATTACAACTCCTTCAGTGCCATTCTGGTCAATTGGTTAAATATGTATTTAGGCACCATTTTTTAAAAAAAAGTCTTTTATGTAGCTGATAGACTGAGGAGGAGTAGCTGCTAAATATGTTTCAGAATTCTTAAACATGTATAATTTACATTATTTCATACATTTTGAGCTGATTCTTGCCATTGAATATTTCATTTGTTGAGAGTGAGGGCGATGCATTGTGGCATATTATGGGACTTAGGGGGGGCGGGAATCTAGGCCTTATATAAGGCATTGCATAGTAAGAATCAGTGCAATTCATATGCATAATATTACTCATGTATTCATTCAGCAATGTGGGAACTTCTGCTGAGTTTTGTAGAATAGCTATTTCATTTACGGCTCTTTCAGGAGACACTTAAATTGCTTATGCATTATGAGACTGTAAGCTACAGGTCATATATAACCATTGGAGTGGAAAGGCTTCTCCCAGACTTCTTTTCAGTTTTGGGAAAGCTGGATCGGTAGGCTGATTCACACTGTTAATGCAGCATTTATCATTTTATTTATTTTTATTTACTTATATTCTTTGCAATGGGTACCCAAAGCAGTTTACGTTAGGGTTGCCAGAACCCCGCTGGGGGTGGGGGAAACCCTGCATTTGGGGGTGCTTCCCCACTTCCAGCCAGCTAGCCCGAAGGTGATGTGATGACATCACCCAGAAGTGATGTGATTACATAGCTAATGTTGCACTGCAACACTATAGTTTTCAGGGAAAACTCTGTGGTAAAATCACCTACAAACCATAGAATTTTGCCCAAAAGCTAGAACATCAGCTTCCAGGTGATGTCATCATGCCACATGTGCAAAGCATGCATGGCAGAAGATCCTAGGGAGGAGCTTGGACCCACCCCCCCAGCTGCTAGGTAGGACCTGGCAACCCAAGCTTATGTCATTATCCTCTCCTCCATATTATCCTCACCATAACCCTGAAAAATAAGCTGGATGAGAGTGTGTGACTGGCCCAAGGTCACCCAGCAAGCTTCCATGGCCAAGTGGGGATTTTAATGCAGCTCTTCAACATCCTAGTTGACAGTTTAACTACTATACCACATAGCCTCTCATTGTTCTTCCTCCTCTGTTGTATCCATTTGCTATACAGCATGTGAACAGCTTTTCTTGGAAGGCATAACTATCTCAGTGTTATACTTGCTGGTGAAATTTTGTAACCAGATTTAATTTTTAGTAAGGTTTCATTGAGGCATAGGGGACCCCTGGGGGGTACATGTAGAATATAACCCAACTCTGTAAGGTTCTCCAGCAAACATTTGAAACCTTCTGAAACTATACTGGAAAAGACTCAGTAATTCCATATCTTGGGCTCCTCTCTCGTACTCCTTGATTACAAAACTAACAAACTGCCCTTAAAATAGATCCTGAATACCCATCATTAGTTAATTTGATTTTTCTCATCTGAATTAGAGTTGAGTTGCATTTATCTGTTAACTGAAGCAATGAACCTATATCACATGTAAAACACAAACAGCTACAAAAACACAAACAGCTACAATTGCTACCCTATTGGCCATAGCAAGGATAATGATAGCCCAAAGATGGAAGGATAAATCCCCTCTAAACTTAAACGCTTGGAAAAACAAGATTTGGGAGCATTTCTTATTAGGGAAAATTTCTACACAAAACATTGCCATTAACTCTAATAGCAATTTGAGATTTTTTCAGGCAGTTTGGTCCCCAATAGTAGAATACTTATCATCTGACGGTTTTTTACCATCAAACAAATACTACGAAAATCTGTTATATTTCTAACTTAATGTTTGAACTGATATCATGCTGACATATTGTTACCTCTCTTTTCTGTAGTAGTCTGAACCTAAAAGAGGCTGCATACCTTTTCACTGCATACCATTTCACTGTACCATTGTACCATAACTTACCTTGTTAGACTCTGTTTCTATCTGGTTACCAATGTTCTTTCATATGTACTTGATTATAAATAAACATTTAAAAAAAGCTATATCACATGTAACTATGTAACATATGTAAGCACTAGGAATAATGCCTGTTGTGGAAATAAACACAACGGGCTCTAGAAAGAGGCTCTGGGCAGGTGCCCCAGCCTTGGGCATTCAGCATCAGTTTGCTGTGGCAATCTCGGCAGGGTATAATGACACAAAGTCTACCATTTTCTCCAGGGGAACTGATCTCTGCCATCTGAAGAGCAGTTGCAATTCTGAGTGATCTCAAGCTTTCACCTGGAGATTGGCAACAAAGGTTCCCCAGGAGGAAAAGTAAAGTCTTTCTCCGCAGTGGGGACCAAAGCAGCTTACATCATCCTCTTCTCCTCCTTTTGATTTGAACAACAACCCTGTGAGGTAGGTTAGGCTGAAAGCCTGTGACTGGTCCAAAATCACCCACTCAGCTTCCAGAGCAAGACTCTTGCAGACTCTGCTCTAAAGTGCTGACTACTATGCCACACTGGCTGTGGTTATCACCTGGTATCACAACTGAACTCCAAACATCAGGTCTCTCTCTCTCCCTGGGGGAAATAACTGCTTTGGAGGGTGGATTCTGTGGCATTCTATTCAGCT